>LZPO01086574.1:491156-514504 GCA_001675575.1 Neotoma lepida
TCTAATTCTAATTCTTATATACTATTTCCAAATAAATTCAGATCCTGAGGTCTGGAACTTAGAACACCCAACATATGTTGTAGGGAGGCAAAATGCAATCTATGATAATTCCTGATTTTTCTAAATTGCTTTGAGTTAAAGAAAGCTGTTCATTTTGGCTGCATATAGTCTGTATACTTTTTCCTCTTCCATTATGAAAAGTGGGCACCTGAAGGAACCTGATCAACCTAGCACTACACTTCCCAGTGCCCTTGATTACAGGTATACCCACAAGGCTGCTTCTCACCCATCATATGTGGATGAAATGAAAGTTACTCAGTTCATCTTGAATTGTCAAAGAAATTGATGCTAGGACAATGAGATCCTCAGTTAGTTGGTCCAGACACTTTACTGCCAATCCTGATGACCTTATTCCCAGGATCTACACAATAGGAGAGGACTGACTCCTGCAAGTTGTTCTCTGACTTCCACACTCATGCTATTATGTGCACACCCATGCACACACAAAATACATAAAATATATGCAATTTCAAAAGAAACTGATGCTATTTATATTTTTTTATTTCTTTACCCTGAGTAGAGACTCAAGGTCTTAAGAGTGACAAATGTCCATGGAGGGAAGCTGATTGTCCAGTGACTTAAAATATCCAAATTGATTTGTTGTGGGAGTACTGAACTTCTGTCCTCTATGTTTAATCATCGAACTTAAGTGCTTACTTGTTACAGCAGCTAGCATTACCTTCAGTAAAGCATTCAAATGACATAATTGATTTTCTTGTTATTATAATCATAGTGAAGTTGATATTCTGCCTAATGCACCGTTAAATTCTAATGTAAGTTTAAGCTAATAGTTGAAAGAGAGCAAAAAACAAAATACTATAGTTTCCAAACTTTTGACAGGTCATAGCGATAGCTACCATATACTGTGTTTTCTCCAAAGCAAATTGTCCTTAAGTTTTCCAAATATTTTCATTATATTATCTACTTTTTTCTTTTCTGTTCTTGTTTTTCTCTAGAAGGGGTTGTTGGGTCTCATGTATCCCAAGCTAGTCTTCAATTTGCTGAGAAACCAAGGATGACCTTGAACTTCTGATCCCCCTGCCTCTACTACTCTTGACTTTTTTGTAGGGCTAAGGGTCATATCCAGAGCTTCATACTTGTTAGGCAAGCACTCACCAATTGAGCTATGTATGCAGCTTAGCAACTTAATTTTTTTTTGTTTTGTTTCATAAGACAGAGTTTTCTCAGCGTTGCCCTGGCTGTCCTAATTTTTAAAACACTTTTTTTTGTTGCTTAACTTTATATTGCTACTAATAATAGAGTAACACATGGTCTTTATACCAAATACACAAGGAGAGGATTAAGGAGATGGAGAGGACAGCGTGTACTTCATAAATCATTTTATTTTCATTCATCATTTCAGTATCATATGCTCCTATCCAGTTTCTAGATGCAAATGAAAAAACATTTTAATTTTCAGAAATCAAATAACTTCATCATGTGGCTTTTTATGAAACCCTTTGGAGCAGACATCGTCTATAACTAGTTCTAGCCATTTCAGGGGTGTCAAGAAGTTTAAGAGATTTAGGAGACAATGTCACTACACTCTACACATAAATATTAGACAGTGGAAGTTCTTTATAAAGTGTGGTGATATTTTATCTGTGTTCCCCAATAAAATTTATCTGAGGATCGGAGGAAAAATGGGGCAGCCAGCCACTAGTAGTAAAACAATAGTCATGCAAGTTAGCACATGCCCTTAATCCGTTTGTTTCTCTGTGACTCCAAGGTCACATTGGGAACTAACAGTAGGAGGTGGTGGCACACGCCTTTAATCCAAGCGTCGGCCATAGAGTTCTGGAGGTCCATGCAGATAAGACAGGAAATGATGTAGCTTGGTGAGGATAGGAAATGAGTTAGCAGAATGGACAGGCATAAAAAGCACGGTTAGACTGGAAGTCGCTCTCTTCACTTCGCTCCTTAGAAGTAGAGGCAGCGTTGGTGAGGTGAGGCTAGTGGTGGCTTGCTCCTAATTTCTCTGATCTCTGTCAGATTTTCACCCTTATTTCTTGTTCTGTGTGTTTATTAATAAAACCGGTTAAAAGTTCGTCTTACAACAAAGGAACATTCTTATGGTTTTGACAGACTCATCAGGCATATAGGTTCTTTATGTGGATGCAGTTCTGCCCCATAAGGAGTAGTTTGCAATGATTAGGGGCATGAATGATTGCAACCACTGTGTAGGGTTTCTACTGGCATCTTCCAGGGCAGAGATGAAAGATATTGCTCAGCATCTTACAGTGGGAAAAGTTCATTAATTAATATAGCCCAAATGTTTACTGTCTTCCCCATGCTCAAGTATTTCAACACTTTGGTCTCTAGTTGGTGCCTGGCACTATTTGGGGATCCTCTAAAACTCAGAAACTCCTTTTCCTGAAGTTTCTCTTCTAGTTTGGCTTCCTATCTGTCTACTTGTTGCCACACAGAATCATAACAAAGTGTGAGGTCAAGTGCCCATTGCAGCTCAAGCCACCATGCTGACCCCACCAGGAACTAACAACTAAAATGGAACCTTCTTCCCCAAGTTGCTTCTTGTCAGGTATTGGGTAGTAGCAATGAGAAAGGAACTAGTACATCTTCCCCCAAAGAATCTCCCAATTCGTAAAGCATGAGAAATCATGACCTAAAGTAACATGGGAAAAGAATCTAATTTAGGGACTCTGATGAAGTTTGTTCCTGAGTCAAAGCTGAGGTTTCAAACAGTAACTATGAGAATTCTAGGAATCATAAGGACCAATTTTGACTGAAACCTGTTGATGTGCCAGCCACTCTAATAACTCCTTTCCATGGTCGGAAGTTCTTTTACATCAGTGATGACCTAGTGAAGAATGATTTTTTTTTCAGAATATTTAGCTATAGGAGTAAGTGTGCATGGTATAATATTTAATTGAAAAAGTCAACTGTAAAACCTGAAGTATGATCCTGATTTATTGCTTTTAAATAAGTACATGGATAAGAATATGTAAGAGGGAACTACTAAATGAAATATACTCAGTGTCTCTTTGTTTTAAGGTTTGTTCTCCTTTGTACCATTAGGGTCATTGTGTACATTTTCTACATTGAATGTATATTTTTGAACTTCAAGAGTAACAAGGAGGAAAAGGAGGGGAAACCCAATCTCTTAGGTCACTATTATTTTAACACCAAAATTGGAGATATGCCTTTAGTTGAACTATTTATGGCTGTTCGCCTTGGTTTTGTTCATGGATTGTATGGTACAGATGTGATAGGATAAATGATCCTCCATATCTGAGTAAAGCTAAGCAAAGCATGACTAATTCCTTCACCTGACCAAATGTACTTTGGGAGCCTTAATTTTCTTTGTGCTATTTTGACTACTGTTGAATTTTCTCTTGAGTTTATAAGAGACATAAATAAACATTAGCCACAACTATGTCAAACATTCTTAGGTTAATTGTGGGCACAAGAAGAAAAATATTTTAACCTTTTTTAGCATTTGTAGTAAATTCTTTCTTTCCTAACAAATCCAAATTCTGATTGTTGATGGTTCTTCATCTATCATTTTCCAAAATTAAAGTTTGCGAGATCTTCCAAATTAGTCATCTTAGAACTTTGGCCTCTGACCACAAAACAACTAAGAAAAATTATATGAAACGATTGAAAAAAAAAAACTCACTAGTTTTAGCTTTCTAATTAGGAATGCAGGAAGACATAGTAGAATTCATGAATCTTCTTCATTTAGTCGTAATGACAGTTTGAAAGATTTCAGCAAAAAAATCTAGGCATGATCTCTCCAAAGACAAGAAAGCATCTTTTCCAAAGTGAAGCTGACAGGGTTTTGGAAGCCATTACAAATTTTATATTGAGTTGATCAAATGGACGTTCTGATTAGCAATGCTAAAAGTAAGAGTCTAATTTCTAGTTTCACCTTTATTATTATTAAAACATTCAGTCAACACCTATTCACATGAGGTGGTAGGTTAATAATATTCTCTACCAGTGTAATATTTTTTATTGAAACAAGTTTTTATACAATATATTCTGTTTACAGTTCCCCTCTCCCAACTCCTCCCAGATCTTCCCACCCCCCACCCACCTAACACTACATCCTTTCTCAGAAAACAGACAACCAAAATAAACAATCATTATTTAAACACAAACACACACATACACATACACATAAAAAACACAGACACATATACACACCCCAAAACAAAACCAACAAAAACACAAAAGCATAAACCATAGTATACAAACAAAAAATCAGTAGAACAAAAAAGTACCCAAGCAAAGTGATATGAGACAAGTCTGTAAGAATGCCATTGAGTTCATTTTGTGTTGGTCATCTATTGCTGGGCATGGGCCTACCCTTAAGTTCCATTAGGGTAATTTTGACCTTCAGCTGACATTTGGACATGTTTAGAGGCAACTTGTGGTTATCATAACTTGGAGATGGGTTTACTACTGGCATCTTGGGTAGATGCCACAAACACTAACTTTGAAGTATATTTCAGTAAATACACATTTCATCTACACTGATCTTATTCCCAAATTGAGTTAGATGTTTTAAGGCATCTGTTACTGCAAATTAACTGTTATAGGCTCCAGGTCCACAAATCTAGGAATTTTACACACAAACTTTGCAATTTATGGATAGTTTATAATTGTAGAAACCAATGACTTTGTGTACTTTAAGTTAGCATGTATTCTTATGTAGAAATTTTTCTTGGCTTTTGGAGCTAAGGGTCTATAAATTTTACTTCACTAGTTATTTCACTCCATAGTAGGTCTGACTCAAAAGGGGCGTGGGGTTTCAGGGAGACTTTGAGGTAGAAGAGGTCTGATCTTTACTGTTTGCTTATCATTCCTGATGTTGTCATGACAATGGTGTCACTTGGTAGTAATAGTGCAAATTTGCAGATCTTTCTTTTCTTCAGATTTCCAGAACCAGCTACATTGTACCTCTCAGAGATACCAGCACAAACCAACCAGTGTTCCCTTCAGAGGTCTGAGTCCCAGTTCCATGCAGCCCTTGCTCAGTTTTCTTAGGCCCAGATCATCCCAAACTCTCAACCTTATTCCTTCACTTTCATGGTCACTGCTGCTTCTTGACATCACCATGTCTTTCTTTAGCTCACTGGGCCCTTCATATCCTTTAGAGTAGTTCTCAACCTGTGGGTCACAATCCATTTGTGGGTCACCTGTCAGATATCCTGCATATCAGATATTTACATTACTATTCATAATAGTAGCAAAACTACAGTTATGAAGTAACAATGAAATAATTTTATGGTTGAGGGTCACCACAAACATGAGGAACTATATATTAAAGGGTTACAGCATGAGGAAGTTTGCTTTAGTACCTTCATACTCACTCAACTAATTTGTTATATTAAATTCTTTCTGCTCAAACATATGATGATTTTAATTTTCCTGAATGGATTCTGGCTGACAATATAAGCCTTTTTTAAATTAAAAAATTATGTATAGGAATGGATGTTTTGCCTGCATGTATGTCTGTGTACCACATGTACTTTAATGCCTGTGTAGGCTAGAAGAGGGCATCAGATTCTCTGGGACTGGAGCTTCAGATGATTATGAACAGCCATGTGCATGCTGGGAATAGAAGATGGATCATCTAGAAGAGATTCCAGTGTTCTTAATGGTTGAGCCACCTCTCTAGCCCCAACATAAACCTTTTAATACAAGTTTGTCACAGTAATTATTTATCTTGAACCAAAAGTATGAAGAAGTATGAAAAACATAATTTTAAACTGTGTTTGAGGCAAGCTCAGTGAAGAACTTCCCTCTATCATATTATAGATAGAAGACAAAGTATACAAAAAGAGAATCCTAAATTTTGTGGGAGAGGAGCACCAAGGAACACATAAAGACAGATCTACCAAATCAATAGCAGATTTCTCTTAAAGCTTTAATACTGTTTCCTTATTTTGCAGTTTTGCCAACTTGAGAATTATGTGTTATAGAGCCTTTCTTCTCTGGTCATGTTTACCGGAGCTCTAAGTGTTTCTTGTGCTTTGGTGTCCATTTCGTTCCCTAGATTCGGGAAATTTTCTGCTAATTTCGTTGAATACACTTTCTATGCCTTTAATTTTTTTTATTTCTGTTCCCTCTGTTTCTCCATGAATTCCTAGGTCCTGATAGTCTCTTGATCATATCCCAGAGTTTCTCAAAGCTGTAGTTCCGCTTGCTTATTTTTTTCCTTTACTGATGTTTGAAAGTAGTTGTGGTGGTTTATATTCTTGTCAACTTCACACAATCTAGAATCACCATGGAGACAAATTTATAGACAGGTCTGTGAGGGATTTTCTAGGTTAGGTTAATGGAGGTGGGTAGACCCATACTAAATGTGACTGTCACCATTCCATGGGATATGGCTCCAGACTGAATAATCAAGAGAACAGGGAGTGAGTAAAGACATTCGTCATCCTCTGCTTCTTGATTAGAGATGCAACATGACCAGCATCTTCCTGCTCCTGCCACCTTGCCTGTCCTGCCATGACAGAGTGATTCCATCCAACTATAAGTTCAAATAAATTCTTTCCCTTTTAAATTGCTTTCTGTCAGGAATTTTGTCAAGTAACATTCAAAATAAAACTAATAAAGTAGTATTTTCTCAATTTTAGTCTTAATCCATGTTATTCTTTCTTTTGCTTGTTCTAGTCAATTAATCATTCTTATACAAACTAAACTTTAGAGCTGGAGAGATGGCTCAAGGATTAAGAGTATCTGTTGTACTTACAGAGGACTATGGTTTGGTTCCCAGCATCCACATGGTGACTCACAACCACTTATAATTCCAGTCCCAGAAGGTTCAATGTTGTCTTCTGGTCTCCACGGGCATGGCACATATATGATACACAGGCACATATGTAGGCACATAAAAGAAAAATAAGTATTAGATGAAGTAATGTTTATCATATCACATTGATAGTGTATTTTGGTCAAGAAAGGCATCAGAGGTAAAGGGTCATTTAAAAGAAGTGTTCTAGGTGTACATGGATGGGGGAAAGCTGTTGAAATAGGAACAACATGTATGAGAAGTGAGATATATGTGAGAAATGTATGTCCTGTTTTGGGGGATACTCTGTGGGGAAGTAATCTGATGGGCAGGAGATAGGCTGTGATTAGGTCCAGACAACTTGTGGCACGCAAGGCACAGAATTTATATTGCAACTGAGAGGAAGCCATCATATGGTTTGAAACAAGGAGTTGACACAAATTGGCCTAAGCTTTTGAGAAATGGTTCTGGAGTACCAATGAGGAAGAGAAACAGAGCTACATCTCTGTGAAACCCTAAGGAGGAGTCATCTCTATATAGACTGATGATGACAAAGCCATGAAACAAAGCCATGTCCATGGAGACAAAGAAAAGGATCTGGTAGGTAGTCCACCATTAAAGAAAACAAAACAAAAAACCCTCTCAGTGAGCACCAAGAAACTGTGAAAAGCAAGAAATGATGACAGAATGAAAGACTGATTACAAAGAATGATTACTGAATGAGAAATTCAGAAATATCTAGTGTCACCTTCTCTATTGTTCCTCCAGAGGACATATCCACATTGCTTTCCTCCTGTACTTTGTATACACTAGGTGTTTAAGAAGTCTTGTTGAATAATTTCCCTATATAGGCAAATTTCCTTCCATGGCCATCTTCTCACCTCTATGTTGAAAAGAAAATTTTTAAAGAAATTATCATTGAGTTCATGGAAGAAAGTGGTAGATTAGAGACAACAAGCACATTCTTGCATGTGACATCTATGACTCTGGAGCAAAACATCAGGTGCATGACTGCAAGATGGGGTAGGTTGTGTTGAAAGGAACAGGAGTGCAACTGTAAACAGTAGATAGCATCAGATGAAATCTAGAAATATTCAACTTCAGATTTGTTAAACAAACAATGGAATCTAACATAGTGTACTGTGCAAAATCATAGAGAAGGGAGATAATCCCACTCCGTGGGACTTTAAGCAGAAGAGATATGCTATGTAATAGGTTTCCCAGTTACACAGTCTACCACTCTGAAAAACACTGTTTAAGACAGGAGATCTTTGATTCATACAGCAAGAAGATGCAAAGGAACCAACCCAAGATTCATTGTGGGCCCTGAAAACTGGTTGTGGCTAGGATGCCAACCTATAGGTCTATATGGTGGGGGGCACATCATCCTCCAGAAGGAAGTGGAGGGTGCTTGCATTTGGAAACTATGGTCTAATTCCTGGGAGAAATAATGAGATCAATTCTGTGTGGATATGAGTGTCTGTGGTATTGGCAAGGACAGAGCCTAGCATAGCCTGGATAAGCAGGATCTCTCAGGGCATATACACCACCCTGAAGTGCAGATTGTTTTGGATTGATTGTATACTGTAAGAGACCCACAGATAGATCCCCATACATTTACTGGAAATTCAGTAATTTCTGCTGCTGGATATTTCCTATACCCATATGGGATCAGCAGAGCATCTCTGGTGGGAGGTGTATCCAAGTGGGCAGTCCATGGTTTCAGCTGACAGGTCAGATTTGACAATAGGTCCTATACTCACTATATTGCTAGGCCAGCATATGCAGAATACTAGCAGGAATTCAACCCCACAGCAGCCATGGCTGCTATCTCATTGGAAAGGAAAAGGCAGGATGGGGCCCAGCCTCCAAACAGCCCTTTCTGGTCTGGCCTGTTTGGACTTCACAGAGAAAAAAACTCCATACCCTCTGCTCTCTTTCCAAATGCAAACTGCAAGTGACAAGCCTGGAGGTGGGTGTGGGGAAGCAAAGTATTCCCACTCTCAGCAAGGAATAATGGTTGACTGCTTTTTCTAACTGTTTGGTCTTGCTCTGTATTTGTTTTGTTTTCCTTTATTATCATTTCTCATACCTTCATTCCATGTATTTTCCTCTCTTTTGTATGTTTCTATTTATGCTTTCCCCTTTTTCTCACTCTTTTAATTATTCATATTTTAACCTTCACTATTTTTTAAAAATTGAAAATAAGATTTTTTTCATACATTTCATTTCTGGTCACAGTTTCCCCATTTCCTCCCAAATCCCCCCGTCTTCCCACCCATCCAACTCTATGTCTTCTTTCTCTCTCTCTTTAGAAAACAAACAGGCATAAAACAAAACAAAATCCAAACCAAAAACAGAGCAAAACAAACAGAAAACAAAACAACAACAACAAAAAGCACGAGACCACATACACAGAGAGGGACACATGCACACACACAAAAAACAGAAACCATAATATATAAACAGAAAGACCTGTAAGGTAAAAAAAAAAATGCCCAGACAAAGAATTATGAGGCAAAAAACAATCTTCAAAAATACCATTGAGTTTGTTTAGAGTTGGTCATCTACTGCTGGGCGTGGGGCCTGCCCTTAAGTGTGGTTTGCTTCCCAGTGAAGCTCCATTGAAGAAAACTAATTTTTCCTTTGGGAGTGGTTGCCAATTGGAGATAGCTTCTTGTTTGGGGATGGGGCATGTGTCTTGGTGTCTTCCGTCTCCCTGGCTTTCGCAATCTTTCTGCTTCTTCTTCCACAGAGTTTCCTGAGGCCTGAGGGGAGGGATTTGATGGAGACATCCCATCTAGGACTGAGTGTTCCAAGGTCTCTCACTTTCTGCACATTGTCTGGCTGTGGGTCTCTGTATTTGTTCCCATCTACTGCAGGAGGAAGTTTCTCTGATGATGGCTGAGCAAGGCACTGATCTGCTACCAAGGCCAGTGGAGAGTAGACCTTCAGTAATTCTTAAATTCCCAGGTTGTGCTACCAGTATTCTAGTGCCTTTCTTTTCTACTAATATGAGGATATAGTTATTCTTTCCAACTATTTCATATCACGTTTACATACCTGATCTGTTTTTAATTGTTGCAATTACTGCAATCCATTTTCTGTCCTTTGAGTGGAAGTGGGGATTGAGGTTAGGAAGACTCTCAGAAAGCTGAAAGGGATATTCAATCAAATAGATGTATAAATCACAGTGTAGAAACATAATACATGCAAAAATTCAAAGCAATATGACTCTTCTACAAGTTAATAAATTTTTAAGACTTGAAACTAAAAATATTGAAATGGTTGAAATAGCAAACAAATTCAGAAGTCGAGTTTTAAAAATTGTCAGTGATGTCAGAGAGGATTCAAATAAATAGATGAAGGAAATAAAGAATTCAACTAAAGACTTAGACAAATTCATTGACAAAATAACAAGAAATAGCACGTATTTCTTGATAATAACTCTAAATGTAAGTGTTCTTAACTCTACAATTAAAATACTCAGACTGTGAGTTCATGAGTGCAATAGCTATGTCATGTCTGGTAGATAGCATCTCACAATACTCCTCCCCATCTCTCGCCTTTACATTTTTTTGTCTCCTGTTCCAAGATGTTCCCTGAGAGTTGGTGGTGGTGGAGAGTGTTGATAATATCTCATTTAGGGCAGAGGTTCAGCCTCTTATTCTAGCACTTTGACCAGTTATGCATTTTGCACCTCTTCATGAGGAACTATTGTCAATTGATAAAAGCTAGGGGAGGAAGAATCATTCTCTTTTGAGGCTATTCTCACTGCTAGCTTTCCTATGTTCCAGTGGATAGCCCCACAGCCATGCAATGTAGGCATCAGGGACCTAGTGGGTTGTATAAAAAGACATGAAGTTGGGAATGGGACATGTTGGGAGGATATGTATGGATATGATCATATCTCGTATATATATATGAAATTCTCAAGAATAAAGAGATTATAATAAAAAAGATGCAGATTGGTTGATTTCTGTCTTTTCCCGAGAAAAGATAGTATTCTATGTATGCTCTTAAGTGCCCCACAGTTTACATTTAATGATGTACTCTGAATATCACTTCACATTGGAATCTAGGGGTTGGGTAGGCATTGCATTTGAACTTGCCTTTCTGTAGTTGCCATATTTAATCAGTCTTATGCATCATCAGATTTTTAAATATGACAATGCAGCTAAATACATTTCTAAATATCAATAAAGACCTCACAACTCACATATTTATGTGGGTTGAGTTATTTCTACTTGCAGATGAATGGGGCAAAGACACTTTTATAGGATCTTAAATAATCATAGAAAATACACAGAAAACTTAGTTTGCATCAAACTATGTAGCAGTTACAAATATGTGCACAGGGAATTCATTTCTTAATATTTTAAATGAAGATGTATTTCTTATTAAAGTTTAAACTATGTTGTCAATCTTATTTCGCAATTGTATATTTAATAGTAAAATAACTAAAATCTATTTTTTTGTCATAGTAAATTTACTTTTTAAAGTTTTATTGATGGCTATACAGGCTTTTTGTGTGAATGTTTTGGAAACAAGAACAATATGTTTTCATAGACCACAGCAACCTGGTAATTTAAGCATCATTTTTACTTTCACCATTGATTGGCAAAAAAAGCCTGGAGTCTTCTTCAAAGGAATCCAAGTAATCTTAGATTTGAAAGGAAGGGAGCAGTTTTGTATGCACCCACAGACTGCAGCAAGGTTGTGGTACAAACAGCAACCTTTGAAAAATGAGCCAAGAAGTTGTATGTAAGCAGATTGCTCTTTTCTACACATCTTTTAGACATCACTGCCCTTATCCCACCTGCATACTAAGAAATTATTCCCCCTTGTACAGGAAAGGACAAAATGTGAGGAGCAACTTACATTGGACGAGGTGCCAGGAAGAATAACCAGTGAAAATATTTGGTAGGCGACTATCATTGATGTTTTTCCAAGCTAAAACTGGCTTTTGAGAGTTTAATCTGTAATAACCTCCATTTCCCAATGAGGAAGTGGGAGAGAGGATCACAGGTGAACCTACTACAACCTGCCTAAATGTGGCTCACTTCCCATGTAACATGCATTGGGAAGATTCAAGGCTCAAAGACAGCATGTATGACTTTTATATGCTAGCTCCTAGTCTCTAAACTAATCTCATTTAGAAATGAGGTATGGCTTATTTTTCTGTATGTGTGTGAGCATGCATGTACGTGTGGGTGACCATGGAGGCCAGAAGAAGACAATCCATCCCCCAGAGAAATCAGATCCCTTGGGGCTGCAGTTACAAGTGATTGTGATCCACCTGGTGTCGGTGCTGGGATCCAAACTCCAGTTCTCGGAAAGAGCAGCAAACTCCCTTAACAGCTGAGCCTTCTCTTCTGCCCCCAGGCATAACTTTTAAATGGAATTACTAATGCTACTATTTCACTTGTCATCTGGGAGTTGTATTTTGAGAAGTGTTTTTCTGTATGTCCTTTGAAAATAAGTTTATGCCCTCTCCCTAGAACACAGGATAACACCATTTACAAGACAATTCCTTCTCACTTCTCTTGTGCAAATTTTCCCAGTGAACAAAATTTATTCACTGTAGATGATGGTGACCATCACACTTTGTGTTGAGTTTTAATTATGGTGGGACAGCATTACTGAGTCACAGATTTCAATATTGTTCCTGGGAGATGTGAATAAGCATCTACTCACATCAGATAGAGCACCCACAGCAGGTCAGAGGAATGATTCCACCCAAGTCCAGCTTGGTGAACTGATGAGTTTATTAGACTTATTTACTGGAGTAGGGGTTATAGCAGTGATTCTCAACCTTCCTAATACTGTGACCCTTTAATACAGATCCTCGTTTTGTGGTGACCTGTAAGAAAAAGTTTTTCTGTGTTCCGACTAGGTTCCCGTGGCTGCTCAGACCCAAGTAAACACACAGAGGTTTATATCATTTACAAACTTATGGCCTAATGGCTCAGGCTTCCCATTAGCTAGCTCTTACATTTTAAATTAACCCATTTTTATAAATCTATACTTGCCACATGGCTCGTGGCTTACCGATACCTGTACATCTTGCTTCTCCTGGTGGTGGCTAGCAGCTTCTGCTCTGCTCTGCTTTCTTCTTCCTCTCTCTAGTTACAATGTCCTGCCTAACCTTATTCTACCTCACCATTGGCTAACAGATTTATTTATTAACCAATCAGAGCAACACATTTTCACAGCATACTGAACATCACCCATCATTTCCCCCCCTTTTTTATTTAAAAGAAAGGCTTTAACTTTAACATAATAAAAGTACATAAAACAAAACTTTTATCTAGCAAGAATTACAGTTACAATATCCATTTGTATTTGACAAAATTAAAGAAAAGATTTTATCTGTCTTATATTTGTGAGTCTAAAGTTTTATATCTAATTTATCTTTTATTATAACTAAGGAAAACTATAATTATAACTATCTAGTGTTTAACTACATCAAAGGCCTCAGAAAGGATATAATACTACCTAAATAAACAGGAAGAGCGTTGTAAGCAACTTCCAAAAATCTAGAATGACAGAGACAGCCATCTACCTGGACAGTTATCCAAAGTTTTTTTGTAATGCTGGGGCATCCATTTTTTAGCCTACAGTCCTAGAGTCTCTTAGCTGCTTCTCTCTGTGTTCTGTAGAATGTCTGGCAGTTTCCTCTGTGAAACAGGAACCTGAAAGATCATCTTGTCTTGCAAAATTCAGTGATCACCTTTATATGAGTCCTGCATGTCCAGTCGATATAATATTTTCTCAAGCAGTCCAGGCAAGAACAGTTTCTTGCACAAATGGCTATTTTTGTCAAGAAGATAAACTTCATATGGAGTGTCTTTGACACCCATCTTTCTCTTTGAAGTAAATCGGTGCTGCCAGGAGCAGATGTGTCTCACTGTCCAGAAAACTTTTAGAACATTTTAAATGTCATATTCTGTAGGTCTTTGAAGTGTTTGAAGATTACCTATGTAATTGAAATATATCTATGCATATCTAGAAAACTTAACTAACATGACTATAAGTTTGACTATCATAGAAGACTAATTATTAATCTATATTTTTTAATTATTCATTATAATTTAAATGAGTTAAACAAACATAATACCTTAAACATGAGTAGAAATATATATATAGTATAATGAAATTAATTTTAAATTTGTGTCAATAAACTAAAATCTATAGCAATGTAAAACATTTCAAACAAGTTGTTTAAAAGTAGGTTTAACAATTCTCCCTTTTATCCTATCATATCTATATCCTATGTTTTTATATCATATCCCCCTTTCTTCTTTTAGAAAGATATTGACTATGACCAATAACAATTTGCAACCAACAATCTAAACAGGACAAACATCCATAATCCATTTTTCGGGAATGTGGGCGTAGTGTTCTAGGCTACTTCCTGCTGATAGAGGGGGCACTGTATTCTTATGGGTATCCTGAGAAAATTATGAGTTATGGTCAAGACCTGACTGGAATAGTCTGTGATGTTTGAGTTAGTTGCCTTGAAGCTGTTTTGGATGTTGGATCATCTGGGCCATGGTGTCATCAGAGACCTTTCAGGGTGTCTTGGCTGGTCAAACCATATTAGCCTGGAAGCTATTCACAGGTTTCCATGTTCTGTGGAAACAAAAGCAGAACCTTTTTTCCAAAATAACGTATCCTTAGACCTAAGTTTTGAAATCAAGATACATTAAAATATACATGTTGATTTATCTCAGTGGCTTTTACAATCAAATGTCTCTCTGCAGTAAAAAAATCTCAAAGACAACATAATCCAGATTGCCTCACCATTGGCCATACAGCTTTATTTATCAATCAATCAGANCAACACATTTTCACAGCATACAGAATATCACTCATCAGTGACCCCCAACCATAAAATTATTTTTGTTGCTACTTCATAAGTGTAATTTTGCTAGTTATGAATTGTAATGTAAGTATCTTATATGTAACCCCTGTGAAAGGGTTGTTGAGAACAACTGGGTTAGTGGTTACTTATAGGAATGTGACTATGTAGATGGAGTCCCTTCCCCCTTTATTTAACCTTCCACATTCTGTACACTCTCTCTAGTAACTCTGGAAACCACCTGTTGCTAGGGTAGAATTAAATCCAGTTGGTAGGAGGACACAGGAGGGAGGAGTTATAATCTCAGGAAAGGGTCTAATGACCCTCCTCATTCCTTTACTCCTATGAGGGGATGTCAACAGACAGGAGCTTCTAAGGGTCTGTCATGGTAATCACAGCATCTCTGATCAGGATGGTAATGACATTATGATGGGCAGACAGTGTTTCATACAGTTATTCTTTTAACATTGTTAACATCAGAAGGAACTTCCTCCTCAGTTCCTTATTTGTGTACTCTCTAAACATTAGTTAGCTAATTAATCTATTAATCAATCAGTATCTTTAAGAGGTCTATAATGTGAAAAAACATGTTTAACTTGCAAAAGTATGTTTATATAAATAAATGTATGTATGTATTATTACTTTTCTGTTGCTGTGATAAAACACCATGACCAAGTATATTCTCTAGAGTAATAGAACTTACAGAATAAATCTTTCTAAATATGTAGAAAGAGGATTTATTGTAATGACTTACAGGCCATGGTCCAGCTAATCCAACATTGTCTGTCTATGAACAGAAGGTCCAAGAATCCAGCAATCATTCAGTCCATGAGGCTGGATGTCTCACTTGGCCTTCAGTATATGATGGAATCCTGCAGAAGTAGGCTATAATACCAGTGAAGGAATGGACTTGCTAGCAAGATGAGGGCAAGCAGGCAAAGAGCAAATGTTCCCTTCTTCCATGTCCTTATACAGGCTTCCAGCAGAAGGCATAGCCCAGGTAGGAAGTGGGTTTTTCCAGCTCAAAAGATCTGGATTGAAGGTGTATTTTCTTATGTCAAAGATCCAGATTAGAGGTAGACCTTCCCACTTTGAACTAAGTAAAAATTCCTTACAGGTGTGCCCTTCATTTTTGGTTTTTAGTTAATTCCAGATGTAGTCAGGTTCACAACCAAGAATAGTCATCACAAGTCCACCCCTTGTCAACTTGACACAAATCATGTATTCTTATGTCATGATTAATTTCCAAATGAAAACAATAAACATGATATAACTGTCCAATGTACAACTACAAACACATTATGTATTTAACCAGGTCATGGTTAGGCTGAACATGATATAACTATCCTTCATAAAACCACAAACACATCATAAATTGAGAATAGGTGGCAAAGTCCCTTGAGAGACATTCTCTTAGTAACTCAACCTTAAATATGATAATCTCTTAATTGATGTTTCATCATGTGATAAAGAAAATTGAGTAAAGAAAACACAAAGATCTGTACAAATGCATTCTTAACAAAACAGAAGTACTCATGTCAATTATAATCCTTGTTTCTGCAACTGATCATGTGGACTTAGATGGTATTTGTAACTGCCTTCCTTTATTACCCATTCTGTATTTTTTCCACCTTCTGCAAGCACCTCAGCATTCCTTAGCTCTTTTCCTGGAGGAGTGACCCATACCTTCATTTCTGAAGGGTCTGTGCCCTTGTCATCCTGACTGGATTAGACTGTTGTAGTTTCCAATTGACTTTAATGGCGGGATATGGCAGCAACAAGAGATGCCCTGAAGGATCTTCTGCACTCCAGCCATAAATGTTCTTACCTGCATTGTGAAGATGCAATCCAATCTCCCCATGGTAATTTGGATCAATCACCCCCTTCTACACTGTTATTCTTTTCTTAGCTTATTGGCTTAAGGGTATCAGAAGCTCAAAGTGGCCTGTGGGAAGTCTGAGCTTCCAGTTCAATGAAATGTTTATTGTGACTCCCTGGCAGGTGTGCTCCTTTTTCTGCAACCAGAATTTCTAGGCCAGCAGAACTTAAGTTGGTGGGCACAGAAAGCAAAAATTTCCTAGTGGGTCAGTAGAGGTGATACTGAGTGGAACTATTCCCTTTTCTACCCCCTGATTCCTGGACCCATGGATGCTGGCTATGGGAGAAACTGTAGCATATATTGGATGCTATTTCAAAGCATATACCACCTTCTGGAGAAACCTGTCCCAACCGTCCAGGCTGCTGCCACCTAATTGGCACTGTAACTGTGTCTCCAAAAGGCCATTCCAACTTTTTATCAGGACAGTGGCTTCAGGAGGGTGGGAAACACAGTGAGACTAGTGGATTCCATGATCCTGGACTCACTGTGGCATTCCTTTGACTGTGAAGTGAGTTCCTTGATCAGAAGCAATTCTATGTGGAATGCCATTTCAGTGGACCAGACATTCTATAAGTCCACAGATGATGGTTTTGGAAGCATTATGTGCAGGAAAGGTGGATCCATAACCAGAATAAGTATCTACTGATAATTCAGGTCCTGTTCTTAAAAACAAGTTTTATAAATGATAGGATTTAAAACAATGCTTGTTTACTGAGGTATTAAAGTAATGCACCTCCATGCATTCATGTACAGGGATGTATCTTGCTGGCAGCCAGATTTTGTAACCTAAGAGTAAACCCCTTGGTATTGATTTTAAAAACACTAAATTGTTCACAATGTTAAAACTTGGTTTTGCCTTCCAAAGATTATGATTATGCTCTATGTCTTAGGACCACAGCTGAACAACAGAGACTGAAATATTCCTATTTTTTAATGCAGCAAGACAATGACCTAAACAGTCTGATAATGGGTCTCCTCTTATCTAGGTTCTATTTAAGCTAACAAAGACCAATTAAAAAATATATATGTATATATATATATATGCATACACATATATATGTATATATATATCCTTCTTGCTTTTACTAAGATTGGTAAGCTGTAGCTAACTTGGTAAACTAAGTCATACAAAAAACTGTAATGTCTTATAATGTTGTACTAAGACATGCAAGTTAACCATCAATTATCTCATAAAGGATCAAGTTCCTTGATATATTCAGATTTAGCTTATAGATATATGTTCTCAAAGTTAAGCCTAAACAACATTTGTCTAGTTTAGATATACCTAACAGATAATGATCCCCTGATCCTCAAAAGCTTCAGAGGTCTGAGAATATGACATTTAAAAAAAAAAGCTTCTCATGATAGAAACATGCCAGCTCCTGGCAGCATCCTGTATCTCCTCCAAAGAAGATGAATGGCCACAGAAGAACTTCTACCTGGAGCTTACTTTAAATGTAGCAAAGCCAGCCACTGAGCAGTGAAGCGTGATCCTAATTAGTCTTAACAATAAAAACTGGGAGTCAGATATCGAGGGTGAAATCTGAAAAATCAGAGAAGTAGAACAACCAGCCATAACTTCTTACCTCTATGAATCCTCAGACTGAATCGGCCCGAGATCCTGTCTCCACCTGCCTTATATTCCTGTCTCCACCTCCTGATGCTAGGATTAAAGGCGAGAGCCTCAAATATGCTGAGATCAAAGGCATGATCCTCTCTAGTGCTGAGATTAAAAGCATGAGCCTCCCATGTGCTGGGATTAAGGGCAGACACCACAACCCAACTCTGTTTCTCTTTTAGACTGGTTAAATCTCCTGTAGCCCAGGGTGGCCTTGAACTCCTAATCTTCCTGCTTCCTCCTCTCAAGTGCTGGGAGTAAAGGTGTGTGCCACCACTACCTAATCTCTATAGTTAACTAGTGGCTAGCTCTGCCCTCTGATCTCTAGACAAGCTTTATTTGTTAGAACACAAACAAAATATCACACAACAGAGCAGAAAACTGCTTTACACCTTAACTGCTGCCAAGACCCTGTCCAGACTGTGAACAAGCAAGACACCGGGGAATTGATTGCCCCACTTTGCCAAGACAAATCAGGCTGGTCTATTCTTACTCCACAGGAAACTCTGTCAGATCTTCTGGGTTTGGCAGCTGAAGACTGATAACTGCCTTGGGACTTCTGTCCCCAATGACCATGGAGAAACCTGGGATAGCTGCCTAGGCAGCTAGAAAGCTGTCTGGCTTCTGATTAAATTTACCCTTCTCAGATCTGATGGTGTTTTATGACTAGCATACTGATAGATTTACCATTTAATAGCTCTCCCCACTCCCACAACCCCCAAGTCTACAACCACCATAATAGCTCATTAGTTCAGTTTCCTATTAAAAATCAGACAGATTTGAGATGCCAACTTCTCCCCCTCTAAAACAGGTTATCATTAAAGAGGGTATGGAAACCTGCAGGTATGTTCAACTATGTCCCTCCTCCCTCACTTCTCAGCATCCCTCCCTCCTCCTCCTTCACTTGCTCAGCCTCTTTTGTTTGGTGAGTTTCCTCTGGTTGTCTTCCAAGTATAGACTTAAAGGTATGTTTCATCATGCTAAAACCAGGAAAAATGTTTTAACCCAAGGACATAGTCTTTGCTATGATACCAAGGTATAAATCTGTTCCAGCTGTTGTATAGGCACATGCATGTTACTAGGAAATAGTTTTGCTACTGTATCAAGAAATCTGCCCTGGTGGAAACTAATATCATCTCTAGAGGCCCTCTTTGATCCCACCTAATCTCAAGCTCATATTTTACAGGTCTAATCCTGCCAGATGTGTGCCAAGGCCAACCCACAAGGGGCCCTCCAAATATGCCAGCTCCTGCTCCAGCTCCAAAGACACCAACTGGGCTAGGACTGGCAGGTTGACTTTACCCACATGCCCACTCACAAAAAGCTCCATTATCTCTTAACTCTTACTGACACCTTTACAGAATGGATGGATGCACTTCCTACTTCCAGATACTCCTGGAACACATCATTCCTTGATTTGATGTGCCATCCCCTCAAGCTCTTGGGACATCAGTGCTGGGACCACCTCTCCAGGCTCAAGTGAGTACCTAGTAAGGATAGATGGCCTGTCTAGAAACTGGGACCCTTCACCCTCCAGTTTTCCAAATTGTCCCAATGAAGGGCCTATCTGCTCTTTTGCCTTGTTCATTCATCTTCGTCAGTACAACCAGGGCACAACTCTGTTCCATTCTTTCTGGCAGTCATCACCCTTCCCATGACTTGCCCCATTCTTAGGGCCAGTGTTAATAACCTATTTTTCCTCCTGGCAACTTGTCTTCTCTACTTCTTCAAGAAACAGATACCTGAAGCTTCTAGGATGGCAGTTATCCAAATGCTTCTTCACCCCTGCCTCCCACTGAGTGGGCCCACCAACTCCTGACTCCCCCTCCTCATGTCATCCCATGTCAGCAGGAAGTAGATTTGAACTGGCACCCATATATCCAAGAAGGTTGGGATATTCTGTTGGAAGCTCTGCCTCAGCCCCTCCTCCCTCTCCAAACACTGCCCCCTCTCAGAAAGCCCACCAAGTGGCAGCTCTTCCCCTGGAACCACTCAAGACCACATCTATAGGGTATTTAAGTTCCAGTCCACAGACCTGCCACATGATTTCTCCTCTTGCCCTGAGATCACCCTGGAATGCTTTGCTCAAATTAAACCTGGTCCTTTACTTTTAATTTGGCTCAATTTGGCTTATTTTATCAGTGGAGACACTTAATACTGGGGATTCAAAATACTTATCATCTATTCCAATAAGGACAACACATTATCCTTTCCATGGAAGAAGTGGTCCAATGTAATCAACCTGCCACCAAGTTGCTGTCTGGTTACCCTGGGGAGTGGTATCATATCTGGGGCTCAGTGATGGTCTCTGCTGTTGGTAGATCTGGCACTCAGCAGCAGCTGTGGCCAGATCAGCCATGGTGAGTGGAAGTCCATGTTGTTGAGCCCCTGCATAACCCCTATCTCTGCCACCATGGCCACTTTATTCATAGGCCCATTGGGCAATGACAGGAATGATTGGGAATGAGGCTGACTGTCCACAAAATGGGTCATCTTATCTGCTTGATTATCGAACTCCTATGGTGATAATTATACGGCCAGCTCAATTATTTATATATTTTATCAAAATAGCTTTATTTTATAAGCAACTTACGAACAAAGGGGGAGTGAGCAGGGATGGACAAGAAAGCAATTCAGCGGGGAATTTTCTGCCTTCTAAGATCACAGCAAACGGTGAGACAGTGAGCGAGGCGATCCCAAAAAGCGCTCCCCAGAAAAAGAAATCGAGCCAGAGACGAGAGGGAGCTCACGTAGCTGCCCCGATTTTTCAAGGGTTTCAGGTTTTTGGCCATGCCCTTAAAAAGGAGGTGCTAGCTACCTGGCTAAAGCCAAAATAGCCATCCACTACAAACTCCTCCTCAGCTGAAGTCACCTTTTGATGAGGATTTAAATGGAATACAAGTATCTTCATATATTTCATGCATTTGGAGAGGTCTACCCACATACTTCTTTCTCACTAATTTTCCAATCATGCTCTTTCCAAGTCCCTGACCAGTCAGTCAATCCACTGGCTGCAGCCCATGACTCAGTGAACAATCACACATCTGGCCATTTCTCCTTCTAAACAAAATATATGACCATGTGTACTACTTGAAGTTCTGCCCACTGTGAAAATTCCCTTCAATGGTGTCTTTAAGGGTTGTCCCAGAAGGGGGTTGTAATGCTGCAGCTGTCTACTTCTGAGTGGTATCTGCTATTTTTTTAAACTCTTTTTACTCTTTTGGGGGCCTGCCACCAAACTCCCAAATAAATACACACAGAGAGTCTTATCATTGCTTATAAAAGACTGGCTTTAGCTTGCCTTGTTTCTTGCCAGCTTTTCTTAACTTATCACATCTACTTTTTGCCTCTGGGCTTTTATCTTTCTCTATTTCTGTATATCTGTCTTTACTTCTTACTCCACGGATTTCTGTGTAGTTGGGTGGCTGACCCCTGGAGTCCTCCTCCTTATCCTGCTCCTAGATCCTTCTTTTCTTTTTCTTCTCCTATTTATTCTATTTGCTGGCAGCCTCACCTATCCTTTCTCCTGCCTTGCTATTGGCCATTCAGCTCTTTATTAGACCAATCAGATGTTTTAGACAGGCAACATAACATGGCTTCACAGAGTTAAACAAATGCAACATAAAAGAATGCAACATATCTTTGCATCATTAAACAAATGTTCCACAGCATAAATAAATGTAACACATCTTAAAATAATATTTCACAAGAGCCTGCATAAAGTGAAGAACCATCAGTAAAACCAGGCCCTAGTCTTTTCTTCCTCAGTCAAACAATCATAGGGGACACCCCATGAGGCTGTAAGTGTATAGTTGGCAGAAGACATCATTGTAATGGGAATAGAAACCATAGGCATTTGGGCAACTTCGTCATGTAACTTGCTTGTGCCTTCAGGACCTGCTTGGGCCCGATCATGTATATATCACTTCCATTTGATAATAGATTGCTGCTGTGCGTGTCCTATGTTATGACTTGGTAGGTCAGACTAGCATCCAGCTCATGATGGGCAGCTCAAGTCACCTGATAACTTGGTGGCCCATTGTCAAATGTTCAGTTTCCATTAAGGCTCAATAGTAAGCTAAGAAATGTCTTTCAAAAGGAGAATAGTTGTCTTCAGATGATTATAGAGCATTGCTCCAAAATCTCAGAAGTCTTTTCTCTGATTCACTTATAGGGGCCTGCCAAAGGCTCCAAGCAACATCCCCATCTATCACCAACACCTCTAATACCATAGGGTCTACTGGATCATACTTTCCAAGTGACTGAGCAACCTGCACAGCAGCCTGGACCTGTTGAAGAGCCTTCTCCTGTCCCAGGCCCCACATGAAGCTAGCAGCTTTCTGAGTCACTTGGTATATGGGCAGGAGTAACATGCCCAAGGGAGGAATATGCTGTCTCCATAATCCAAATAAGGCCACTAAACATTGTGCTTCTTTCTTGGTGGTCAGAGGAACCAGGTACAATAATTTATCCTTCACCTTAGAAAGAATATCTCTCCATGGCCCACACCACTGACTCCTGAGAATTTCACTGAGGCCCTTGAATTTTGGTTGGAATTATTTCTCATCCTCTGATGCACATATGTGTTACAAATGAGATCAAAGTGGTTGCTACCTCCTGCTTACTTGGTCCAACCAGCATAGTGCCATCAATATGATGCATCAATGAGATATTTTGTGGAAGAGACAGAGGATCCAGATCCCTTCTAAGTTATGACACAGGACTGGAGAGTTAATATATCCTTTTAAAGTAAAACTGTGAAGGTATACTGCTGACTTGGCCAACTGACAGCAAATTGCTTCTGGTGGTCTTTATGGACATGTACTGAGAAAAAGGCATTTGCTAGATATCAGCTGCATACCATGTACCAGGAGATGTGTTAATCTGCTCAAGTAAGGACACTGCATCTGGTATGGCAGCTGCAATTGGAGTCACTACTTGATTGAGGTCTGGCACAGGGAAAGGGGCAACAACAAAGCTCTTGAGATGTGCTGGTGCCCCTCTTACCATTTTTCTTCCTATAGAATTAATGAAGGTTATATCTTCTGGGCCTTCCTGTAGTTGTTTTTTTTACTCCTTGGGGGCCCACCACCCAGCTCCCAAATAAATACACAGAGACTTATTCTTACTTATGAATGCCTGGCCTTAGCTTGGCTTGTTTCTA
>LZPO01086574.1:525508-550325 GCA_001675575.1 Neotoma lepida
GAAATGCCAACTCTGGGGTCTCTCTTAGATCCAGAGAACTAGAACTTTCCATTTAACTACAATCTTAGGTGATTCATATACCTGTCAAAGCCTGAGCAGTACTGTGGAGCAAGAGCTATTAGCCACATAGATAAATTGCTGCTTTATGCAATGGATGAAATATGGTTCATTGTTCCTCAGTGGCCTCAGCTTCTTCATTCCTCTTGAACAATTTTCTTTATCCCCCACCCTCATAATGCCTGTGATAGTCAGTGTTAATCGTCAACTTTATGGGATTTATAAGTATAGTATTTTTTTAACACTTTGCAGGCCTGCCACATACCTCCCAAATAAATATACAGAGATTTATTTTTATAAATGCTGGCCTTAGCTTGGCTTGTTTCTATCCAGGTTTTCTAACTTATATTATCCCATTTCTCTTTAACTACATTTTGCCTCTGGGCTTTTTATCTTTCTTTATTCTGTATATCTTTCTTTCCTTCTTATTCTGTGGCTGGCTGTGTATCTGGCCCCTGGCATCCTCCTCTCTTTCTCCTGTTCCCTCCCCCCATCTTCTCTCTCTCCTGTTTATTCTCTCTGCCTGGCGGCCCCACCTATCCCTCTCTCCTGCCTAGCTATTGGCCATTCAGCTCTTTATTGGACCAATCAGGAGTTTTAGTCAGGCATAGTAACACAGCTTCACAGAGTTAAACAAATGCAGCATAAAGAATGCAACACATCTTAGCATCATTAAACAAATATTACATAGCATAAATGAATGCAACACATCTTAAACTAATATGCCATAACATATAAGTACCTGGGAATGGATTTATCTGTCGGGGATTATCTTGATTAGGTTCATTGATGTGGGAAGACCCATCTTAATTATGGGCAAGACCATTCACTGGGCAGAGGATCCTGGACTGTATAAAGTGGAAAGAACATTATGAGCATCAGTAAGCATTTTTATCTCTCTGCCTATTGATTGTAGATTTGATGTGTCCAGCTGCTGGAAGTTCCTGCTGCCTTGACTTCCCCACCATGATGGATTGTATCTTTGAACTGTGAGCCAGACTAAACCTTTTCTCCATCAAGTTGCTTTTGTCATAATCTTTTCTCACAGCACTAGGAGAAGAAACTAAGAAAATACCCATTTCTGAACACACACAGAACAGCCTTCTGCTAGCAGCATACCCTTTAAGTATAGATCTTGTTCTTGTTCACTGTTTTGTACATGGACTGCATCTCTTCTTCACTAGCGCTTCAAATGGTTAAGTGCAGGAATGAACACTTGTGCTTTTGTAGCCCATGAAAATAACTAACATTTTCCAAACCTATATAATTAGATTAAATATTTTATTAGCATACATTAATTATGCATACAGAGCTTTATTAGGATATTTCCATACACCTCTCTAATGTATTTTGATCACACATTTACTTCCCTCATGACCCTCTGTTGTCTACTGTCTAATATCCATTGATTCCCTTCCTCATTTAAACCAGTCTGCCTTCTACTTTTATGTCTGTTGTTTTGTTTTATTTTGTTTTGGTAATCCAGTGTGCATTTCATTAGGGTGACTTACAGAAATGAGGTTGAGAGGTTATTTGTAGAAACACGGACAGTTTACCAGTGACTAAAACACTGAAGAAAACATCTCCCCACCTTCCAGGGACTAGTAATTGAGTATACATTCTCAAGGAGGGGTCTGATCTCAGGAGCCCTTCCCTATTTCATGACAGCATGTTGACAGACTCAATTGTGCAATATCCTCAAATGAAAGGCTAGATTGGGACTGCTCTGCCATCTGAATGAATGCAAATTAATTGATGCCAGATAATTCCCTTATTTCATAGAGTTGATGTAAATATGAGCCACAGTGCTAGCAGACATAACTCATGCCTGCTGGTACAATTCAATGGGAGGAAACAGAAACAGTAACTAATGTGTGGGCCTGCAAATGCCCTGTCACATATCAGGGCAGTGTCCAGATAGCAAACATTTAGACGAAATGTAGAAATGAATCTTAAACAATCTAAAAGACAATGGGAATAGAGCAACAGAAATACCCAAACAAGGCCAATGGCAAAAATCACAAAGATGGAATAAACGAACCCAGTTAGTTTTGTGATTACAAATTTTGTCCTTGTCTAGTTAAAACAACAACAACAACAACAATCTAATCTGGTGTATCTGTAATCTGAGGTTTCAGGAAGCTGAGGCAAGAGGTTTGCTTGAAGTTTGCTTAACTACATAATTCTAGCCTGAACTACAATGTAAGACATTGTTTCAAGAAGTAAATAAAATAAGAATTAGAAAACAATGATCCGAGCCTTAATTAAAAAAGTATTGTAAATGAATAGTTTAAACTGCAATATCTAAAATGAAATAGCACAGAAATTTTGAAAGTCACATGATTGAAAAAGTCATATCACATAAATATTAATCAAAAACAGTTTGAATTATCCATAGTAATGTAAAGAAGTAGCCTGGAAGGTGAAATGTATGTCCAAGAAACCATTTGCAACGAAAACTTTAGTTTTCTCCAGTGGAGCCTAATTAGGCATATAAACCACACTTAAGGGTAGGCCCCATGCCCAGCAGTACATGGCCAATACAAAATGAACTCAGTGACATTTTTGTAGATTCCTCTCTTCTATTTATATGTTGGGACATTTTTTAAATTTTACTGCTCTTTTGCTTATATATGGTGGTTTCCTATTTTGTGTTTTCATGAGTTTTGTTTGTTTGTTACTTATGCTTTATCTTTTTTATAAAAATCTGGTTTTTTTTTAATTTGTCCATTTGTTTTCTAAAGAGAGAGAGAGAAAGAAGGCATGCAGTTGGTGGATGGAGTGGTGGAGAGGATCTGGGGGGAATTGGAGGAGGGGAAACTGTGATCAGACATACTGTATGAAAATATATTCAAAGTAATAAATAGAGAGAATAATATCAAAGCCATAAAAATAAAAATGTGCTGTATATTATAAAGTTACCAATAAAATATTATTATATTTTAAAAAATGTATGTCTAAGGATAACATTACTGAGACACATGTATATACATACACACATTACACAAAATGACTGAAGCACATGCTGGACTATTGAAAATCTGACTACATTTTAGAAGCTAAAGTAATCTCAATACATGTATAAAAATCTGTTATCAAATATCTCATTCTTTCTGATCACAGCTACTCTCAAAATTGAGAATAAATGAAACAATAGAAACTAAACATACTGCACACTTTTAAATGGTTACAAAATACCATTCTACAGGTAATATTAGTATGAGATGCGAGCACAAGGACCTGAGTTCAAATCTCCAGCACCCAAGTAAAGAGCTGTACATGACTGTACATATGTATCTATATCCCCAGAGTTGTGACAAGTAGAAATAGGAGGGTCACTGGGGCTTGAAGGTTGCCAGCCTAGCCCCAGGTTTAATGATAGACCCTGTCTCAAGGAATAAGGCAGAGGATGATAGAGTAGGACACCAGATGTCTTCCTCTGGCCTCTGTATGAGTTCACAGGTACATGCAGCCAATCACACATGTGTGCTTACACCACACACACATATGCACACACACACACACACACACAATTAAAAAAGAAAACAATTAACAATGGTGATAAACAACTGTTAAAACACCCAAAACAGAGAAGAAAAACCAAAGCAAGCCAAAGGAAACACCAGCATTTGTAGGAAGATAAAACACATAGCCACAGATGCCCCAGAAATTTCCAAGATGAGAACCACTGAACAGAATGTGGATTGCTCTTATACAAGGCTCCTCCGAATAGAGGGGGACTGAAATAGATTTAGTGCTGAGAAAACACAGGCCAATTCTTCAGATGTGTCAATGAGAATAGGGAGCAAAAGGACCCCAGAGGAAACTAAGGAGGCAACGGCCTATGCTGCAGACACTGTGACTAACGGTTTATGTGCAGTCTTGCCTGACTTTGCTACTGCATGAAAAAGACAAGTATTCCCTTTGACAAAGATGTAGGGGTTATTTGGGTTTCCAGAGAGAATGCCTTTGCCCAGAACGCTTGAGAACTCTCCTTCTGTAACAATGCTTAGCATAGCGGTGCTGGCTTTGGAGAAGGAATTTTGTCTAAAATAAAAGCCACAGAAAGATGCCTAGAAATGAAAAATCATACATTTTTGAACAAAAGTATATAACTTCCAAGTAAATAAATACGTGTTTGGTTGCAAACTGGCAAGGGAGATCCTTTGTATTAAAGAGCTGGAGAGATGGCTCAGCTGTCAAGAGCACCAGCTGCTCTTCTAGAGGACCCAAGTTTGATTCCCAGAATCTACATGGTGGCTCATAGCCATCTGAAACTCCAGTTCTTGGGGAACGATTCCCTCTTCTAGACTCCTCAGGCACCAGATAAGAACGTGGTGCACAGGCATACATGCAGGGAAAACACCTATACACATAAAAAAAAACCTAAAAACAATTTTCAGATATTTAAACAATAACAACAAATTACTACTGTGGCTACTTCCTCCACAGGTTATTGTGATGGAAGACTTACTCAGTTGGTAGGATTTATTTTGTTGTTGTTATTGCCATTAATATTCCGTGTTTTGAGATAAGATCTTATTATGTAGCCCAGGCTGGAATAGAACTCAATATGTAGACCAGGGTGGCCTAGAAGTCAGTATGTTGACCAAGCTGGCCTCAGACTCCTGGCAATTCTCCTGTCTCAGTCTCCATAGTTCTAAGATTGTATAAGTATGTTCCCACTCCCATGCTTTACGGTATGTTTTTAAAAGAAAATACCCTTCCTATGATGATTTTTTTTGGGGGGTGAAGTTTGAAGAAACAGATGATCTAACCCATTTATTTTATGCTTTAAATGGTTGCTATTTACTAATATTTAATATCTTGAATATAGTATTTCTTGTACATTGAGGGAAACATGGCTTACATCCTTAGGAGTATATATCCTTTTTAAATGTGTGTGCGTGGTGTATTTGTTCAAGTATGTGTGTGTGTGTGTGTGTGTGTGTGTGTGTGTGTGTGTGTGTGTGCACATATGCATGTGGGTGCCTGTGGAGGCCAGAGGTTGATGTCAGGTGTCTTCTTCAGTTGCTTTCCACCTTGTTCTGTGAGATAGGCTCCCTAATGAAACCTGGAACTGACCGTTTTGTCTAGGCTGGCTGGCCAGTGAAGTCCTGGGATCTGTTTAACTCTGCTCCCAACCCCCACCCCCAGCTCTGGAGTTGCAAATGTGTTCCAAAGGACTTGGTTCTTAACTCAGTTGCTGGGGATCTGAACTCAGATCTTTATGTTAGTGAAGCAGACTGAACCATCTCCCCAACCCCTATAATATATTTATCTATGATCAATTAAACCTAGAACTAAGGGCTGGCAAGATGACTCAGTGGGTAAAGTGCTTGCATGATGACTTGAGGTCACTTGTAGTTGGTTGTTTTTGCTCTTTTGTCTTTTGGGGGGCCCACCACCCGGCTCCAAAATAAATCACACACAGAGACTTATTTATAAATGCCCAGCCTTTAGCTTGGCTTGTTTCTAGCCAGCTTTTCTTAAATTATGCCATCCACTTTTTGTCTCTGGGCCTTTTCCTTTTCTTACTTCTGTAATCTTACTTTCACTCTTACTCTGTGGCTGACTGTGTGGCTGTGTGGCTGTGTGGCTGTGTGGCTGTGTGGCTGGGCCCTAGCATCTTCCTCTTCATTCTCTTGCTCTTTCTTCTTTTCCTCCCAGATTTCCCTGTAAGAAGAACTTCTAACCAGTCTTATTAATAAACACGCGGAACAAGAAATAAGGGTGAAAATCTGACAGAGATCAGAGGAATTAGGAGCAAGCCACCACTCACCAACGCTGCCTCTACTTCCCAGGAGCGAAGCGGAGCAAAGAGAGCGAGTTCCGGTCTAACCTGGCTTTTATACTGTCTATCTGTTAACTAATTTCCCAACCTCCCAAGCTGCATCACTTCCTGTCTTGTCTGCATGGATCTTCAGAACTCTAAGGTTGATACTGGGATTAAAGGCGTGTGCCACCACCTCCTACTGCTAGATCCCCATGTGACCTTGGAGTCACAGAGAACCAAATGGATTAAGGGCGTGTGCTAAATTGCATGGCTATTGTTTACTACTGGTGGCTGGCGGCTGCATTTTTCCTCTGACCCTCAGATAATTTTTATTAGAAAACACAGATAAATTATTACCACATTTCCCCTTCTATTTATTCTCTCTGCCTGCCAGCCCCGCCTATCCTTTCTCCTCCTTGCTATTGGCTGTTCAGCTCTTTATTAAACCATCACGTGTTTTAGACAGGCAAAGTAACACAGATTCACAGAGTTAAACAAATGCAATATAAAAGAATGCAACACATCTTTGCATCATCAAAACAAATGTTCCACAGCATAAACAAATGTAAACCATCTTAAATAATATTCCACAACAATCACTCCTTGGAATACATGCAAAGGTGAAATGAGAGAGCCAACTCCACAAAGTTTTCCTTGGCTTTCAGAAAGATGCATTAGCCTGCACACACACACACACACACACACACACACACACACACACACAACACACACACACTGTGTGTGCCCCATTTGTGTTGTAAGGGTGCATGTAGCTGTCATAGGTCAACTGGAAGGAGTAGGTTCTCTTTTTCCTCCTTGTGGATCCTAGAGAATCAAACTCACATTGTCAGGATCAGCAGAAATCACTCTTATCTACTGAGCCATCTTGCTGGCCCCTGTGTTTTCCCATATGGGTCGAATTGTACATTGTGGTTCTCACATACCAGCCTTTGGCCATGGGACAAATCTCAACTGGTGATTCATGTTCCTGTGTAGACAAATGGGTATTATAAAACAAGAAGACCAATTCAGGTTTCTAAAATCAACTCAGAGGCTTGGGTTCAAAGCTCTGCTTTAATATTGATCAAATCTTATCCTAATTTAAGTTTAACTTCAGTGGTCAATATTATTTTCCTGCAGCTAACTCAGATGTGGCTTGTATTGTATATTTTTAAAGCAATGGGAGTGGAAATTTAAAAGTCTCTATATGACAAACTTAGGTATGTGTGTGGATGAATATGTTAGTAAGCTTGACTTAAGATTTACACATTGTATTAATAAATCATAATATCAGTTTGTATCCCATAAGTATATACAATTTACAGTGAAAACTTAAAAAACTAAAACAACTATACAGTTTGAGAATACTGCTAAAATTTTAAGACTAAAACTCATGAATGAAGCCATTAGCAGTAACAGCCCAGGAGAGCACTTAGTGTAAAAGGGTAATTTCGCAAGTATTCACATTCTTCGTGTAGCAGATCAGTCTATTAATGGCTAATTAAAAATTACAGTTCCCTGTTGTCTGGAAACAAGTAATTTTGCAGTTCTGTACAAAAACTAATTTCCCACATTTTATAAATTTTTACCTTCAGTATAACTTGTACGTTATACTCACTGTAAATTGTGTCAGAATAGCAATAAGATTTGACAAATTCGAATGTAATTTTCTATGAAATGTACTATTTCATAGAAAAGAGAAGAATAACAGTTTTTCTTGTTTATGTTGGCAGATGACATGGGCAGGTGAATCTTCCATTTGGTCCCAGCAAAGTACCCTGCCTGGATAGCACACCAGAGTTGACCCTGTTGTTGGGGTGCAGGTGAGCTACCCTGAGTGCATGAGAGCTGGAGAGCTGACCACCCCCCACCCCACCCCCATATATCCCCTGAAGCAGTTGGGAGAGAGGGGGGCCTGGGCAAACAGAAGAGCTGGTCCTGGTGGTGTGAGAGGAGGTGACCCCTATCTGAGGATCTGAGAGCAGGAGAACTGGCTCTGCCCCTTGCTGCAGGTTGCATTGGGTGAGCTAGCTGAGGCAGTGATGGAGGGCTCACCCAGGTAGTGAAGATGAGGGAAAGCTGGCAGGCTGATCAACTCAGCTGCCACCCAGGCCCAGAACCAGGGCTGTGAGTTGGCCCACTCCAGTGTCCACCACATCTATGAATTGTTGGAGCATGTGAAAAGGACAAACCTACAGATCCAAAACAGAAGGATCTCCATGACACAGGACAACAACAGGATATCCAAGAGGAGCCCCAGTGAGAGCTCATTATTGATAGTGTAGCAGAAGCCAGAGGCCTCGAACCAGACCAATGACTCATAGCAATGAACACTTACAAGTAAAGATGACTGGACTAACGGGTAAACTGTGTGACTCAACAAGCCACACTACAGCTCCCACGACGAGATTCTTCTCCTCTTTTTGTTTTTGTTTTTGTTTGTTTGTTTGTTTGGTTTTTGGTTTTTAAATATTGTTTTCTTTGGGGGTGGTGAGGTTGCATTGGCAGAGGGCTGAAGTGAAGGGATGGGAAGATGAGTGGGATCAGGATGCGTGATGTGAAATCCACAAAGAATAAATATATGGAAGTTAAAAAAAAGTTTCTCATCAAAGAGGACTGGAAATTTAGAGCGATCTTCTCCTGTAAAGAGACTACCTTGTCATAATTCTCTTGAAATGAGAGTCCCAACTGGTATTTGATTGTAATCCAGCATCATTCTCCAGAGATGAAGTGGGAGTCCAGAAATGTCCATGTTATGGTGGCCATACAGCCAGCAATTGGGATGAACATCTAAGCACACACATAGAGATAGCTAAGTGAGCTTCAACAGATCCAGCTGACAGGTTAAGTGGATTCAATGGGTGAATCATTTCTCTTCCTTTCTTCCTCCCTTTCTAATTCCCATGCAATGGCTGTGTACTTCTGATAATGGGTAGCAGGAACCTGTGTTCCACAGTGAAATAGAATCCCCTTTGTGTGTGTGTGTGTGTGTGTGTGTGTGTGTGTGTGTGTGTGTGTGTGTGAGATGCATTTACCATTGGGAAGGAAAGATGTGATCCACATGGTGCAGGCTCTTCTGCCTAATTCCCTCCCTCTGTCAGCCCTCCTTAGTGATATGTTATCAGTCACATTCTGATAAGGATGCCAGGCCCAGGAGAGTGGCCTGTCCTGTTGAGATCACACAGGAATTTCCAGACAGAACAGGCATTAGTGTGTTCTGTCCATCCACCCTTTGGCCTGTTCTACATCATTGACTTTGCAAGAGATTCTCCAGCTGATCTTCACATGCCAGAATGAGACATTCCACACTAAAGCAAGGCTCCTGCTGCCCTGTAGTCCCACTGACTTATGAGACTGAACATGGACTACTGTCTGGCATTTTCTAAGGTTTTGAATTTCATCCACAACTGACTTACATATGGTTGCCTACAGTACCTGTTTAACACTATTCAAATGATGTCTTTACATTTTAATGTATCTTGAAAAATCCTGATTCATAGTGCACTATAATCAGCAGTTCAAACTATATAACAAAAATAAAGAATTTATGTACTTCATATCCAGACAAAATTTAAGATCAAAATCAATCAACTTGTACCCTAAACAAGCAGTTTGGAATATTTGAATGAATTCCATAAACATAAAGTCAAAGAAAATGAAGAGATCCATGGGGAACGATCCTTGGAATGTTTTCTACAAGACAGCTGAGGAAAGCTGTTGTTTATGGCCATGGAAGGACATCCCAAGGTCCTCAGTGTCCAGGCTCTGTATGACTTGCTTAGGTTTTTTGCACCAGGCTATTGGCCATGAGCACCAGGCAGGATGTGGTCACCTGGAGAATAGTCAACCTTTAACCATGAGTACATTTAAAGCCCTGGTATATTTTCTGACTATATTTTCTGAAAACATCAAAACTTGTTTCCATGTCTTACAGCCTTTAGAAACAATCACTTGATATTCTTTCTTCATTCTGAGAACGCAAAGGTGAACTTATTCTTCAAGGTCTGATAATTTATTTGTTACTCTTTTTTTGGGGGAAGACAGCCTTTCTTTCTTGACCATCTGTTTCTGGTGGTTTTCTTTGGCTTCCTTTATTTTCTTGGCCAGAAGTTTGACATATTCTGCAGCCTCCTCTTTATTCTTAGTATGTTGTTTCTTCAGAGCAATAGGTTCGCATTTGTGTTACAGAACACATGGAGTAACAAGATACTGAACTTAAGGGGCCTTGGTGGTGAGGGGCTTCTTACCATCTTTGTTTAAGGACTTTCTGAAAATGTATTGGTGGACATCACCATCTTTAGAGAGGTTGAAAAGCTTTCAGATTCTACTAGCTCTTTTGGGCCCCAAGTGCAGGGGCACAGTGGTATCTGTCAGTCCAGGAATATCCTTCTCTCCTTTATTTTTTGTTTTTTACAATAATCAAGCTGAGAATACTCAGATTGGCATCCACAACACACCCCGAACAGAATCACCCTTCCTCTTTCCAGTTCTCCTTGGTCTCTAACAAGAATGACCTTTACTTAAAAGCAGGCGCACCCTACCCAGGGTCAAGACACCTTGCTTCATGGGAAAATCCTGTTTCCCACCACTGATTTAGACCACACAATCCTTCCACTCTTCATTCAGACCACCAGCGGCTACTTCTGTTAGAACGTACAAAGTTTGTATTCATCATCTCCCTCAATGACTTTCTGACAGTTGATGGTTGGGAGGGAGATACTCAGCTTCATCTTAACACAGCCAACTGGCCATGAGGTACCTAAAAAGAGAGGCCAGGGTTTAACTTTTAAAAAGTTCCTATGCTTAAACCACTTGCTCCTGTTCATTGAAAAGAAATTATGTACCTTAAAAAACACTACTAAGGTGCTAAAGAGATGGTTCAGTAGTTAAGAATAATTGCTATTCTTCTAAAAGACCTAAGTTTAATTTCCACCACCCATGCCAGGTGGCTGGCTCACAACCATGTCTAACTCCAACTCCAGAGGATCTGATGCCTCTGGCCTTTCCTGGCATGAGGCATATTCATGCAGAAATATACATCTACACACACTTAAAATAACAAAAATAAATCCTAAAATTATTAAAACATTAAATAAAGTAAAAATGCTAAGGACTGGATGTGGTGGCATGTGTCTATAGTGTCAGTACTCAGAAAATCAGGAGGCTTGACATAAGTTTGAAGACAGCTTGGTCTACATAGAGAGTTCCAGACCAGGCCATGAAAGATGACTCAAATGTTAAAAACTAGGCTGCTAGCCAAAATGTTGGAAGTTCTAGGCCAGCTAAGGCTACAAAATGATTTGACAGATATGTATACATATCCATATATTTATATGTACATATTCATATATATGTATGTTAAGAAAAGCAATTAGGGCACATTAAGATGACTATTCAGCAAAGAGTTTTTTCTTTAAGCTATCAAGATATACGAACTTAATTTAATAACAATAATTTTGTTCCATCCCTTTGCCAAAAGCTAGTATGATCCCATTCAAAACACTTTCTTTGGGGAAAATACTGACTTTAAAATATGTTTGAGGAAGCAAAACTCACCAAATGTAATTCACATATAGACTATTCTAATTGGAGTTGCAAAAGAATCATGCATAGTATCATCAGAAACAGAATAAATGGAAAGAGGAGCATTAATATGAAACTATCTTTTCCAAAACACGAGGAGCAGTAAAACAGCTATTTTATATTCTGTAGAAGCAGTTTTGAGTTAACAAAGGAAGTCTGGCTCCAGCAAAGACCACCAGACTTGAGGCTAAAGAAAATCCCAAGGACAAAGTTAGTTAACCCAACTCACATTCTTGTGGTAGCCCTGTCACAAAAGAAAAGTTTAATGGCATCTTTATATTGTTCTTGAGAAGGGTAGGTTTGAGCAGTGAGGGCAAAGCTCGTTTTCTTGTTTATTCTAAGACTGTTGATGCTCATCTTTTGTGGAGAAATATCTAAAGATTTTGACTTACTTTGGAAAAATTTCCTGTTCTCTTATGGACCAAGTTTTTCCACAGTCTGAATGGATGTCACTTGAAAAACCAGCCCTATGCGTTAGAAAAGTTTTCGTAAAATTATAGTTTCTTTGTAAGCTCTGGTATGAAAGACAGACCAATGCTCCACGGAGAAAAGCATCCTCAGTTCCTATAATATACATGTGCTATGCAGGTTAAAGTTACTATTTGCATGACCGGGATGGAACCAGGTGTCAATTCACTCTTCAACAGCCAGCAGTGTCTCAGTCCACTTCCTTCCTGAGAGGGTGCCAGCCCTTTGCAATCTTCCAGCTGTAGATTTCTGATCTTCTCCCTGCTTTATCTCCCTTCTCATATCCTCTCCTCCTCTTCCTTCCTCTCTCTCTCTCTCTCTCTCTCTCTCTTATATTTTTTGGCTGGTTAAGTGAAGAGAAAACAGTCTAGATTGATGGATTGATGGAGTTTCTCCCTTTCCCCTCAGCTCTCACTCTGTATATGAAACAGTTACGTTTCCAGAGCTATGGATTTACTTACTCCTGAGTCTCATAGACAACTGGGCAGAAAAATCTACTATGCACATAAATGTTATGAGTCAAAAAAAACTAATTTCTTTATTAATTAATCTTTCTTGGTTCAGTCTCATTTCTTTTTATGTGTATAGGTGTTTTGCCTGCATCTAAGTATGTGTACCACGTGCATGACTGGTGCCTGTGGAGGCCAAAAACGGGCATAGAATTCCCTAGAATTTATAGATGGTGATTGTGAGCTGCCTTGTAGATGCTAGGAATCGAAATCCGGTCCTCTGGAAGAGCAGCAAGTGCTTTTAACCATCTCTCCATCTCTCCATCCCCCAGTCCCATTTTTAAAGAGGATTCTTCTACCCTCTCTACAGTGCTATGATATACAGGAAATTCTTTTTGCAAAGCTGTAGTGTTTCCATGTAGATTAGTCATGTAACTAACTGCTCATCTCTCCTATGTAATTCCCCCTGTGGTTTCTTTGGAAATAATGAGGTAAAAACCTTAAAAACTGTGTTCTACAAATTATCCTTCAAAGCTTAAAAAGTAATGCAAATTCTAGGTTTAAGCCTTGCTTCATAAGACAGACGGTTATTCTTTTATTTCTTTTAAAGCTGCAGTCCACCCGTTGGGCTGCTAAGGATTATACATTTACATAGCACTCATACACTGGAGGCTAGGGAGTGAGCAGAGATGCCTGCCATGCTTCATTTGGCTTTTTATCACCATTATCGCCACCAGACTAGAAAGTTAAAGGGCTGCAATCACTTAGAGATAGGACCAAGGGAACAACCATCTGTTAGTTGGGGTCAAGAATAGTTCCTGGAATTTTGAAGTCATGTTTAATTAGCCCATTTACTGCTGATCATTTGAGTTTGCTTGGATGTTTATGACCATGAAATCATCACCTTGGGACTGAAATTCATAGCCTAAGGTAAAATAGAGTCTAGAATATAGAACAAAGGACTGGGACGTAACCCTTATAGAGCTCTCTGTCATCAACACCCCCACCCTGCACATTCCCCTCTTAAATGTTTGTTTACTTTCCCTCCCGAAAATAGAACATTCTATTTGCCCCTTGAGTTGTGGAGTTAACTGTGCCTCTGCTGACCTGGCTTCTGCGAACTGGAGAGGATCTGACTTGCATTTTAGCACCAGACCCTGGGTCTTGTCAAGTCGGGTATTTATGTAAAAGATGATATATTACGAGGTCAAATTAGCCTAAGCACCAAATATAGGATTTTGTGAAAAAAGAGAATGTGCACAAGGGCAAAGGTTTGCAAAATCCAATATGAAGAGCAATGTTTGTGTAAGGTTTTTAAGAATTAATGAAAACATGAGGGGTCATTTAAACATTGCCCCTGCAGGCCTGTGAACTCAACTGGCCGCAGTGGCTGCATGCATGAGAACCAGAACACAAACATGCCCTGAAAGGCAAACGCAGTGCAGGAAGTCAGCCAGTGGCATTTGTGCCAAAACTAAATTTAGTTCTGGAAACTGTATTTTGAGTGTACATGGAGTGTTTTTTACAAAGAGTTTTGTTTTAATCGCAGAAATACTCTTTGCTGGATGATTGTACAACTGTGGGTTCAATCAGAATACCTTGCTTCCTAAGGGAGTAACCATGCGTGACCCCAAGGCAGCTGGCCATTTAAAGCTCAATGAGGTCTCCAAAGAGAAGCCCTATTTGGCCTTTTGCGTATAGGGAAGCTAGCCTTTGAGATTCAGGGTCAGTAAAGCTTTCACTTTCGGTTTTCCTTCATTGCTCAGGCTATTGCAGGTTACCTTCACCAGGCTTTGGAATCAGAAATCAAACAGACTAGTGCTGTCTCAGAGAGGGCCTTTCCCACCACTGTACCTGCTCCTGCCAAGCAACTCCTCTTCTTATTCTTCCCAGCACGCATCCTCTTCAAGAACTGCTGTATTAACTTGCTTTTGTATTTGGTATCTATTTATCTGCCTTCACTGCTGGGGGAACTTGCAGAAGGCAAATAGGTCTTCCTCACATGCCATCGGATTCCAGTACTTCAGAGAATTCTTAGTTAAAGTGCTTACTTAATACACACTTGGTGACGGTCTGACCAATGTCATACACCTGTAATAACGCCTCTGGGGGGATGAAATATCTTGAGAGATGCTTTAACTAGGAATCAGGGTCTCAAGCCCGCCTACTAAAAACTAACTTGAATCAGGTTAGCCAGGAGAACTGTGCTAAATTTTCTCTTTCTCTTGAAAATGTCCCATGAAAATCAGTATTTCCAAGGACGAAGAGGGGGCACTACACAATAGTTTAGTTTCCTTGAAATAGTTGACCAAAAATAGTAAATGGATGTCTTTCTTGCCCGCAGTTTAATCTCTTTTTACTTGTACTCTTTTCAAATGAAGCTCTTGTTATGTTCATGCCTCGCTTTTAAAAAATGATGATTTGCATTTGATTAGTAATTTGAGCTCCTGAAATGGAAAAGAAGAAAAGAAAAAAAGTTGAGAGCTGGTAAGATAGCTCAGTGGGTAAAGGACCTTGGTTCTGAAAATTTGAATTTCTTTCCTGGGACCCAAAATGATAGGAGAGAGCACAAAGTTGTCCTCTAAGCTTCACGTAGGTGCTGTGGTATGTGCAATGCGTGTACACACACACACACACACACACACACACACACACACACACACACACACACATACACACACACAATGTAATACAAAATTCAAAAAAGAAGATAGGTGACTGTGTCTCAAACCTTTCCAATTACAGGACTGATGTACATGTGAACTCACAAGAGACTTGGCATCACATGCAAGAACTGCACATCTTGAAGCCAGACAGGGTTCCGGCACTGAGAAGGTTAAGTAGAGATGGGGTCCACTTAGGTCCACTCCCAACCAAGCAGCTATTTGCAGTTGATAACTCTTGGCAAAGGGAAAAAAAAAACAGTTTTCTCCAAGGGAGTGTCACTGTCTGTGTTAAACACACTTCAGGGCAGGTCCCATGCCCAGGAGTAGTTGGCCAACACAAAAGGAATTCAGTGTTTGTGTATGTGGTGGGGATTTTTGTTTCATTTTGACATCTTTTAACTTGTTGGCTTTTGTTTGTTTGTTTTGATTTTTGTTTTTGTGAGTTTTTTAAGAGAAAGAGCATAACATTGGATAGGTATGGAGGTGGCAAGGATCTAGGAGGAGTTCGGGAAGGGAAATATGATGATCATTATATAAAAACAATTAAAGCAACAAAAAGAATACCATTACATGAGGAGGCTGAGACCTGAGTATCATTATAACATGCCAGGGAAGGGTGGGAACAGTTATTCAGCTGTTGCTTTATCTCATTCTAGGCCCTTTTCTCTTATGAGGGTTTTATGTTGTACTGCCTGGGAGACCCTAGTTTGTTCAGTTTATAGGCAGGACAGTTTAGTTAAATCTGCCAGGGCAGTGTGCTTACACATTGTACATGGGTCTGTAACCAACAAACACTTCAAATTAAACACATACAAATGATCAAATAAATTTTTCCAATTAGTGAAAAAATATTTTCAAATGAAGACATACAGCATTCAAATACTAGCCTTTGGGGCTGTATGCTGTGTCTGGGGCTGCAGAAGGGCTGTAAGGTCACCATTATCAATTACTCCATCCCTCCAGGGTACTTTGGAGTTATGTTTTATCTGGCCCTTTCATTTCCAATGTTTTTAATTTGCCTCTTAAAACAACAGCAAATGTCAAACCAGGACACTGAAGCAATCTGTGAAAACAAATGCTTTATCTTGGTGAGCATCGGTAATAATAAATCCATCTGGCTTCTCCTTAGAAGTCTGCATCTGGTCATTCTTCTCAGCATCCCGTGACTCTCTTCTGGAAGCCTTTCTTTATAGCATGATGCTGACTCAAAACACCGGTGATCTTGTGCCATGATGAGTTGTAGCCAATATATATTTTGGAAAATCCTCAGTCATCAGTTAGTGGTCTCAAGTGATGCATTAAACAAATAAACCAAGAGATGGCTCCTCAAATTTGTTTGAACTATGCACATTCACCTGGTCTCACAACATATATAGCATCAAGGGAAAAGAAACTGAGCTGGAAACAGAGCAATTATACATCTTAATAAAGATGTTCAAAACAATGAATGCAGTTGAGCTAGCTGGCACAGGTGTAATTCAGAGGAACATTGTGGACAGTGTGTCAGGTGATAATGCTTGTTCCAGAAATTTGTCCATAATATTATTCTGAACTTTATCAATGACATTAACTCATTTAGCTCCATTTATCTTTTCCTCACCTTCTCTGTGCCATAGTGTTCAGCATCTCTTAAGAAAACAGAGCAGACATTATATTTGTTTGTCCTGTGTATATGAGTTTCACTGCTTGTGAAGGTGCCAGCAATGAGGTCTGAGAGGCATAGGTTCCAGAACATATTGAGTGCAGAAAGCTTGCCTTGGCAGTTGCTGAGATGTCAATAAAGGATCTTATTTCCTACTTAAATTTTGGACTTGTGAATGAATGATTTATGGAATAAAAAGATATATGGAGCTGGGCAGTGGTGACACACACCTTTAATCCCAGCACTTGGAAGGCAGAGGCAGGCAGATCTCCGAGTTCAAGGCCAGCCTTGGTCTATGGGGTGAATTCCAGGGCAACCAGGGCTACACAGAGAAACCTTGACTCAGAAAATAAAAATAAAAATGAAAATATTTATGGAATCAAATCAAAGTTGCTTAGGTATTTCCTAAATTCAGACTATCAAGTAATTTAAACATCTTTTTAAATCTTAATAATCACAATTATGTCATATGCTTGGGCTAAAAACATCTTGTTGATTCTTCCTGCTTTATCTGGCCAATCTGTTTGGAGACACCATTTGCTCCAGCAGGCAATTTGGAAGGGCTCTGGATCCAAGTATCATCTGACACAAGCACACTGACTTCCCATTGACTGCAATTCATTTGGGCAAAATGAACTGTTGTCAACAGTAAAAGAGAATTTAATCAAAGTACCTTCTCATAACCTTGGAGCCCAGTCTGTCAGGATTGGCCTCCCCTCTATTTACAGAATACAAGAGTTTGATGTACACACAACTCTCTGGATGTAAGAGTTCTGCATCAGTAGACTCGAGCAACTGAAGATAGAGAATCTTTGCAAGAATTGCTTTTAAGTTGAACCTGTGCAGAATTTTTTCCCTGTCATTACTTTATAACAGTATGACTATTTACATAGCATTTCTATTTACAATAGGTATTATAAATCATCAAGAGAGGATTTGAAGTATGCAACCAGATGTAAATACTATGGTACTTTATGTAAGGGACTTGGGCATCAATAAATTGTTTTTGTTATCCTTGGGGATTGTGGAAGTGACTTCCCATGGATACCACGAGATAGCTATAGAAGAATTATTTACCATCACTCTAAGGATAAAGACACCAGGCAAATTTATAAAGGGTAAATAAAAGCACCTTACACAATTTATTTGATGCACATGAGCTAAACAGAACCTGAATATCTCACATTTAAGACCTGAATATCTCACATTTAAGAGCACTGTGTCCAATGTGGGGCTTTGAAATGAAGATAGAATATACAGTGCATGGAAAATGCCCCAAAGAATATTTTGAAAACAATAAACAGAGACACAGGGGGTAAAATTAAGATGTACCTTACAAGAAAGAAGATTTGAATTCCTTTAGTAAGTAAGAATATGTTTGGGAAACAAAACTGCAGCTGATTCCTACTTTCAATAAAAATGCAGTAGGGCAAGATAGGGCGTGGCATTCCTGTTCATGGCCACGGTTTATGATGACCTTGGTATTGGACATTCAAGGAGTGTAATTGGTAGCAGATGGGTTTTTGGCATTACACAGATATGAGTGTGAATAACTGACTTGTGAAATTGGAATAATGATATTTGTCTCATAGTAATGCTATGTAGAAAAAAATGTATGGAAAGTTCTTAGTGCAGAATAGATACTTGGGCAACAATAACATTTTCTTCCTCTCTCCCTCCATACTTAGTCCCTCACCTTACACTCTCAATCCTCAATGTGGTTTAGATCATGTAAATAGGGGAGAGTAGTATGGATTTTCTATTTGTCACACGCTTTGTATAGAAAACATATTCTTAAAATCTGGTTTAGAATAGTGTTAGGGTGCTTCCAGTGGATCCATCCTCTCTCTCTCTCAGATTATGGAAGCAAATCAAAACTAAACTATTTTCCAGTTACCTTAGAAAAGTTGACTGACTCAGTGTCTTTGTACAAGGAAGATAATCAGAAGTACTTCATGGAGTTGTGAGGAGTAAATATTAAAAATCACTCAAAGCATTTAGAATAGAGTCTTACACATATTAAGGCCTTGTTAACATTTATTTTTAGAAATTTAATACTATGATACTATGTACTGATGGGGATGCCTTTCTGTATGCTGTGAATGTGTGTTGCTCTGATTGGTTGATAAATAAAGCTGTTGGCCAATGGTGAGGCAGAATAAGGTTAGGCAGGACATTCTAACTAGAGAGAGAGGAAGTTGAAAGCAGAGCTGAGCAGACGCTGCAAGCCACTGCCAGGAGAAGCAAGATGTAAAAATATCGGTAAGCCACGAGCCATGTGGCAAGTATAGATTTATAAAAATGGGTTAATTTAAGATGTAAAAGCTAGCTAATGGGAAGCCTGAGCCTTTAGGCCATAAGTTTGTAAATGATATAAGCCTCTTTGTGTTTACTTGGGTCGGAGCAGCCATGAGAGCCCAGATGGGACACAGAAAAACTTTTTTTTTTTTATTTTGCAACATTTTCCCTTTATTCTCACATTGAATTTGTGCAGAGGACTAGATGAGACAGGAGGTTTGCTTCTTAGAAGGTGAAAATGCAGATCAGGTGATAATGGAAGAAAAAAGAAAAACTTTTGCTTACAATGTACACATAGAGAAGTTGAGACAAGCCACAGCATATGTCTTATTTATTTAATTTATGCTAATGATTTTTATTTTATAGTTATTAGCTATACACATCAAAAGAAGAATCAAGCCTTTGAAAAATTAAATAATTTTACCCCAGGTCACTTTCTTTCTTTGCCTTTCTTTCCCACACACTCCCCCACATTTTGAACTCAAACTTGGAGATGTCCTACCAAGTGTGATATGCTGTGTTCTTGCCAATAATCAATTTATCAGTTTAATAAGCAGCTATCTATATTGTTATTGCTTGTTTTATTCTTGCTGTAACAGAGGCCCTTTCCACTGATGCCTGAGGATAATTCCACAAACAGGATCTGGAGTCTAGGCTGAGATGTTGATTTATGGTTATTGATGGAGGAATTGTTTTTACATGACATCACTTGCTGAAGCCCTTTTGATTTAAATGGAGAAGACCCCTTGAATTTAGCTTTGAGTCACACCTTGCTTATTCCAGTCTCAAGAGTACTTTATTTGCATTCCCCTGTCTTTAAAGGGGGTTGGGTTGGGGGCTCATCAGTATGTATCTAATTTATGTCACACAATAGAGCAGTGAGCTGTGAGAAATACCTGAGGAATTCTTCATAAATCATACAGGAGGCAATTGAAGAGTGTGTAGCTATGATTTTACACCATTCTTCTGCTTCAACTATATCCTTGGACGTTTCTCTTGAGAGAAAGCTTCCCATGGCTTTAGTATTCCTTTCTTGCTGAGGAGTTTGTGCAGCCCATAGTTGTCCATGTAAAGGTATTTCTTGTCCTTTCCTGCCTGATCTGGCACTTGAACTCAGGTATGCCCTTGAGCCTTTTAATGTGGGATGGAGTAAATACCATAAAAAAGGCAAACTAAAGGATCACCACAGCCCCATGGATTGAAACTTTTATTATGTGTGTGTCGGGGTGGTGTGTGTACAGGTGCATATGTGCCCCAGTATGACTTTGGGAGTCAGGCTACTTTCAGGGTTTAGTTTTCTTCTATCTTGGGTGCTGGGGAGACAACTTAGATATCATTCTCCCAGGCATGTTCACCTGCTGTGCCATCTTGAGGCTGCTCCTGGATGTGACTCTCTTTCTTGCTAGAGCTAGACTAGACTTCTGCATAATGCTGACAAATCACAAAAACCGAGCCTGTAACACCTTTCTAGAAACAACTGCTTAAAAGGGCAGAAATTCCCCAAGGGAAAAGAGGACTCCACTCTAGTGAGAATTAGAGCTATTAAGAGACCAAATTGCAGCTCAGAAGCATGGCACAAAACCATGCTTAGTATGGGGCAGGGTGTCCAATGCATCATACTTCTTTCTTTGAAAATGAAACACCAATGAACTTTCATTCATTAACCATGCTCCTGCCTAATTGAAAAATTCTTTGGAATTGCCTTTTTGCTCAATGCGTTCCTTGGCTCTGGGTTTCATTAAATTGTTTAAAAGAAGGCAAACCAAGCTGCGGTCTGCCGTGCTTTAGAAATGGGTAATTTTCCTAAGGGTTGTCTTAACAAATTACTACAAAGTGGGTGGCTTAAAACAACAGACATTTATTTGATCACAGTTCTGGATGCCAAAAGTCTGAAATCAAGGTGTTCACAGAGTGGATTCCTCTTTAAGACTCTGGGAGAGGATGTGTTTGGATTCTTTCTTAGCTTCTGGGGTTGTTGACAGTCCTTGATGGTTCTTGGCTGATAGCTATATCATTCTAATTTCTAGTCATCGGACAACCACCCCCATACTCGTTATGTGTGTCTGTGTCCCAATTGCCTTCTCTATTCTTTCAGAAAGACATAAATCACTGGATTTAGAGTACATCCTAGAATAGTTTGTCTCTGTTCCTTTCCCAACTCAATGCTGGGATTACAAGAACATGCAACCATTCCTGTTTTTTTTTTAAATATCGATTTTATTTTTAATTATGTGTAATATGTGTGTGCACATGTAAATGCAGGTGCCCTCAGAGTGCAGAAGAGCATATTGGATTCTCTAGAGCTGGATTTTCATGAGGATATGAGCTACCTAATGTAGGTGTTGTCAATCAAACTTGGGCCCTGTGCAAAAGCAAAACATGCTCCTAATTCCTGAGCTATCTCCCTAGGTCTGTGCCTGGCTGTTAATGTGTATGCTGGTGATTCAAATGAAGGTTGTCATTCTTGGAAAGCAAGCACTTTTAAACACTGAGCTATCTCCCTAGCCCCCATATTGATTTTAGACACAACTTTCATCTGTAGGCCAAGCCCCGGAAGTCACATTGTAGTTCAGGCTAGTTTCAAATTCATGATAACCTTCCTGGCTCAATTTTCCCAGTGGTGGGATGATAAATGTGAGCCACCATGTCTGGCAGCTTGCTCTGTGTTTTACCTTATCTGTCTTTACCTTATCTTCTTCACTGTCTCCTTCCCTTAGCCCTTTCTAAATTTATTGGAATAATTCAACCAGTACATAGTATAAAAATTAAGTTGTCAGTGTTCGTCAAACATTAGTAAGAGGAAGAGATGGAGTGTTCTTCATCTTCACCGATTGCGATAGTAGCTTCATGGATATGTTCAAAATTCATCTACATAGTTCATTATATACAAACATAAATGTTTTCTTACTTAAGTTGATAAGGACACACAGACAAAAAAACAGCACCAGTTCTATAATCCCATTTCTATTCAATGTTAGAGATTTGGAAGAAAAAAATTCAGAGGAAAAAACTCTATATTACTTAATTACTTTTAAAAGTTGGTCATATTAAAAATTTTATACTATGAACATTGTAGACCAGTTAACAATCGAATCTTCATCCTCAAAAGCACTCCTAAAAGATGTTATGGAAGGTTGCCCTCTGGAATGTTCTTAAAGATTTAAATTTGATTTAGTCAACGTATTTGTACATATTTAGTATTTTAATTATGTGCAATAGTTTAAAAAATACTTAAATTATTTTTTCATACAATATATTCTGATTGTGATTTGCCCTTCCCCAACTCCTCCCAGATCCTTCCAACCTTCCCACCCACCCAATTCCATGTCCTTCCTTTCTCTCTTTTCTTTAGAAAACAAACAAAATAAACAAACCATAATTAAAAACAAAACCAGCAAGAAGCACACAAACCTATAAAAACACAAACTCAGAAACCGTAATATACAAGAAAAGACCAGTAAGAAAAAAAATGCCTAAACAAAGAAATATGAGACAAAAAGTCTGCAAAAATAGCATTGAGTTCATTTTGTCTTGGGCTAGGACTGTGGCATACCCCTAAGTCTCATTGATACATCCAGTGATACTACCTTGGAGAAATCTATTTTTTCCTTTACAAGATGTCAATTACAAATAGCTTCTTGGTTAGGGATGGGAACCCATGTCTACTTCCCCTCTCAGCACTGGGACCTTGTCTGGGTTCAATCTCTGCAGAGCCTGTGTATGCTGCCAGTCTCTACAAGTTCATATGCATGTCAGTCCTGTTCTGTCTGGAACACATTGTTTCTATGGCGCCATTCCTCCCCTCTGGCTCTTAAGATCTTTCCACCTCCTCTTCTGCGTAGCTCCCTGAGCCCTGAGGGGAGCCATTTGTTGAGGACATACCATTTAGGACTGAGTCTTCCAAAGTCTCCTACTCTCTGCACATTGTACAGTTGTGCATCTTTGTATTAGTTCCCATCTACTGCAAGAGGAAGCATCTCTGATGATGGCTAAATGAGACACTGATTTATGGGTATAGCAGAATGTTGTTAGGAGTCATTTCATTGCCATGTTGGTTTTCCCCTAGGCCCATGGTCTATCTAGTCTCAGATTCTTGGCCACCTGATCATTTGCCTAGCATAGATTTCAACTCGTGTAGTGGTCCTTAAATCCAATCAGAGAGTGGCTGGTTACTCCCACAAAGTTTGTGCCACTATTGCACCAAAAATTCATGCAGGCAGGTCACTGTTGTAGACCACAGGCTTTGTAGCTCTGATGGGTGATAAAAATATTAAAAATTTTATTTATGTGTATGGACATTTTTCCTGCATGTATATATCTGTACCATTGCATTCCTGGTAGCTGAGAAGGCCAGAAGAGACTGTCATATCTTCTGACACTGGAGTTACATACAGATAGTTGTTAGCTGCCATGTGTAAAATGAACCTGGGTCCTTTCCTGGAAGAACAGTCACTAAAAAATATTTTTTACATTATTCTCTCTCTCTCCCTCCCTCTCTCTCTCTCTCTCTCTCTCTCTCTCTCTCTCTCTGTGTGTGTGTGTGTGTATACATGTGGAGGTGGAGTTGGTTCTCTCTCCATTCATTATGTGGGTTCTGATTAATTAAATTCAGATCATCAGGCTTTATGGCAGGCACATTAAGACATGCTGAACATCTTGCTATTCCTAAAATGTTTTAAATATATCTTCATCCACAAAAATGGAGGAAGAAATAAAACTAGGAAAGGAACAAGCGCCCTCACAAACAGTCTGTGCTCAAAAATATTTCCCAGTCAATAATGCATTTGGTTGTTAGTCAATTTAGTTTCCTCAAAATCTTAAGCTCAGGCTTCGAAGCCACAAACAAAAGTAACAGTCATGGTCTGCTTGGATTTGATGTTGGGAGCTTCTTCTAAACAGTACAACAAGCAAAATTGTGGTTTGTATAATGAGTGACCCGTGGGTTTCTGCCAAGCACATCCATATTACAACTTGATGTAAGGCTCATAAACAACCTTATCTGCCACCTTCTCTGCTAGCTAGGGTAGCATGAAATTGGAATGTTTGATGTTCAGAAATATTGTGCTTTTGAGAGCAGGCATATACTCAGGCACATGTCACAGATGGAAGAATCTGGTCAGCAGCTTGGTTTGAGAATCTCTTGCTTGCTGTCTCCTTTGTGGTCCAGGCATCCAGGCAGGGAGAGGAATGGGCTTCCAGGATGGTTGCTCATGTGAGGATGATCATGTGTTCTGATACTTCTGCAGTTGGCGAAACTTCTGGGACCTGAGCTGTACTGAGCCAGGTAGGAAAGTGGTGCCTAGGATTGTGAGTTCAAAGATAGGCTCTGCTTAATGATGGAGATTTTATTGGCTTTTCTACTTGACATCTAAAATTTTCAATAAAAATAAGTATGTGCTTTGACATAATATATTACATATAAAGAAACATTGTGCTCATACCAGACCAACAATCACATGAATAAAAATTATGCTTATTGTGGACACCTTTCTAATTTCTAAGAGACATTAGCAAACATAGGAGAGGTTGCTAATATCCACATAGAAAATGGGAGAACAATATTGTAACAAAATGGCTTCCTGTTTTGCATTCCATGCAAATGCTGATAATGATAGGGATTTTTTTCTCTTCGCTGAATTATTAAAAACTAGTTTATTTTATGTGTATATGTGTTTTGACTGCATGTATGTCTGTGTACCACTGGATGTGGTGCCCAGGTAGGCCAGAAGAGAGTGTTGGATCCCCTTTGACTAGAATTACAGATGGTTGGGAATCAAACTGGATCCTTTAGGAGATCACTTTTAATTGCTGAGCCGTTTCTCCTGGCTCTTTGTTGAAACTTTTAAGATCACAGTTGGGAAAGGAGGGAGGGAGGGAA
>LZPO01086574.1:576681-595101 GCA_001675575.1 Neotoma lepida
TTCCTTGTTAACCTTAGCCCCAATAACATGACTAAGGGTGCTCCATTTGTTGGTACATTAAGCTGGTAGAATTCCAAGATCAGAATGTCTTTTGTCATTTCCCTATTGGAAGGAAGAAAGAACTGGATGTTGAGTAAATATTCATTTACATCAGCAGCATTCCTCTGTGCTCGCTCGATGCTTACTTCTCTCTTGTTAACAGTGCTAGAATAAACACATAATTCTACCAAAATATTAGCAGTGTGTGCTGTTTTCTTTCATTTGCCAGGATTGTTTCATAATAAATACCACTGGAAAAAAATACCATTGGCTAGCATTATCAGTAGTTATGTTAGTATCTCTTCTGAACAAACTATGGAGTGTAGGATGTGCTTTGCAAACAGAAGGGAGAATGGATCTGGCTTCTGTTGCGTTCCATGACTATACTGATACTGCTACCTGTAAGCTCCAATTTAACACAAATATTTCCCTTGGTTGGCCAAAGTTGATGTCATCATTTTATATAATGCTCACAAACTAAATACCTTGTAGAAGATATATCTAACATAAGGTTTCTTTTAGGATGGCATGATACCGAAACAGATGGTTATAATGTATTTTTATAGCAGGAATTTGTGGGTTGAATCAAATATTCATGTTTGTCAAAATACTTTTAGTCAAATGGAACAAATACAAATCCATTTGTTTCTCAATAAATTTGTTCATCTGGCTTCTATCTTTATATCATGTTTTAGTTTCTTTCAACTATCATTTCTGTCCTTTAGAGGTACGAGTTGTTGTGTCTCAGCCCAGTTGAATCACATCTTTTCATGTGTCTACAGAATACCTAGAGGTTCCACCATCACTTCAAACTAACTCTTTAAAATGACTGGATGAATCTTTCTTCCAATAAAGGGAAAGTCATTGACGAAACCAACATGTCTTTTTCTCAATTTTTCTATTTTCTATGATCATTGTTTTCATAGTCTCAGAACCCTGAAAATATATTTTATAATTGCTCCTCTTTAATAGTCTCTATTGGCCCTCCTAAAATTGACATCCCCTTTCAACAGTATGTTCATATTCAGCCTTTTCTCACTAGTCCTCCCTGTACTTACCCTCACCTCTCAGGCTAAGCCTCCTAAATTGTTTCCTGGCTGAAAGTTTGTTGTTATCCATGCTTCCTCTTCCTGAAGCACAAATATCATCATTTCATTTCCTGTTGTGAAGTCCCTGTTGCCATCAAGACACAATCTTGGCCATCACTCAGGCCTCTCATCTCCATTTTGCCCATACTTCCTCAGGAGGTCTGCTTTGATTTCACATCTTGCCTGGACATTGTCATTAATGCCAAACTTCTTCCTTGTACTTTTCAGAGATCACATTTTGTTTTTGTGATTATCTTCCAAGCTCTGAAAGCAAATGAAGGAAAATACCAAGGTCCTTTGTTTGAGTAGAGACTTAGAATAAAGTCAAATAACTGTGGTTTGTCTAATATTATTAGAGAATTACTGGTTTTACAGGTAAAACACAGTGATATCTATAGAATCAGGCAACTGGAAATTGTTGAGGACCTTGAAAGCTAGTAATATTTTTGCAACATAGCTGCTCTTCTTTAGAAATGAAGTAATTTTGCCATCACTGCCCTTAAGTGCTATGAATGAAATGTTTGGAGTATTGAATAGTCAATATTACTACCAAGAATAGCTACAAGGTTCAGACTTTTTACTTTTGTTGTAGAGTTCTTTGTACTTTAACATATTTATAGATTTGTGTAGGCACCACCACAATTGGGATACTGAACAATTTTCCCACCATACCATTACTCCCTGAAAGTGTCTCGTTACATTCCTACCCTTCCCTCCTGGCAACCATAGATCTGTTCTATGTCCTGTAGTTTGTGTTTTTTTAAGAATTTTATATGAATATAATTGTCCAGTTAGCAACCTCTGGGACTGGCATCTTTTGCTCAATGTAAAGTTTTGAGATATATCCAGATTCTTAACATCATATCCAGTTTGTTCCTTTTTATTTCTGACCAGCGACTTTCATGATGTAGATATAGTATAGTTTGTTTATCCACTCACCTTTCAAAGAATATTAGAATAAGTTCCAGTTTTCAGCAATGAGAATGAGTACAAACATGTTCACAGGCTTCTGTGTAAATGTGAATTATCATTTCTCTGGAATAAAGCCCAGAAGTGAGGTAGCTGGATCACAGTGTGTGCACGTGTAACTTCATACAAAACTGTCAAGCCATTTTCCTAAGTGGTTGAACCCTTTTGCATTCCAATTAGCAATAGCTACAAATTCCATTTGCTCTGCACCCTTGTTATCACTTGGCTTTGGCTATTATGTTGGTCCTGTGGTGTGCAGATGCATTTCATCAGATTTTTGTTTCGTGTTTGCCAATAAGTAATAATGAACACCACCCTTTCACGAGCTTATTTACAATCCTTAGCTCCTCTTTCGTGAAATATTTGTTCAAGTACTCTACCCATTGTATTAATTATACGAATTAAGTATTTGTGTGTATGTGTGTGTATGAGGCTTATGCACCTATTCATGTGTGTGTCAATGTATGTGTAGATGTGTGTGCATGTACTTGTGTAGAGGCAAGAGGTCAATGTTGGATGTCTTCTTCATTTGCGCTCCTTCCTTCCTTCCTTCCTCTTCTCCCTCCCTTCATCCTTCCTTCCCTCTCTCTTTCTCTGTCTCTTACTTTTTTTCATTCTTTCATTCTTTCTTTCTGAGTTACAATGCCTGCTTTCTCACTGAGCCAGGGGTCCTCACTGATCCTGGAGTTCGTCGATTTGGCTAGGCTATCTGGCCAATTAATTCCAGGGATAGTCTTGCTTCCATCTCTCCAGTGCTGGGATTAGAGACATGTGCCATTCTGCATGGTTTTGACATGAGTGTTGGGGATCTGAAGTTGAGTCCCCTGCTTGTGTCACATGCACTTTAATTTTTGTAAGAGAAAGTTCTTCCTAGAATGCTCTATGTAAGATGTAGCAAAACTATCCTTTTTCTAGCAAGGGCTAAGCCCAAGGCTTTCAAAGTTTGGGGGTGGTATTGACAGTAAGGCAGAATTTCTGATGAAAATGGCATCTATGCAGTGACAATCTAGTTCCAACAAAGGTGAGGTTTTGGATTCAACATAAATTATAGAATCTGAAGCTTGAGGAGGACCAAGCTCTGCTTAATCACCAGCCCACAGCTATGACATGGTTTTAGAAATTATTCTGGGAAACTTGGTTCTGAGCCTCTCCATGATGCTCTGTTAGCTGTACAATATCATCTCAACTTTGTTTTCACTAGTTGGAGCCAGTTTCTATGAGCCTAAGTGACAACATCAAAGTATACACTACATCAGTTATCTTTGGCCTTAATAAACTATGTAAATCAGTAAAGCTGTGTAAAAGACCACAAAGCTCGACTTCATACAGCTTCTTTTTAGGCACATGCATTTGTAGGTTGGGGGAGTACTTCATTTGGTGTTAGCAGAAGGGCTGATCTCTGCTATGCTTGCTCATGCACATGTTCTCACTCGGCATCTTGGTTTCATGTAGTCCTTCATTCTCCAGCAAACAAGCTCAGGCCTCTACTAATGGTAGATGCAAGATATAAGAGAGGAGTAAGATTCTCTAAGCCTCTTTGGGCACAGGCTGGTAACTGCACAGTTATCATCTCTGATGTCTTCTGTTGATCAAACCATGGGGCTAGTCCAATTTCAAAGGGGATCAGGAATAAACTTTACCTACTAATAGAAATTTTTATCACATTGCTAGGGACCAATTCCATAAGTGATTTTCTTCAGATTTAAGTGACTTGGAGGTTTGAAGTGGGGATACAGAAAGAAATATATCCAATTATTAAGTTACAGTATCTTTGGATTATCAATTCCCTTTTGCATTTTTATTCTTTTATTTCTTCCACAATAAACAGATATTAGTTGTGTAAACTAACCAATGGTTGTAAAAAGTTAATAAAGTATTTTACAAGCTTAGAAGAGACATTGATTTTTTTTCATGTTTATGGAAGGTAATAACATTTCCTCCCAAATGGCAAGATTTGTGTATTTTAATACATTTGAAGGTTAATTTGTCTGGACTTTTGGGGTATAAATTGTAAAATGTACTACTTGGAGATAGAGATTATGAATTTTTACCAAACATTCAGAACTTTTAGCATTATTTTTTTCACAATAACCAAAGAAGAAAGATTATAAGAAAATATTCTAGTGTTAGCTACTTAAATAGGAAGATTGGACTCATTCAGGAGAAAAGAACTCTCTGTAAGGTAGATATTTGTGTTTGGTTGTTTGGTTTTTGATAGTGGGGTGGTAGAGCCATGGACAAGGCAATGGGTACAGAAAATGTATTTTGCTGGGCGGTGGTGGTGCACGCCTTTAATCCCAGCACTTGGGAGGCAGAAGCAGGCAGATCTCTGTGAGTTCGAGGCCAGCCTGGGCTACTGAGTGAGTTCCAGGAAAGGCACCAAAGCTACACAGAGAAACCCTGTCTCGAAAAACCAAAAAAAGAAAAGAAAAAAATGTATTTTATTTTCCAGTGCTCTCTGAAATCTTTAAATATGTTCTTCACCAAAACAAAAGTAGGGACCTGGGATGTAGCACAGTCTAGAGGGCTTAGTACACGGGATGCCCTAGGTTCTATTCCAGTACTGAGGAAAGGGTGAAAGAAGGCAAAAATGATGTCACAAAAAAGTTAGAACTACTATAGGAAGATCAATTTGCTAAGTAGATTTCACTTACAGGCATATTCTCATTAAATCTTAGATATTTATTTATTCTTTCACAATTTCATATATATATAATGTACTTTGACCCTGTTCCTCCTATTAATCCTCGCTCATCCTCTTCCCCATCCCACTGAACCCCTTCTTCTTCTCAACAAGTCCCTCTCTTACTTTAATGATATTTTAATTTTGTGTGTGTACATGTGGTGTATATACATTCATGTGTGTGTGTGCGTGTGTGTGTATGTGTACATATGTGTGTGGGTAGGCCAGAGGTCAATGTATGATGTCTTTCTCAGTTGCTCTCCAACTTACTTTTGATGCTGGTCTCTTACTGGTCCGGTGTTTACCATTGTTCCTCCACTGGTTGTCTGGGAAAGTCCCCCAGATTGTTATGTGTCCACTTCTCGAGTGCTGGAATTATAGGGGTACCACCACGTCAGGCTTTGATGTGGATGTTGGGATCTCAGGGCTTCATGTTTGTGTAGCAAACATTTACTAGCTGAGCCATCTCCCTCGCCCCCTTCTTTTAACTTTTTTAAAAAAGGCTTTATCAAGTTTTAATTCACATGCTATGTAATTCAATATTCACCCAATACATTTTGAAATTTAAAATTATTTTTTGCTTTTATTTGCACACGTGTGTGTGTGTGTGTGTGTGTGTGTGTGTGTGTGTGTGTGCATGCTGCACATATACTACAGCATGCATGTGGAAGTTAGAAAAGAATTTGCTGGAGTCAGTTCTCTCCTTCTAGCATGTGGGGCTGCGGTTCTGAAATCAGGGGGCCAAGCTTGACATGAAGTACCTTTACCATTGCAGCTGTCTTGCTGGCCCAAAGTTTAGAACATTTTCAATAAGCAAAAATCCCTCACCCTTTCTTAATAGGCAGTGCCATTTAATTCTTCCTTGCCTCTAGTTACTGACAACCACAAACCTATTTTGGATTAATGGCTCGTGTATTTCTACCATTTCATACAAATGGAATCATACAACATGTGACCTTTTGCATCTGAATTTTTTCACTTAGCATATTTTTTGTGGTGTATAACACAACAGGATTTAGCACATAATATTCTTATGGAGTGAATGACATAATTTTTCATGAAATACTACAATAAATAAACTTTAGAAATGCTGCCTGGGATGATTCTATACCTCAGCATATCCTATTGTAATTTATTTTTGTCTACATAGAGCAATCTTAACCTTGATATAGAATATAGAATAAAATATGGGAAATGACTAATCTGATTTAGGATAAAATGAAAATTGTGATATACTTGAGGACATTCATGTAAGCAAACATTAATTAATTAAATTCAAATGGATACTTGCATATTCAGTTGCTCTTCTGCTAATTATGAGATTGTAAGAGAGCCAATTTGAATTTTTTTAGACCATTGACAAAATTATGTAATTGGCGACTGTTCTTTTAAAAATATTTTTAAAATTTCTTTTATTTTTTGAGATTATAATATAATCACTTATTTTTCCCTTTCCTCTATCTAAACCCTCCCATATACCATTCCATGTTTTCTTTCAAATTCAAATTTATGGCCAATTTTTTTCATTGAATATATATATTTATTCCCCTAAATGTGTAAATACAACTTGCTTAGTCTGTATGTTACTTGTACATATGTTTTCAGGGCTGACCATTTGGTATTGGATAATCGATTAGTGTACTCTTCCCTGTGGAAGACTATTTCTCTCATTCTCAGTGTTCCTTGGCTGCCTCTACTTCTTTGGGAAGGGTTGTAGCATCATGGACTCATTTATGGTATTTTTTTGTCTTTTTTTTCTGGTTCTTTACATATTCTGGATATTAATCTTCTGTCAGATATATAGCTGGCAAAGATTCTCTCTCATTTTGTCAAGCTTCTTCTTCACCTGGTTGATTGTTTCTTTAGCTATGTGCAAGCTTTTTAGTTTTAGGAAGTCTCACTTGTCAGTTGTTGACCTTAATTCTTAGTCAAATGGAGTCCTATTCATTAAGTCCTTCCCTATATAACTATAACATGTAGGGTACTGCCTATGTTTTCTTTCAGCAGTTTTGACTTTCACGCTTAGGTCTTTGATCCATTTGGGGTTAGATTTTGTGCGAGATGATAGATACAGGTGTAATTTCACTATTCTGCAGGCAGATGATCAGTTTTTCCAGCATTTTGTTGACAATTCGTTCTTTACTCCAGCTTATGTTTTTGACATATTTGTCAAATACTAAATGGCTGAAGTTACAGAAAATGTTTGTGTCTTTGATTTTCTTCCATTGGTCTACATGTCTGTTTTATGTCCATGCCATACTGTTTTATTACAGTAATATAGCTTGAGATCTAGAAGAATTATTCCTCTAGTACTGTTCATTGGGCTCAGGATAGTTTTGGCTATATAGGGTCTTTTGTGGTTCCATATGAATTTTAGTATAGATTTTTTCGTATTTATGTGAAGAATGATATGGAGGTTTTGGTTTGGATTGCACAGAATCTGTAAATAGCTTTTGATAAAGGGCAACTTCCCTTTATATATGAAGTTGAAAACTTGTACAGCTTCATTTGGCATATGTGAGCTGCCAGCATCACTGCCTGCATATCAGGACCATTGTTAAGTAAAATCAGTGCTATTTTATCACAATTATTTTGATAACCAGCAGTCAATCTTATAACCATGATAGTTCCTACATGAATAGTAGCTAGGTACTATATGCAGTGTGAATATGATGTCCTGGGTGGGATGGAGTGGGGCAGTGTATGATTTCATCATACCACTGAGAAGAGAACATAACTTAAAATTTATGCATTGTTCATTTCTTAATTTTAAAAGATGTATTTATGTTTTATGTGCATAAGTATCTTGTCTGCATGTGTATTTGTGCACCACATGTATACCTGGTGCTTGTGGAGGTCAAAAGAGGGTATCAAATTCCCTGGGAACTGGAGTCACAGACAGTTGTGAGCTGTCATGTGTGCACCAGGGATTGAACTCAGGTCCTCTAGAAGAGCATCCAATGCTCTTAACCACTGAGACATCTCTCAAGCATGGAATTTTCCATTTAGTAATTTTGTACTGCACATGGTATAGTTCAAAGGGAACTCCTGTATATGAGTAAGTGTAGAATTTCTTAGTACACTGAATTTTAAACACATTTATTGCTTAGGCTTCTTTGGCTACTCTGATCATAATTCTGCTGACAATTTAATTTTCTGACTTAAATATCTTACAAATACAGGATACAGGGTGTGTTATTAACAAGGGCATGTTATTAACAAACACCTCATACCTGAGCAGTGGTGGCACATGCCTTTAATCCCATCAATTTGGAGGCAGAGGCAGGCAGATCTCTGTGAATTCAAGGCCAGCCTGGTCTACAGAGTGAGTTCCAAGACAGCAAGGTGGTTTGTTGCAGAGAGAAACTCTGTCTCAAAAACGAACAAACAAAAACAAGAACAACGAAAAACAAAAACAAAACAAAACAAAAAAATCTAAACCAAACCAACCAGCCAAACAAAAAAAACCGAACACCTTAGAAGAGTTCTTTAAAGGTCGTTCTATAGATGCCTTGAAATGATGGCTCCAAAGTTGGAATACCCATTCAACATTTAGATGGAATTGTGTGAGTAATGCTGCTTAGTACAAAGATGTCTACAGACACAAAGCAACAACATCTTATATTTATACTGAACATATGGTACATGGCTTATACTTGGTATGAATGTGCATGTGCAGGTGAGTTAGAAAAGATGACATGAAAAACCAGTCATAGTTACACATGACTTTAATTCCAACACTTGAAGACTTAGGCAGGCAGGTCTACATAGTGAGTTCCTAGACAGCCAGAAGTACATAGTGAGAAAAGTGATAAAGAAAGCACTACATAGTGAGAAGAGAGAGACAGAGACAAAGACAGAGACAGAGACATGACATGAGTCTGTGCCCTGAAAATATGCCAAAAAGAAGGATGAAGTCGTTGTTCAGTGAAGCAGCGGAGAGAATCTGGGTGTTGTTTCCCAAAATGCTGTGTTTTCATAGGGAGAGAACACATGATGACAATCTTTTATTGTCATCATGTGTTCTCTCCCTATGAAAAAAAAGATGAGGGAGCAGGAGATGTTGCCCACCCTTTTCCAGAATGACAGGATTGATAACTGCATATAGCTGAGCAGAAGCAGTGTGGGCATGCTTAGAATGACCTAAACAAATTCTATGCTTCATTCTCCTGGGACTGTTTAGCTCCTTCAGCAGAAGGGCTTTGGGGCAAGGAGAATATTGCAGCCTCCCAATTTGCAGCTATACAAACATACATCATGCATGTCTTCCTGAGCTGCATCAAGCACATTGTGGTATTATTTATCCTGTGCATACCAGTTTGTTCACATAATGCATGCTTTGGGAAGTTTTATTTTTCAGTGTCTGTATGACCGAATTTATTCTATCATCTGTTAGCTTGGGAAGTTGCATGTGGTATGACCTTCTTCAGGCTGAAAATGACAGTTCAGCAGTTTGTAATGAAAAGGTTTTCCTCTTTCTGAAATGTTGAGGCTTTGAGCTATTTGCCACAATTGGTGTGCCAAGTCCCAAGCTACTTCCTGCTTGTGCCGAATGACAAGATAAATGTGATTGGGAGACATTTTCTTCCATTTGGACACTCTTTTTAGACTCTTCGGCTGGGCATGGGGCTTATGCCTAGCATTCATAAAACTCTGGGTTCCATCCCAGGGAAATCAAATGTGGTTGTTGGTTCAGCACTCAAGGATGTGGAGGCTGGCGAATCAGGAGATCAAGGTTGTAGGCTGTAATTATACGGCTAGCTCAATTATTATATTTTATCAAAGTAGCTTTATTTACAAGCAACTTACGGACCAGGGGGAAGGTATTAAGGGTGGACACAAAAGCAATCCAGCGATGAATTCTCTGCCTTCTAAGGTCGCTAGACGGCGAGAGAGGTGATCCCAAAACGCTCCCCAGTCAAGGAAGAGATGAGACGAGAGAGAGCTCAAGTAGCTGCCTCGATTTTTCAAGGGGCTCAGGTGTTTGGCCATGCCCTTAAAAGGGAGTTGCTGGCCACCTAGCTGAAGCCAAGATAGCTATTCACTACACAAGGTCATTCTTGGCTATGCAGAGTTCTGAAACTTTGTCCCAAAACCAGAACAAAGCAAAAGACACAACAAACCAGACCTCTGCTCCTCTGTGAAGGAAGTAGACTTTGCTTGTGGGCACTTGGTGTGTATCATCTCAGCATGATCTCCCAGCCAGCCCTAACTCAGGATGCAATGTGGGTCTAACCAAGGGACACATTTGACACTTGTTTTCCCCAAGGCAGAAATTAATACTTATGCTGTGACCCTTTGTAAAATCATGTAATTAAAAGACCACCTCTCCCAAGATCAAGTCTTCTCCCTATAGTTTCTCCCATTTACCAGCCAGGAAAATTATTGACCTACCAGTCCATGTACTAGTAAAAACATATTCTTATTCTCTCTCTCTCTCACCCTCCCTCCCTCTCTCTGCCTCTTTCCCTCCTTTTCCCCCCTCTACCTCTCCCACTCTGTCTGCTTTTCTTATTATCTCTCCCTCTTTCTGTGTATAGGTCAGAAGACAGCCACCTATGGAAGGCCATTCTCTCTTTCTACCATGTGAGTTCTGGGGATTGAACTCAGGTTGTCAGGCCTGGTGGCAAGCCCCTTTACTCACTGAACTATCTCACTTACCCATACCAGTATGGTTAAAAGTTGTTTTAGATAGGGTCTCAGTATGTAGCACTGGCTGGCCTGGAATGCCCTATATAGACCACACTGGCTTCAACTCACAGAGATCTCCCTGCCTTTGCCTCCTGAGTGCTGGGATTAGAGGTGTGTGCTACCACACCCTGTGCCAGTAACATTCTCAAGTCTATTCACAGATTTATGATATACAACTGCTCAAGCCTTCATCCAGTTTACCATTCTAATCAGGCAGTGCACAATAAAAATTATAGATTAACTTATCAGTTTCAACTTGGGGTGAAACTGTATGGGGATGACTGAGATAATTCTGTTTATACTGAGAGCAGGAGGACTTAAGACACTTGTCCATAGTCATAGAATCCCTTATAGGAGGATGGCCCTGAGCTCATGTTGAGAGTACACAGAATGTCTATATGTGACATGGAGTCTTCTCTAGATGTTTGAGATTGGAACTCCAGCAATGTTTGAGAAAAGAAGCAGCTTAGAGACCATTTCCAAGGAAGATGAGACAATTGGTGAAAAGGTGTGTGTCTTCTCAGTTCTCAGATAAAGTAGCAAGGCCATTGAGAGGTTCCTTTCTCATCCCAATCCACAATTTACAGTTGAAGGTCCTTAAAGGTGAGGTTAAATGCTTTCTTCACCAGGTTTGGATTTATAGGTTTGATATTCAAAATGTCCTTGTCTTTCCAAAGCAATCCAAAGTTAGAATTGGAATGAGCCCCCAAATCTAGTGTAGGAAAATTTCCTTCTTTAACTCATTGTAAAAAAAAGATTTTATTTTATTTCTTAAAATAAATATTAATAAAATATTATTAGTTTATTTTAAAGTTCTTAAATAAATTTGAGGGCATTTGTTATTTTCATAGGGGAGGCAAAATGCAGAACAAGCCTTGAAAATAGTGCAAATGCCAAAATTCTATGTTCTTGAGTGAAAAGCAGATACATTGACTAGAGGATAATTTGGAGGTGATTATAGAATGTCCATGTCCCCCTTTTCCCAAGGACATTGTTCTTACATCCCCATTGCAATTTACTTGATTTCAAGAATGCAAACTGACCCAAACATTACTGTGAGCAAACACACTGAAGCAGATAGTTGAGCAAGGCCTCTTTCCTCTGTCTGTGCCAGCAGTCATCCCAACACGTACTATTTCTGGCATGAAATCACAGCTGTGGAATGACCTGCTTGCTTACTAAGAATCACTTACAATTTTAATAAAAATTGGCTTAAACTTAAAAAGAAGCTTTAAAAATGTTAATTGTTTTCTGTTTATTTTTTAGAAGTTCAACATGGCCAGGGGTATGGAGGTTAGGAGTTGGTGGGAATTTAGAATCATGTTGGTATAATGATGTCTCTGTGTCTCCCTCTCTGTTCTTGAGACAGGTCCCAATACATAGCCTCTAACTGACCTGGAACTTACTATGCAGACCAGGCTGACCTTGAATTCCTAGAGATCCATCTGCCTCTACTTCCCAAGTGCTGGGATTAAAGCTGTGTGCTACCATATTTGTCTATCTATCTCTTACACACACATAGACAGACAGACAGACACACACACACAGCATACACAGAGCATGAAAATCTATTAGGAACTCACAGTACTGTTGTTTAATCTTAGAGGAATATTTAACCACAGTTTTGAAAGCTCTCTTCGTAATCAGTCCCAAATGCGCCTTGTTTGTAGCAGAGTTAGGTTCCTGGTCCCTCCCACTTCTTAAGGATGGCTTCTTGTTCTCTTAGCCATTCATATCCCTTAGACTCTGGGTTTCCATTTTTGACTTTTGGCAGCAAGACATCCCTTCAGATGTGACTCAATTCATGCTTTCTGAAACCTCTAATTTTCTGATTAGCTAAATCATCAACTTTCCTACTTACAAGTGTGGCATCCTCCGCAGCGTAACATTTAGTTCATCCACTAACTCTTACTCACTTTAAGATACAGCTTTAGTACTTGTACTACTCTTTCTCAGTAGCTAACAAACCTTTAACTGTTAGAATTTATGACTTTTAAATTAATACATAGCCCTGGGCTTTATATGGTTTCTTTTTTATCTGCCAGAGAGGAATGTTTTCTTCTTTTAGGTTGGTGATTAAAACTTGAATCTAGCAAGTTTTAAATTAGCTGTTTTCTCTCACTGCTTGTTAACTCCTTGTTCTCAGGACAAATACCAAGATGAACTACTGTTATACCTGAAAACAAATGGAGCTTTTACAAGACTTGAGGTAGGACCTTCATGTATTCCAGGATGACTGCAAGCTTGGCTAAGTAGCCAAGGATGATTTTGACCTTTTGACCCTCCTGCCTGAACTTCTGGAGTATTAGGATTATAACAGTGTGCCATCATGACCAGTTTATATAGTTCTGGGGATGGAGCCCAGGGCTTTATGTGTGCTATGCAAGTATTCCACCTGATGAGCTACATGCCGAGCCCCTAAACAGAAGAGTTAATGAAGGGCATAAAATGAATTTTAGACAACAATAACCCCTATGTGTAAAGCAGTCATTCAAATTATTTGTATACCATGTAGACAACTCAACCCAATGCCTAAGTTACTTCAGACTCTTTTTTAAAATTATTTTTTTAAGAATTTTAATCGAAATATAATTACATAATTTCCCTCCTTCCCCTTTCTCCTTCCAATCTCTCCCTTGTCCTTTTCCTCCAACCCCCATGCCCCCCACTCACATATATGGCCTCTTTTTCTTTGATTATTATAGTTACACATATACATGCAAATATATAAAAATACCGCCTCCTGAGTCTGTTTAGTGTTGTTTGTATGTACATGATTCAGGGATGAGCACTTGGTACTAGGTAACCAATTAGGGAGCTCAGCCCTCTCTCAGCAGTTAGTAGTTGTCAAGCTCTGGTTTTTAATGTGAGCCAACACACTGACCACTTTCAAAGATATAGGTCACTCAGACTGAGCTCTGGAAACTAAATCTCCATTAATTCTTCTTTTTATCAACATTAACCTTACTTGGACTTTTAAAAATAATTCCATTTACCTTACCCTAATCCATACATCTGCACTGGCATCACATATTATATCATTATAATTATATATTATATTCAATACTATGCCTATTTAGCAATTTAATAGTAGTAGATTTTCCCCTAAGGCTTATGGGTTTCTTCACTTCTTTTTGCTTTGATTCTTTGAGCCATAGTCTTCTGTAGCCCAGCCAGGCCTTGAACTCACTATGTAGGTGAAATTAGACTTGAACTCGTGATCCTCCTGCCTCCCCCTCCTCAAGTGCTGGATTCCAGACATGCACCACCATTCCTGGCTCCTTGTTTTTTCGTGAAATTTCCATTTCTCTCGGTGCAAATATAAACAATTTTCAGAATTGATTTTACAGTGACGTGTATCTTCCTAGATACCAAACTCCAGGGACAACTTTAACCCATGTCTGTTTCTCCTCCTGATACTTGTTTACATTCTGCCATCAAATTGTCTCCCACTACCACATGCCACATAGATGATTATCACCAGTATCTGTCCAAGCCTCTGCCTTCATTCCTAATGAACTTATTATAAGAATAGATTCCTCTGAACATTTGTCATTATTTTGGCTTTGGCCATGTTTGTTTGAAAAGAAAATATCCTGTACATATTCTAGCACATCCCTTCCCCATAGAACATTTTTCCTTCTCTGCAAAGAGAAGCTCGTCATTATTTTTAATACCTGAACACCTACCAAACCACTTAGAAACTAATTTCAGAGAACCCCTCAAGAATTATTTTAATTTAAGCCACCTAATCACTGGTAATTAAAAAAAGATTTCTTAAATGTCAACAGAACATTATCAAAATTTACATTTATTACAGCTGACTCTTCAGAGGAAAGAAAAAACTAATTGCTGAAAAATTTAATTAGTGTTGGGAAGAAATTGGGACACAAAATATTTTACTCACTGAAGAGACTCTTTGTGCTTTTCACTGAGATACACTTGCGTTCAAACTCTATTGTGTAAATAGAAGTTTTTGTCCTGCTAGCAACTCCCGAGTACTAGGCAGCCACTTCCTAAATTGCCACACAGAGGCTTATAATAATTATAAATGTTCTGCTGATAGCTTAGGCTTGTTATTAGTAACTCTTACACTTAAATTAACCCATATTTCTATTTATGCTTTGCCATGTGGGTCATGGCTTGTTACCTCATTTTTTACATGTCCTGCTTTTTCGGGGCCTGGCTGGCATCTCCCCTGACTTCACCCTCCTTCTTCCCATCATTCTCAGTTTGGCTTTCCCACCTAACTTCCTGCCCAGCTACTGGCCTGTCAACTTTTTATTAACCAATGAGAGTAATATATGTACATAGTGTAGGAAAGGATTGTTCCACAGCACTATTGTTTACAGCTAGTTTTATCTTTGTTTTCTATTAGTGTGATAGGCTAGAAGAGGGGAGGCAATAATTAGGCTGAGAATTTTTGCTTCTGTTCATTGTCAGAGGAACAATCCAAATAGAAACAAAGTAAAACAAATTTTAAAATAGAACATTGTTTTGGAGACAGGGTTTAATGTAGCTCAGAGTGGCCTAGAACTAGATTTGTACCTAGAGGATAGTGTTGGTCTTCTGATCTTCCTGTCTCTATCTTCCAAGGGCTACAATTGCCAGCATGCATCATCACATCCTGTTAATAGAACAGAGCTTTATGGAAGTTGGAGAATGGTTTACAGTCAGTTGATATGATACCAGCACAGTCCTGGGAAAAGAAAGGGCTTGTTTGTGAAATAATATCATTGTTTCCTGTGGCCAGATCTTAATGGAATTGCCCCAAACATTAACTTGACCATTTCAAGCTTTATATTTGAGGTCTTCTGTCCATAATCAGAGCATGAGAAAACTTATGATATGCTGGTGAATGAGTGAGTCTTATGAGACAAGCTCTTTGAAAAAAAGAGGACCTTCTCAAAATAAATATTTCCTTTGTAGTTGAAAGTTGTCCATTTGTTAATGCATTCATATTCTCTTTTGGATCAAGTTTTATGCTTAAATTTACAGCTTAAAAGTTTATGACTAAGTCACTTACCTGCAAGCCGCATTTCATTTTAGAAGAAATTCAATTTGAAGGGGCATTTTAGTTTCACTTGGTACAAAGTGATATTGTGCAATTTTTTTTTTTTATGAAATTGATCTTGACTTAAGACTTACTACAACATGTTTGGTCAACTGAAGTTGTTAAATTTGGCCTGACCAAAATTTGGTTTTCATATCCTGTGGTTCCCAGTGAATTTTCTTTGACAAGTTGTGCTTTTCTTGTCATGGCAAGAATTCTGAAAGATAGTGACTTTTATCTAGTGCCAGCTGTTTTATATGATTTAGTGTTTCCAGTTTCAGATTGCACTGAGAAATGAACACGCCCAACTGAAGTCTGACCTGATGACCATAGAGATGGCAGCTTTTACCCAGAGTTCGAATTGATTTCTGACAAGCAAGTCATCTCATTTTTCTGAGCCTTAAGCTTTGTTTCTTAGGAGAAAGCTGGGGAAGATACCCCATTTCCTTCTTAGTTCTGGAGAATTCTACCTTTCACAAGTCATTGGGGGCCTTCATTCAGTCTATAGACTCTGAATATGCCTGTGACTATGGGTTTTTAGCATTGTTTTTTGTACTGGCTCTAATATCCAGATAGCTGTGTAGTAGAAAAATGATGGGCAGAACAAAGGGCTCAGAGAGTTAAAAACAATTACTACACAAGCCTGAAAACCTGAGTTTGATTTCCAGAATCCACATAAGCAGGTGGCTGCAATGGCCTTCATCTGTAGTCCCAGCACTCCTATGCCAAGATGGAGGCAGAGACAGGAGAGCTGAGACGGAAGCTCGTGTAAACAGTACAGAGTAGTGTCAAAACAAGTGAGACCTTTCCCTCAAAACAAACTAGGGGAGAACGGATTCCTGGAAAGCTTTCTTCCAACCTCGACTTCCATGTGCTCCCACACTCACAATTCTCATGCATTCATAAGGACACATACATATACACACAAGCATGTGCACACTCACACACATACACCAAACAAATTTTAAAGAAGAAAAAAGAACTATGCAAAAAAATCCATGCTTTTACACATATCCCAAGTATTCCAAATACTATTATTGGCTCTCCTCTGTACTACCCAAAACATGTTAACAATTTACCATTCCAAGTTAAAATCACAGTAAATGAATGAACTAATGTTTTTGGCTGATGCTAACAGGCGTTATTACCTACTGAGCAGCCTGATTCCACTGATTGATCATGAGTGGCGACTACTTAGGGTGTTCCTATAAATTATCATCAAAATTATAACTCTTTGGAAAGTGAAAAGGAGTACTGTTAATAATTCTAACAGAATAGCAGTCATAACATGGATTGTTCCTGTCCAAGCTTACCTAAGATGCCTTCTTTTCCTCTTTGCCACATACAGTATTGAAATGCCACCTACATCAGAAAAAACAAATCATCTCCTCCAAGAAGGATATCTGGAGTACTTAGCCATCCTGTACCTGAATTATTAAGGCATCAGTGGTATAAGCATGTCAGACTGTGTCTTATACTTCTAAGAAGCATTTGAGTGATGTTGTTTGAGGTATATTTGAACCCTCTTACCAATTAGAATGTAGCCATCTTGGTCACAGGGAGTCTGTCTTAGACATAAAAGAGCAAACCTCCCAGGAATATCAACCAAGCAATACATAACAAGTTACAATAAGACTAGGCACAAACCCTCATATCAAGGCTGGACAAGGCAACCCAGTAGGAGGAAAAGGGTCCCAAAAGTAGGCAAAAGAGTCAGAGACAGCCCTGACTTCAACTGTTAGGTGTCCCACAAGAACACCAAGCTGCAGAACCATAACATATATGCAGAGAACCTAGCTCAGACCTGTACAGGCTCCTTGATTGTCAGTTCAGTCTCTGTGAACCCCATTAACTGATTCTGTGGGTTTTCTTTTGGTGTCATTGACCCCTCTGTCTTCTACAATCCTTCCTCCCCCTCTTTGAAGGATACCCTAAGCTCTTCTTACTATTTGGCTGTGGGTCTGTCTCTTCATCTGCTCCCATCAGTTGTTGGGTGAAGCCTCTCTTTTGATGATTATGCTAGGCTCTGGTCTACAAGCATAGGCGAATATCGTCAGGAATCATTTAATGGATTATTTTTTTCTGCCAGTTGTATTTGGTTCAATCCTAGATCTATGGCTGTCTAGCCTCTGGTTCCCAGACCTTTAGATAGTGTCAGGGGTGGGCTCCCTCTCATGGCATGGGTCTCAAGCTGGACGGGTCATTGGTTGGCCACTCCTGTAAGTTCTGCAGCAACTTTACCCCAGCATATCTTGCAAGCAGGACAAATTGTAGGTCGAAGGTTTCATGGCTAGGTTGATGTCCCAATCCCTCCACTGGAAGCCTTGCCTCCAAAGAAGATGGTCAGTTTAGGCTCTATATCCCCTATTACTAGGAGTTTTCACTAGGGTCATCCTTGTATATTCCTGGGGGTTTCTATTGTGCTAGGTTTCTATCTTGCCCCCAAAATCCATCCCCCCCAATTTCAGTCATCTCTCCCAGTACTCTGTCTCCATCCCCTGCCACCTGTTCCCTCCTGTACCTATACCCACCTGCCCCCAGTCTACCCTCAAAATCTATTTCGCCTTGCCGAGGAGATCCATATGTCCCCCCCACTTGATCCCTCCTAGTTATTTAGCCTTTCTGGGTCTGTGGCATGATTGTGGCATGATTATCCTTTACTTTACAGCTAATACCCACTTCTAAATGAGTACATACGTGGTAGGCTATTTCTAAGATGGGCCCTATGATCATTACTTTCTGGAATCCATACACATATGGAATCACCTTGCTGTGAATAATTTGCTTGAACCCAGTACAGAACAGCCACTTTGAGAGGATGCCACTCTGATGATTAGGTTACAAAACATTGTCAATTTGGACTTGGTAGCTGAATCTTTCTTGCCTGTTTTGATAAA
>LZPO01086574.1:595191-618783 GCA_001675575.1 Neotoma lepida
CACATGGCAAAGAAGTGAGGATGGACTCTTGTCAACACCCAGCAAGAAACTCAAGTTCTAAGTCTAACAACCTCTGAGGAACTGAAGGTTGCCAGTGACCATGTGGGTGAAGTTGAAGGGGAATCCTAATCTGGTTAAACCCTCAGAGGAGACCCAGCTTCAGTGATACTTTGATCATCGTCTGTGAGAGCTTGAACAGAACACAGAACTAAGCTGAGCTTGATTCCTGACTCACAAAGCCCATGAGATAACAAGTGTGTGTTATTTCATCTGCCAACCTTCAAGTATTTTATCACAGAACACTAACTAGGTAACTAACATAGTTAAAGAACATCTCATTTATGGTTTTCAAATATTTTTACATAGTAGTCTCCCTTTAAAAATCTATGTTGTCAATAATTATTGAAAAGGTGTTAGTTTTTCTGCTGGGTAAAAATCACAAGTAAATATAGGCTTTTTTTCTAAATGTTTTCTTAATTCTTTTGCTCTATGGTTGATTTTCATTGCATATGGTACTGGTTTGCATAAGGACATTTACATACAAATATATAGTGTTTTCCCCATCCCCTACTTCCTTCCAATTTCTAGCCTCACTCCCTTTCCTGTTATCTCCCTTTGTTTTCCAAGACAATTTTGCTGCTGCTTTCTTTCTTTTAAAAATATTTATTTCTACATTTATGAGTGTTTTTACCTGCATGTAAGTGCACCATATGTATGCACGACCCATGGAGGCCAGAAATGGGCATCATATCCCCCTAGAACTGAAGTTACAGACCATCATGAAAGGCCATATGAATGCTGGAAATCAAACCTGGACTCTCCAGTAGAGCAAACAGTGCTCTTAACTGCTGAGACCTCTTCCGTCCCATTGCTTCAACTTTCATGTTGCATGTACATATAGATTTTATGTATTGATATAACAACTTGGAATCACAAATTATAGTAAACACATAACATTTCTATGGAAATCAGTATGGAGTTTCCTTAAAAAACTAAAAATTTATATTCTACATGATGAAGCTGAGTATTTACCTGAAGGACTCCCAAGCCAAAGCATAAGTGATACTTGTACACCACTGGTTTTTTTTTGTAACACTATTCACAATAGCTAAGTTATAGAACCAAACTAGGTAACAGGTCAACAGAAAATCAGATGAGGAAAATGTGATTTATATACACAGTAGAATTTTTCCAGTCTTAACACGAAAGAAATTATATCATTTGTAGGCATATGGATGCAACTTTAGATAATCATATTAATGGAATTAAGTCATATCTTATTTTTATCTCATGTTATTTAGACTATTTTTTATTAGTCACTTATATAAGTAATATTACAACATCTTCATAATTTATGTTTGCTGTGTACATCTTATTCCAGTAAGATTCATTGATGTAAGAGGAATAAATAAGGTGAAGGGCATGATTAGTTCCGAGGTTTAAGAATATCACTAATTCAGTTCCCAGAAAGGTTGGACCATTGTGCTTCTGAGTATTTCACAGGATCCTTGCCAACACTAAACAGTTAAAAATTAGCCAATTTGAGAAATGGTAACCCTTTGCTCTTGCAACTATTGTTGATTTTAATGTATTTTGCATGACAATTAGTTGTTTTAAGCTTACTAAATATTTAAATAAAATAACTAGGGTAGTACAAAGTTCAAACCACTAGCTTTACAAGTAAATATATGTGTTCACAGGTGCTAATTAGTAGCATTGATCAACTGTTTCACTTGTTTTATAAATATCAACTAATTTTATCCCATGGCAGTTTCATGTCATCAATTTACTGAAGAGGCAAAGAGCAACTTGTGGATACTACAGCTAGCACATGACTGAGCTGAAAGGTGAAGACAGGCATGCTCTTTACTAATCTTTTAATAGTTGACACCACAAGCAAGACACATCACTTCAACGAACACTAAAGGTCTTGTCACTTCTTCATTATGGATCATAAAAGTGAAACTCAGTGTATCATCTCTAATGAGTAGTTGGTAGTTACACAACTGCTTCATAGTATGATTTAAAAGCACAGATGTTGGTCGGCCCCATTCCCTTCCAATTCCCTATATCCTGTAAGGAATGAGCACACAAAGTAGATGCTCAGTGAATGGAACTTGGATGAATTCCAAGTAATTGTAATATGCAATTTGAGTATGTGATAGAATGTCAGTGAATTGGCAAGAATGCATACAGTAGGGTGAGGCTAAGAATTATCTACTATGGAAGGTCACAGGAGGCCTCCCAGTGATGAGACCCATGGGAAGAAGATTTAGAGAATGCATTGAGGAAAGCAAAGAGAGCATGGACAAGTTTAAATAGAACATATTCATTGATGACCTGATAAGTGTTTCTGCAAAGATATTCATGGATTTGGATAGGAAAGGGGTCTGGTACACTGCCAATACTATGAAGGAATCCACTCCACTTCTCAAAAGAGTGAGATATATTTGTTGAGGTAACTGTAGTCGTCACTGGCAAGGTTGAGAAAGATAAACTTATCATAAGTTGAGGTTTCCAGAAAGCCAAGGATTCAGATGTTAATGATTTACTAGGGAAGAGCCTCAGAAAGAATCCACAACAGGAGTAGGGGCAGGAAAGAATGCAGACAAAGATACAATTTTGGCAATCACTTGTGATAGTGTTAATTGTTAACTTAACTGAATCTAGACACACCTGGGAGACGTGCCTGGAGACATTCCTATAGGGAATTATCTTGATTGTGTTAACTGAGGTGGACTAAGACTTGCCAGCTGGAGGTGTCCATCCTTCCCTCCTTGGGATCCTCAACTGTATAAATGAAAAAGGGGATTTGAGCAGTAGAGTAGATATATTGCTCCTTGCTTTTTGATGGTAGGTGAAATGCCGCAAGCTGCTTCAGACTGCTGCCTTGAATTGCCCTTGAACTGTGAGCTAAAATAAACCCTTTCTCTCCCAAGTTGTTTTGTCAGAGCATTTCAACACAACAACAGGGAAAGAAACTAAGACATCCCAGGCATAGCCTGATTCCCCTGGTGCTCAGGTGGGCAAAATACAACTCAGAGTTTGTCCCACCATGAGGTACAGGCTCTGGATGTTTGTATCCCCACACCATAGTGTCAATGGCTGTGTGTCCCAGGCATTTCTGGCTGGGATGAGATCCTCTGATGTCAGCATCCAAGAGGATAGGTGCCAACTGCTGGTAGCGAAGCACGTCAAAGCTGGTAAAAAGGGATCTTAGGATTCATGGTGGGCATCAGCAATGCCCATGATAGTATGATCTAGACTATGTATAACATAGCTTAAAAAACATATTATCTTTGAAAATGGGGAGTTTTTTTTTTAACTTGACACTTGATCAGTTCCTACTTAGTTAAAATGTTCTAGATAGAAATCCAGACTATATTAAGTTCTTTGCACTGTGATCACTTATGATCACATGGCAGTTAGAATTAGGTCACTTTGAAGAATGCAATTTTCTAAGAGGAAATAAAAAATGTTTCTAAGTCTCCAATTTACAGGATTAGTGTTCAAGTCAAATTGGAGCCCTGGAAATGGAAATGGCTAAGTTATGGGGATGGCATTTCAATTCTCTGTCCCCATAATAAAGTCACAGAAATAGAAACCTCAAAGGTTTTCTAGCAGCAGGATAGCAAGATGTTATTTATTATTAGGAAATGAAATATGCCTTTCCAGTTGTCATCTCTCAATACACTTCACAACTGATTAAATGGGAAGCACAAGCAAATCCTGTTCTCTTACTTTTGTATTCTCAAATTAATGTCTTTGCTAGGAATAGCAGGTGAGGCCTCAGCTATGCCCTGTAGCAAGTGTCTACCTGGTCTAAGTACTCCCAAACTTTGTAAATGCAGTAGCTTGCTCTAGCAGTTATTCATTTCTAAGTAAAACATTAAAGATCTTATTAACTCTTGCCATTTGATCAATAGGAAAACGTATATACTGAATTTAAAAAAAGATATAAAAAGGAAAGGAAAGGACATGACTGCTTCTTGGTTTGGTGGAGGAGAAAGTTTATTGTAGATAAAAGGGAGAGCGTAAGTAGAGGCAGGGACTGCTGGGAGAGTTCAAGGTGTACATGACCAGACTGAGTTAGGCAATGTGGGAAGATGGGGAGGGGAAGGGAGAGGAGAGAGAGGGAAATCAGGATCAGCAGCCACGAGGCCAGAGGTCCAAAAAGGGCTGGCAACCAAAATATCTGGATTATATAGGGAAGAGACTCTTGGGGAAGGGCAGCCCAGGCCCTGGACTGTTGAGTTCAGAGTAGAGGGATGGGTATACCATGTAACAGGTAGGAACTGAGGGATGCTTGAAGACGCTGGTGGCCAGGTCCACTTTGCTATATTAAATAGGCACCTCAGCCATTTGTCCTGAGTTTGAAACAACATATACCACAGTCAAGGCAAACACTTTAGAATCATATTATTAAAAGCATAGCCAGCTGGTGACAGGTGTTTAAGAAACTACTGGCTTTAGGTTAGGGATGGTGACTCCTTGGGTTTACTCCTACTGTTCATTCATTTTTATCTGTCTCACGAGGTAGAAATGTATCTCATATATTTTAAGTGCTTAAATACAACATAAATTAAGGATCCCTTATGATGTGTGGAAGTTACATGAAATTCAAATTTCAAAAATAAAGTTTTGTCAGAACACAGTCTAACCCATTCATTTACATATTATCTGACTGCTTTAGTGCACAAGGCCTGAGTTGAGTAGGTGTCATCGAAACTACAAGACCTTGAAATCCTAAAATAACTAGCTATGTGATTTGATCCTTCACAGAATGTTTGCTATTCCCTGTGTTGAAATGTTGTGCTTCTTGTTGTACATATTTTGTGACTTTTTAACTTCAGTTTTATTTATTATTATAAGTGTGTGTGTGTATGTGAATGTGGGTATGCAAGTGCTATTTCATATGTAGGCAGAGTGCAACTTTCAGGAGTTAGTTCTCTCCTTTTACCATAAGATCTGGAGATTAAAATCAAATTGTCAGGTTGATACAGCAAATGCCTTTACCTGCTGAACCATCCTACCAGCCCAATTCTCTGATATTTTAAGATACCATTAGAACACCTGAAACATGGAAGATTCCACTGTAGACACATGAAAAAAATTCCATTTTATCTTTTGAGGGAAGAGTTGATTAAGGTTTATTTTGTTTTCAGTTTTTTTTGAGGCATGATTTTAACATACTCAGGCTGGCCTTGAACTTGCAAAGATCCTTCTGCTTCAGCCTCCTGAGAGCTGGGGTCATAGGTGAGTGCCAGGCACTTGGCTTGATTAGCATTTTAATTAAGAGTATACTGCTTTGTCACAGACCTAATTGAAGATCTGTATGTAAATTTGAAGTGATTAGTTACTTCCAGGACCCTGAATTACTGAAGTACTGTTTCCATCCTTGGCTATAAGTGACCACTCTTTAATTCAGAAACAATCATTAACTTGTGTTGAATTACCTCACTGTGGTGTTTTAAAAAGTGTTAAAACTGTTCCTTTCATTGTCATTTCATCCACCTTGTGACTGACACTACAAATGTGTTTTAGTTTTCAATTTTAATGATAAGGTACTTTTTACATTAGCATTACATTACTAATCAGAGGTGATCCATGCTGTCATTCATCTACCTTTAAGACTTTGCTTAAAGCATCTTGATGTAATGGCAAAGGAAGGATGTCATAGGAATGGCTCAGAAATAGTTTCCCGAGTAATATACTATTCTCTACCTACCTCTATACTTCTCTATTCATCCAGATAGAGAAAACATCAGTGCATCTGTCTGTCCATCTATCTATTCATTCACCTACCATCTGTCCATCTGTCTATTCTCTTTTCTTCTTTTCCAACATTGATTCAAACAAACATCAGGTGTTTATTGAGCACTTTATCCTGACAACAGTATAAGCAATAGGCATATAGTTGTGAGTAGAAGAGATATGGTCCCTGCTCTAATAGATGTTGGTATACTTTTTCCCTTGCCAGAGATAAACCGAGTCTCAGGTTTATGCCTATAGGTTTGTGACTATCACCATTATATTTGGAGATCGATGTCTACATGGTTTGTAATTTTTCCGTTAGAAAGCCACTTGGCATGGACATCTTGGATGTTTTGTTTTTATAGTTTGAATACTAGAATGAAGATTCTAGAATTTAAGTTTTTAATTGAGTGATAAAAATGTGCATGGCAACAACTTTAAAAAATGAAATTTAGCATTTTACATAAATATGAGTTTCAGTGCCACGAAACACATGCCAAATTCCATTAACAACTACATATAAACACCTAGTAAAATGTTCTTGATTGATCTTGCACCAGAACATTTTCACCTCTCACATATTGCCTTGAGAGAACAGAAGCTGGCTAGGGGGTAATTAATAGACTTGACCTTTAGGGTGAACAGATGCACATGCTAGCTAGGGAGCTTCAGATTCTTTTCTGAGGACTTTGTTGGGGAAACTTGGAAGTGCCATGTGCCCACTAGGAGAAGTTTTATTTTGCTAGTAGTTACTCATGAGGCTTTGTAAATTTGTCTTTCAGATATCTGGCAGGTTCTCAAAACTTGCCTTTAAGAATCATATTTTGTAAGTTAAGAGCTGCAGTTATTATTAGCTGTGTGCTTGTGGTTGAAACATGAGGTCAGGTTTGGCAGAGAGCCCTTCAGGGTGTTCGAAGGTGAGCCTCAGGCCAGCTCTCCTGTAGCCACTAGGTACCTTACAGAACAGCTGATTGCTGGGCACTGGAGGAATGCTTTTGCCATCCAGTTTGTGAGGATGGTGCTTTACAAATGGACTGCTGCTCTGAGGAGTTTGGAGCAACTTGCAGCAAAATCTGAATCAGGATTTAGCTTCACAATGAAAATAGAATATATGTATATATATATATATACATACATGTACAAAGTATACATATTCATAATGGTTTTATGCTCATATTGGCCCTGATCATTATTTTTCTCACAGTTTCAAGTGCAGTCCTTGGCATAAATGAAAGAACAGGCATATTTATTGAGTGAATTAGTTAAAAGTGGCAACAAAAATCAGCTTTGTGAAGACCCAGGACGTATGTTACATTGAAGACCAGAACTTGGTGATCAGTGAACATTTCTCTAGGTCAGGCACATCCAAATGATGGTAAATATCTACTGTGAGGTGATCATGCTCCTTCACAGCAGCACTGAAATAAGGATAAAGTTCTCTGGGTCTGAGGAAGTTGTGGAGCATGGAGGGTATGAGATTCTCTTCTGTCTTAAGCCAACAAAGATCATAGCAGAAGAAGGACCTTAAATCGGACTGAGGTAGGAAAGGACCCACCTTTTCTAGCGCTCTCTTGAAATGAAATAGGTCATTATGTATAGATGTATGAAGCTAGAAAACCTGAAAGATTTGCCCTCCAGTGACAGTAGTGATGAAACATGTCTTCTAGACTGGTGACCAGAGTTAGCTAGGATTAGAAGCAATGGAATAGTCAGTGCACATAATTATTTCCTGCAAGTAGCAAATAAGGAAATATTTATACTAGCTAGAAATAGGGAGAAAATTTTGCCAAGCCGTTCTTTTTTTAAAAAACTATTATATTTGTGGTGGTTTGTATGAGAAATGTCCCCCATAGTATTTGAACTCTTGGTCCCTAGTTAGTGGTACTGTTTGGTGAGGTTGTGGAAATTGGGGCACGTGGAGCCTTAATGGAGGGAGTATGTCACTGAGGGTGGGCTTTGAGTTTGGATAGTTTGGGTCACTTACTATTTGCTCTCTGCTTCATGCTTGTGTTCAAAGGTATGAGCTATCAGCTTTCCTGTTCCTACTGCTATGCCTACCCCTTGCCGCCATGCTTCCTTTCCATGATGGACTCTTATCTCCCTAGAACCATGATCCAAAAGAAACTCTTTCTTCTGTAAGTTGCCTTGGTCATGGTGTTTTATCACAGCAACAGAGAAGAAACTAATGTACATTTTACTAATCTCTGTGTAGGGGCACATGCCATGCATTGTGGAGATCCACACATGAACACCTTGTGGGAGTAGGTCCTCTCCTTCTACCATGTGAACTCCTAGGATAGAACTCAAGTCATCAGGCTTGGAGATAAGCGTCTTTTACCCACTGAGTCATCTCACTGGCTGCCAACTATTCTTTATTTAAAATTAATGTGTGTGTGTGTGTGTGTGTGTGTATGTATGTGTAGGCCAGAGATTGACTTTGGGTATCTTTCTCAGTCACTTTCCACCTTCTTTCTTGAGGCCAGATCTCCCACTGAGCCTGGACTCCATTGACTAGGTGAGGCTGAGTGGAAAGTGAGCGCTAGAGACCTATAATCTCAGCCCTGGGATTACAACTGTATACTGCCAGGCTTGGCTTTTTATGTGCGTGTTGGGGATTTGAACTCAGATTGTGCCTCAACCACTTTACCAAACGAGCCATTTCTCAATGCCTATGTGGAAGTAAGAGAACTTTTCAGAAATCAGTTTTCTCTCCTTACTTTGCTTTAAGGCAAGGTTTCTCTTGTCATCTCTGCCTTTGCACTGTTTGCTCCAGGATCTTAGCCGATTTTCCTGCCTCTGCTTTCCATCTCACCGAAAGAGAACTGAACGAGTGTTGAGATTACAGATGCATGCCACCACATCCCGCCTTTCCATGGGTTCCAGGGACTGAACTCAGATTGTCAGGCTTGTGCAGCACTTTTACCCACCTGAATCAGCCCCTCTTCTCCAGAACTATTCTTACATTCATTTTATGGAAAAGGCTGTACAGTAGTTGGTCTGTTCATTGCCATCTTGCTTTGATAGAGCAATTTTGGTGATGGTTATAGGAAAGCCCTGGAGGAAGGGTTTACTATATTATTATTTATTTTTTTATTGTCATCTCAGATTATAGAAGTGCCTAATGTTATATGATTAGAATTTTTTTCTGTTCCCATATTCCAACATGCTGGAAAATATCAGAGAAGAATATAGTCTTACTTCCATTGACACAGTCACAAATGTACAAAGAATTTAGTTTTTTAAGAGTGAAGTTTTGGCCAAATGAGACTACTAGGTTTTCAATAAAAAGTTCCTCAATTCCTTAGGCATGGATAATGCAATCCTTCCTTTTCAGGCTCTCTTCTATTTTTACCAAATCACAAGTTGATGTTGGGAGTCAGTTGCTTTTCAAGCATAACAGCAATGCAATTTTCTCTGTAGCTTCCAAACAATCATCTGTGAAATCATTTTATGATTTCTATTTCAGAGGTTTAGTCATGACAGTATGATCATAAATATTTCCCTCTGTCAAACATTTTAGATGACAGTTGGTTCCACCTAGTACATTTTGTTTTCCTCTAAAATATCAAATATTACACAAAACAGGCCCTGTTTTAAAGTTGTTGCTCAGAAAGCAATTGGCTAGTGAAGTGATTTGTTGAGAATAAAATGCCTTGCATTTGTTTCACATTGTCCTCCAATGTACAGTGATGCTAAGTATACAATTTCCTATGATATTGTGAATGAAGTCTGCCTGCAAGTCTAAACACAGAGGCAAAAGCAACATGGAACAGTAGTCATGAATTATGAGTTTTGTGGAGACAATATGATTCTGAATGGTGCATGAAAATTGCAAATGCCATTGTCTCTGAACTCGACAAGGGAAATGTTTCCCAGGAAAACCATCCTAATAGTCATTTAATGAGAGGTTACTGCCCTTCAGGCCAGGCATTGAGTGAGCTACGAAAGTAAAGATATTTTATCTTTTTTCTAGTTTCATTTCTGTTTCTGGGAGAAAATACTCTCACCAAAGGCACCTTAAGGGAGGAAAGGGTCTTACTTTAGTTAACAACACTAGGTGACAGTCTATCACTGAGAGAGGTCTAGGCTAACCTTGCAGGCATAGCTTTCCATCTTTGAATTACTATTGTGGTATATTACAATTTCAGATTTATTTTCTTTGAAGCATCTCTGCATCATTTTTTAAACTTTAAGTTTATTTGACAGTTTCATGCAAATATATAATGCATTCTGATTATTCCCTCCTTTTGTCTTGTCTTGTCTCCCTCTCATTCTTTTTTCTTTCTTTTCTTTTCTTTTTCTTTTTTTTGGTTTTTCAAGACAGGGTTTCTCTACTAACAGCCCTAGCTCTCCTGAAATTCACTTTGTAGACCAGGATGGCCTCGAACTCAGAGTTCTACCTGCCTCTGCCTCTCAAGTGCTGGGGTTAAAGGTGTATGTATCACCACACCCGACTTTCTCTAGATCTTACCAACCTCTTCTCCTCTAGTCCCTTCCCAGACTCATGACCTTTGAATCCTTGAGTTCTTGACATACATATCATGTGGCAAACCAATCTACGGTGTTTTCTTTCAGACTTTGGTGGCTTTGTTCATTGTTGGGTAGATCTCTAATGTTAAATTCTCCTACAGGACTTTTCAAATTGATGTAAAGACATGCTAGATTCTTTCCGGCACTTCGCCCTCATTTCTGAAACAGTTTGTGCAAACTGTTAAACTATCTGGGCCTAATTGCCCATTTGAAGGGCAGGCTTCAAACTGCCAACTACGTTTCTGTGATAGTTATTGGTTTCTTCTGGTCTTATGCTGCCTCATAAACAGTATAATTTATATGCTACTTGGAAAGGATATATCTTACTTAAATTTTAAATGTTACTGTATTATGTTTGTATTTCATTTTGTGAATAATAGAGTGCAATTGCATTTTTGCATTCTTAATATTGTACATATATTCTCTTGGCATATCTTGTATATGGTTCCCCATTTTATTAGTTAAATTGTTTGCAAAACATTAGCTCTTGAGTACACATATCACTAATAAACTTAGTTTTCTATTTCATCAGTTTTTTGCCTTTTTTTAACAATTTTATTGTATTTATTCATGAAAATATGTTGACGATATATTAGAAGCCAGGCACTGTTTAAAGGTTGATATAAAGCTAATATCAAACTTTAGAAATTGCAGGATTAACGATTCAATGATTCTTTTGCAATTTTATCAACAAATGTTAAAGGTAATGTACAACAGGCTTCTCTGATTTATAAATATTAAGATTTTGCCTGGATTGTTGATAACTTTCTGATTTTGTTTTCACAGTCTTTGTTGAACATCTACTCTGAGGAACTTGAACTTGAGCCATGGAGAAATGCAAAATATTTTTTGAGAAAACTTAAAAGTTCAATCCATATTTCATATTTTAAGGCTAATATTTTATAGTTGCAACTGCTGGATAACATGCTAAATGTACCTTAGCCATCTTTTAGAGTAACTAACATCTTCCTTCAAGGGTCAAAGACATGAATTCTTCCAAGTCCTTATTTTGTAGATTAAAGAGTTAAGGCAATCATGGTCTTTTTGTGATATAACAAATCTAGATATAATGTTCTTCTTCTCACTGCTGGATAATCTCAACCTCTTCCTTCACCTTACCCATTTTCCTCGTGTTTTGATAACTGTTTTTTTTTTTTCAAATAATCGTTCCCTTTCTCTGATACATTTTTTTGTTACTGTGTACAGGTGATTTGTTCCTGTAACTTAAAGTTTCTACTAGTCTCTGAATGTTTGTCTTCGTTACTTTTAAAGAAACATTTTTGCTAGTTCTTTGAGAATTTTCTGCACTGTTTTTTGATCATTCCCCCAACTCTTCCAGATGTACCCTCCTTTCTCTTCTCACTCAACTTGGTGTCATTTCTCTCCCTATCAAGGCCAGTTTGTGCTGACCAAATATTCTTAGATGTGTGACCTTCCACTAGAGCCTGGATAACTCATCAGGGACTACAGTGTTAGAAAAGCTGACCCTTTTTCTACTAGCAGCTAACAATTGTTAGTAGTTCCTGGGCTGAGGTGGGATGTCCTGCCTAGCTCCCTTTTCCATCCTGAGATTTGGTCTGGCTTAAGTTTGCACCGGTCTTGTGCTTCCTGTCACAACCACTTTGAATTCATATGTGCAGTTGCCCTGTTGTGTCTAGAAGACATTGGTTCCTTGTCATTACCCATGCAACCTCTGGCTCCAATACTTTTTCTGCTCTCTCTCTTCCCCAGTAAACCCCTAGTCTTCCCAGGGAGTGGTGGTGGGGGTGGTTCATATTCCACGTATAGGACTGAGCATTCTGTAGTCTCTTGTTCTCTTATTGGTCAGTTGTAAAGATCTGTGTTGATCCTCATCTATTTGTTTGCTACTTAAAAAAATCTCTGGGTGTGAAAATAAAGTTTTCCATCACAGTAAAACTAAAGGCAGAATATTATGCTGAGTATAGTGATGAATAACTATAATCCTAGTTTGTGGAAGGCTTCACTAAAAGGGTCTTGACATTTGATAAAGTATCAGGGGCCTCAGTTCTGGAGAAAACTCTCCACAGCATCTACTCTCAGCAGCCATTTGATAGTCAGTAGCTTTTCATCTAGGGATATGATTATCATGTCAAGTGGTGTCATCATGCATGTCTACTAGCAAAGCTAAATTGATTCAGTAGGCTTGTGTGTGTTATTACTAATATTACAATACTAACTATAGAAGTGGATATATATCTGAGAGGGAGGGGATTCAGAATGAGTTTAAGAGTCAGGGAAGGGTAGAAATGATGTGATTATAGTACTTATCTTCGAAATTTTCAAACAAAAAAAACTTAAAGAAAATAAAGGATCTTAAGTTCAAGGCCAGCCTAAACTATACAGGGAGTTCCTGACTCAGCAAAAACAAAACAACAACATCAATGACAACAACAACAGAAAACAACCAAACAAGTGAGGTGGAGACTATGAAAGTAAATTTGAAGATGACTGAACTCAAGACTTAGGGAACTCAGGATTTGTGAGAGTGGTACAGTCTAATCACTGCTAACAGTGCCACAGATTCTCATCTCCTTTTTGCTTGACTTTGTGTCTTAATTTATTTTTTGTAGCTGTGATTTCATCCTTTAGCTGGGTAAACATTTTATGTATTTGTTTGCTTATTTATTGTTGAGCTGAGGTCTCACTGTGTAGTCTAGATTGGCCTTGAACTCACAGTGATTGCCTGCCTCAGACAAAGGCGTGTACCCCCACACCCTGGCTTGGTAAACATTTTAAATGTGATTGTTTTAAACTCAAATTTCCCCATGTTTGTTTTAAAGAGTGATATCATTGTATGTCTTTTTCAGTGATTTTTTTTGATGTTTTTAGAGTTTTGACTTGTAGGATAATTTTTTATGATGATGCCAGTTTTTCTTTATAAAACATTGGCTCATTGTCAGTAGAGTAAGAGACATGGGACATGGGTTTATAAGTACATGAACTCACGGGTTTTCTTTCCTTCTTTCTTTTTCTTTTCCTTTTTATTGTATTTTCATTATTTAAAACAGTTTTTAAACTTAAATATATTTTGATCATATTCTTTCCCTCCTCTATACGTCCTTGCAGATCCTCTCCCCCTCCCTACCTACTCAGTTTTAGTTTCTTTCTCAAAAACAATCAAACAAAAACCTGATATAACAACCCCCAAAACCAAGAAAACAAAATAAAACAACACCCAAACAGATTTAAAAATAGACCAAAATAAACAACAACAACAACAACAACAACAAACTCCAAAACACTTTATAACCAAAGAAGAGAAAACAAACAAAACCTATGAGGTCCATTATATGTTGGTCAACCACTTCTGAACATAAGGTTTGCCCTGGAGTGGTTGATAACACCCAGTGTCACTCCATTGGGAAAAACTGATTTTCCCTCTCCTAGCAAGTGTAAATGACAGTTCAATTGTTAACCTTTACCCTAGTTGCTAGATTTTCACTCATTCACTCATTCATTCATTTTTAAAAAGTATAACATATATACATATATATGTATATATATACATATATACTTTAACATATATGTTAAAAATATAACATATATAAAAATATAACAAAATAAAATATAAGATAAAACATAAACTATCACATTGGACATGACAATCCAATAGAATGAAAAAAGCTCAAGAGAAGGCACAAGAATCAGAGACCCACTTGTTCATACACTCAGGAATTCCATAAAAACAGCCATAACACATATGCAGAGAACATGGTGCAGACCGTGCAGGCCCTGTGAATACTGCCTCAACCTCTGTGAGTTCATTTGAGCTTCAGTAATGTTGATTTAGAGGGCCTTGTTCTTTTGGTGTCCTCCATCCCCTCTGGATCTTACATTCTTTCTGCCTCCTCTTCCACGAAGAAGGATTTGATGGAGACATCCCATTTAGGGCTGAGTGTTCCAAGGTCTCCAACTCTCTATGTAAAATCTTGCTGTGGGTCTCTATATTTATACCCATCTGCTCATGAGGAAGCTTCTCTGATAATGACTGAGAAAGGCACTGATATATGACTATAGCAGAATATTATTAGGAACCCTTTTATTGTTACTTTCATTTTGAAGAGCAGTAGGTTTACCCTAGGTCCCTGGGCTATATAGTCTCTGGTTCTTGGTCAACTAAGTAGTGATGAGTATGTGTTGCATCTCATGGAGTGAGTCCTAAGTCAAATCAGTTATTGGTTGGTTACTCTCACAAGCTTTGGACCACTATTGCTCTAGCATATCTTGCAGGTAGTACCATTGTAGATCAAAGGTTTATGGCTAAATTGATGTTTGTGTTTCTCCTTTGGTAACATGCAGAGTACCATCCTGTACCAAAGACACAGGTAGGGATCAAATCTCTATGTAGGCACCAGCTTGACATTTCCATGTCCTGTCTGTCCACCTCTAGTCCCTTACTCTATACCTACCATCTGTGGTTCTATAGATAGTGGCTTGGTTATTATTGACTTAACAGCTAATATCCAGATATAAGAGAATACAACCCATATTTGTCTTTCAGAGTCTGGAATAATACACTCAGGATGATTTTTTTCTAGTTCTACCCATTTGCTTGCAAATTTTATAATGCCATTTTTTAACAGCTGAGTAAATATGTGTAAATATACCACACTTTGTTTATCCATTCTTCAGTTGAGGGACATCTATCTAGGTTGTTTCCAATATCTGGCTGTTATGAATAGGGTAGCAATGAACATGGTTGAGCAAGTGTCTTTGTGGTAGGATGAAGTATCTTTGGATATATGCCCATGAGTGGCACAGCCAGATCCTGAGGTAGATTTGATTCCTATCTTTTCAAGGGATGACCACACTGATTTTCATAGTTGCTGTATGAAGTTGCACTCTCATCAGCAATGGAGGAATTTTCCCTTCGCTCCACATTTTCACCAACATGAGTTATCACTTGTGTTGTTTATCTTAGCCATTCTAACAGGTGTAAGAAGCAGTTTTGATTTACATTTCCCTGATAGCTAATGATGTTGAAAATTTCTTTAGCTCTTTCTCAGCTATTTGAGTTTCCTCTATTGAGAATTCTCTGTTTAGAAGTGTGCCCCATTTTTTAATTGGATTATTTGTTTTCTTGATAACTAGTTTCATGAGTTCTTTATATATTTTGGATATTAGCCTTCAACCTGGTGTGTAGTTGTTAAAAATTACTTCCCATTCTGTATGCTACCACTTTGTCCAATTGATGGTATCCTTTGCTGTGCTGAAGATTTTCAGTTTCATGAGGTCTCATTTATTAATTGTTGATCTTAGTGCCTGTGCTAATGGTGTTCTATTGAGAAAGTCTCTTCCTGTGCCAATGAGTTCAAGGATATTCCCCACTTTCTCTTCTATTAATTCAGTATATCTGTTTTTAAGTTGAGGTCTTGATCCACTTGAACTTGAGTTTTGTACAGGGTGATGAGCATGGATCTATTTGCATTTCTCTACATGCAGACCTCTAGTTAGACCAGCACCAATTGTTGAAGATGTTTTCTGTTTTGATTGTATGTTTTTAGCTTCTTTGTTGAAAATCAGGTATCCATAGGTATATGGATTTATGTCTGGGTCTTCAATTCAATTTCATTGATCAACTTTTCTGATTTTTTTCCAATACTATGCTGTTGTGCTTTATAGCACAACTTGGAATTGGAGATGGTGATACCTCCAGAAGTTCTTTTATTGTTCAGGATTATTTTAGCTGTCCTCAGTTGTTTTTTTCTTGGGTTGTTGTTTGTTTGTTTTCATATGAAGCTGAAAATTGTTCTGTAAGAAGAACTTCTAACCAGTCTTATTAATAAACACGCGGAACAAGAAATAAGGGTGAAAATCTGACAGAGATCAGAGGAATTAGGAGCAAGCCACCACTCACCAACGCTGCTTCTACTTCCCAGGAGCGAAGCGGAGCAAAGAGCGTGCCTTCCGGTCTAACCTGGCTTTTATACCTGTCTATCTGTTAACTAATTTCCCATCTTCCCAAGCTACATCACTTCCTGTCTTGTCTGCATGGATCTTCAGAACTCTAAGGTTGATACTGGGATTAAAGGCGTGTGCCACCACCTCCTACTGCTAGTTCCCCATGTGACCTTGGAGTCACAGAGAACCAAATGGATTAAGGGCGTGTGCTAACTTGCATGGCTATTGTTTTCTATTAGTGGCTGGCAGCCCCGTTTTTCCTCTGACCCTCAGATAAATTTTATTAGGGAGGACAAATAAGATATCACCACATTGTTCTTTAAAAAATCTATGAGAAATTGTGTTAGAAATTTGATGGGAATTGTATTGAATCTGTAGATTGCTTTTGCTAGGATGACTATTTTTACTATATTAATCCTACAGATTCATGAGTGTGGGATATCTTTCCATCTTCTGATAGCTTTTTCAATTTCTTTCTTCAATGACTTGAAGTTTTTATTATACAAATCTTTCACTTGCCTTGTTAGAGATACCCCAAGATATTTTATATTATTTGAGGCTATTGTGAAAAGTGTTGTTTCCTTGATTTCTTTCTCAGTCCATTTGTCATTTGTATATAGGAGGGCTGCTGGCTTTTTGTGATTAACTAGCCAGCTACCTTGCTGAAAGTGTTTATCAGCTGTAGGAGTTCTGTGGTGGAATTTTTAGGGTCACTTATGAATACCATCTTATTATTTGCAAATAAGTATACTTGGACTTCTTTCCAATTTGTATCCCCTTGATCTCCTTCGGTTGTGTTATGGATCTAGCTAAGACTTCAATTACTATATTGAATAGATATGGGGAGAGTGGACAGCCTTGTCTTGCTCCTGATTTTAGTGGAATTGCTTTGAGTTTCTCTCCATTTATGCTGATGTTGGCCATGGGCTTTCTGTAAACTACCTTTATTACATTGATCTATGTCCCTTGTATGCCTAATCTCTCCAGGACATTTATCATGAAGGGGTGTTGTCAAAGGCAACTAATGAGATGATCATGTGGTTTCTGTCTTTCAATTTGTTTATATGGTGGATTGTATTTATCAATTTACATATGTTGAATCATCCCTGCATCTCTGGGCTGAAGATGATGATGATCTTCTTTTTGATGTGTTCTTGGATTCAGTGTGCAATAATTTTATTGAGTATTTTTGCATCTATGTTCATAAGGGAAATTAATCTTTAATTCTCTTTGTGGATCTTTGTGTGGTTTGAGTATCAGGGTAACTGTGCCTCATAAAATGAATTGAGTAATGTTCCTTCTGTTTCTATTTTGTGGAATAATTTGAGGAGTATTGGTGTTAACTTTTCTTTGAAAGTCTGGTAGAATTTTGTGCTAAAGCCATCTGGCCCAGGGCTTTTTTTGGTTGGGAGACTTTTAATGACTGCTTCTATTTCACTAGGGGTTATAGTTCCATTAAAATTGCTAATCTGATCTTGGTTTAACTTTGATAAGTGGTAGGTATCAAAAAATATACATTTCTTTTACATTTACCAATTTGTTCAAGTACAGGTTTCTAAAGTATGTCCTTATGATTCTCTGGATTTCCTTGGTGTCTATTGTTATGTCCCCCTTTTATTTCTAATTTGTTAATTTGGATATTCTCTCTCCACCTTTAGGTTAATTCAGATAAAGATTTGTCAATCATATTGATTTTCTCAAAGAAATAACTCTTTGTTTCATCGATTCTTTGTAGTTTTGCATTTGCTTGTTTCTATTTTATTGATTTCAGCCCTGAGTTTGATTACTTCTTGCCATCTAATCATTTTAGGTGTGATTTCTTCTTTTTGTTCTAGAGCTTTCAGGTATGTAGTTAAGTTGTTAGTATGGGATCTCTCCAATTTTTTATATAGTCACTTAGTGCTATGAATTTGCCTAGTAGCACAGCCTTCTTTCTGTCCCATAAGTTTGTATATATCATGTATTCATTTACATTCAATTATAGAAAATCTTTAGTTTATCTCTTAATTTCTGTCTTGACCCAGTTTTCACTCAGTAGAGAGTGCTTCAGTTTGATGAGTTTGTAGGCTTTCTGTTGTTTCTATTGTTGTTGATATCCAGCTTTAATCCATGGTGGTCTGATAGGCTGCAGGATGTTATTTCCATTTTCTTATATCCGTTGAGACTTGCTTTGTGTCTGAGTATGTGGTCAATTTCAGTGTAATTTCCATGAGGTGCAGAGAAGAAGGTATATTCTTTTGGTTTGGGGTGAAATGTTCTGTAAATATCTGTTAGGTCCATTTGGTTTATGACATCAGCTAGCTCCAGCATTTCTCTGTTTAGGTTTTGTCTGGAAGACCTGTCTATTGGCAAAAGTAGGGTATTGATGTCTGCCACTATCACTAGGTGAGGGTCAATATGTGATTTAAGCTTTAGTTGTGTTTCTTTTACAAATGTTGTTGTGCTTGTGTTTGGGGCATATATGTTAAGAATATGTTCTCTGAGTGAATTTTTCCTTTGAGTATGTAGTGTCCTCTCTATCTCTTCTGATTAGTTTTGGTTTGAAGTCTATTTTGTCAGATATTAAAATGGCTACACCAACTTGTTTCTTAGGTTCATTTGCTTGTAACATCTTTTTCCATCCCTTAACTCTGAGGTAATGTCTACCCTTGAGTTTCTTGGATGCAGCAGAAGGATGGATCCTGGGGTTACATCTATTCTGTTAGTCTGTGTCTTTTATTGGTAAATTGAGACCATTGATGTTGAGTGATGTCAATGAGCAGTGTTTGATTCCTGTTATTTTGTTCTTTTTGTTGTTGGTGGTGGGGGGTGGAGGTGGCATATGTGTATGTGTGTGCGTACACACTCACACACATGCTTCCCTTCTTTTGGCCTTGCTGATCTGGGATTATTTATTACCTGTGTTTTCTTGGATGTAGTTAACCTCTTCAGGTTGGAGTTTACCTTATAGCACCTTCTGTAGGACTGGATTTGAAGATAGATATTGCTTACATTTAGTTTCGTCATGGAATATCTTATTTTCTCTATCTATGTGGACTGAAAATTTGCTGGGTATTGTTGTCTAGTCTGTCATTTGTGGTCTCTTAGAGCCTGTAGCACAACTTGTTGAGGGCCTTCTTTCTGGCTTTCAGAGTCTCCATTGAGAAGTCAAGTGTAATTCTAAAAGGTCTGCCTTTTTATGTTACTTGGTATTTTTCCCTTCTAGCTCTTAATATTCTTTCTTTGTTTTATATGTTTAGTGTTTTGATTATTATATGCCAAGGGGACTTTACTTTCTGGTCCAGTCTCTTTGATGTTCTGTATGTTTCTTGTACCTTGATGGGCATATCCTTCTTTAAGTTGGAGACATTTTCTTCTATGACTTGTTTTGTGTGCCTTTGACCTGGATTTCTTCTCTTTCTTCTATCCCTATTATTCTTAGATTTGGTCTCTTCATAGTGTCCCAGATTTCCTTGATGTTTTATGCCAGGAAATTTTTAGATTTAACATTTTCTTTGACTGATGTATCCATTTCTTCTATCATATCTTCAATACCTGAGATTCTCTCTTCCATCTCTTGTATTCTGTTGGTGAAGCTTGTCTCTGTAGTTCCTGTTCGAATTCCTAAATTTTTCATTTCCAGAATTCCCTCAGTTTGAGTTATCTTTATTGATTCTGTTTCTACTTTCAGGTCTTCAATAGTTTTATTCATTTCCTCTCACTGTTTGTGTTTTCATAGATTTCTTTAAGGAATTTACTCATTTTTACTTTAAGGACCTCTATCATACTCATAAAGCATGTTTTAAGGTCATTTTCTTGTCTTTCAGCTGTAGGGCTTGCTGTGGTAGGATTGCTGGGGCTCCAGTAGAGGCACATTGTCCTAGCTCTTACTGAAAAATGTGAATGCATCTAAATGTCAGACATCAAGATTTGGGAAGATTGATTTATTTATTTAATGTATATGGTGTTCTACCTGTAGGCCAGAAGAGGGCACCAGATCTTATAATAGATGGCTCTGAGCCACCATCCCATGTGGTTGCTGGGAACTGAACTCATGGCCTCTGGAAGACCAGTCAGTGCTCTTAATCTCTGAGCCATCTCTCCAGCCTGGAAGATTGTAATTCTAAGTGCTGATATCTGGTCCTGTCTTTGTTGAGTGGGTATTTTGTTCCTTCGTTTCTGTTTCCTTTCTTGTTCTTAGGAGAGTGTGAGGAAAATCTTCTGGGGTACTGATAGGTGTGGGCACTGGAGCTTCCAGGTAAAATGTGTTTCTGGGTAGTAAGCCCTGACATTTAGGAATGGGGATGGGCTGGGGGCAGTGGAGGGGCTTCACAAGAGTGGGGAAATCAGGGTGACCCACCAGAATCAGCTTAGTTATACCCCTAAGAATGGAGGCTGAGAATTAGGAGAGGCCAAAGCAGACAGCCTGCTACAGAGCTGGGAATGAGACTGGGGGTTTGGACTTGGAAGAAGAGGTAAAGATCTGCAGTTAGCTGTATCAGGCTTTCATTTGGGCCACCAACTAGCTCCCAAATCATGACACGGAGACTTATTATTAGTTATAAATGTTCGGCCTTATCTTATGCTTGTTTCTTGCTAGCTCTTATAACTTAACCTGTTTCTTTTTTAATTTTTTAAAATTTTCTTTCTTTCTGTGTATCTTACTTTCCTTCTTCCTCCAGCATCTGTCTGTCTGGCAGCTGCTTGGCTTCTAGGCCCAGGCATGTCCCCCTCTTTCTCCCTCATTCTCTTCTTCTTCCTTCTCTTGAGCCTAGATTTCTCTTCCTACTTATTCTCTCTGCCCATCAGCCCAGCCTATCCTTCTCCTGCCTAGCTATTGGCCAGCTTTTTATTAGACCAATCAAGTGCCTTAGGCAAGCAAGGTGAAACAGCAACACATCTTTACATAATTAAACAAATACACCACAAATGTGACACACCTTTACACAGTTAAAGTAATATTCTATACAGCATAAACAAATGTAACACATCTGTGCTTAGTTAAATAATATTCCACAACAGCCTACTTGCTTCCCTGGTTAGAGAGGCCAATGGGTTCTCAGGGAGTGCATGCTTGGTTTGGAGGTTTGGACCCAGCAATGGATGGGGAGAAAGAAATTTGGAGGGGAAGATCTGTGTGATCCACTGGCAATGAAGGCAGCGGAGGAGAGAGGCTGGGGCAGGTGTTCTGTTGTAGAGTTGGAGATGAGGCTGGGGAATTTGATTTGGAGGGGCAGAAGAAGTGAACATCTGTAGTCAGCCTACCTGCTTCCCTGCCCATAGTGGTCTGTGGGTTCCCAGGAAAGTCCTATTGCAGTTGGAGGCTGGAATAAAGCAAGGAGTGGGAAGACAGAGGTTAGGGGGGAAGATTTGTGGACTCTACTAAGGATAAAGTATGTGTGGAGGCTTCTGAAAGTGTTCTGTTGCAGATCTGGGGATGAGATGAGGAGTGGACTTGGAGGAATGGAGGGAAAGGTGAAGATCTGCATTAATGTAGGCTAATTTTAAGTAGATTTTTTTTTGTTTATGGTTTTCTTTTCTTTTTTAAAATTTTGTGTGTGATGTGTGTATAGTATATATAATGTATATGCATATGTGTATATTATATATGGATATGATGTATTGCATGTGTATATGTGTGTACAGTGTGTCTATTTCTGTATGATGCATATGCATATGTGTGTGAGGGATATGTATATATGTGTGTATATTGTATATGTGTATATGATGTATATGTATATATGTATGTGTGTTTATACAATGTATATGTTTATATATGGTGTATATTTATATGTGTATATGATGTATATGTGTGTATATCATTTATATGTGTATGATGTATATGTGTATGTGTGTACAGTATATATTATATATTTATGTATGATGTATATGCATATGTGTGTATGATATATGCATATGTATGTATGTTATATGTGTTTATATCATTTATGTGTGTATGATATGTATATGTGTATTAAAGTGTACATTACATGTTGATGTATGATATATATGCATATGTGTGTATGTTATATATGTGTATATTGATTATGTGTATATGATGTATATGTATATATGTATGTGTGTACAGTGTATATTATGTTTATGTGTGATATACGCATGTGTGTGTATATTACACAAGTGTGTATGACATACATGTATTTACATTATATATTTATTTATTTATTTAATTATTGAAATAGGTAAAGAAGCATTTAATATTTTTTATTTCTGTTCACAACAATAAGCAAACTGAAATATTAAGCCCTGTTATACATTGACAATTTTAAAGAAAATCAACTGCACAATGAAAACAGCAAACATAGAAATGTTTACAAATGGTCAAGCTCATAACAGGGAGTGGTCAGCAGACCACCACAGGGCTTTGCGACAATTCTCAGCAGAAGCCACTTGGTAATTACTGGCACTAAACAGAGAAGTGGAATTGNCTGCTAGGTATTTAAGAAGATGGCGCATATAGCTGCATACTAACCTAAGACTAGGCCTACTAAAGGGCGAATGGACCCATGCAGCCCCAATTTTCACAAATAATCTCAGGAGATGTGGAGCCCCATAAATCTGAGACATTGGAGGATTAGGATGAGCAAGGTGGATTTCGGCATACTGGGGTTTTTCAAACTGGCAGAGCAGCTGGGTGCCCAGCATGTTGAAATACTCTCTTACTCCAACCACGAGTTCATCAACGGAATATTCCCTATTATCAGCTCTTCCTTGTGACTTCACAAAAGTGACGTACTCGGCNAGAATGGTATCTACAGTCTTTATAGCAGGGAGTTGGTATAACTTTTTCTGCTTGTTTACCAAGTCCCAGTCCTCAACAAGACATGGTTTTAGTTCTTGAGGCAAATTCAAATCAATTCCCCTTCTCATCTGCACTGCCTGCTCAAGTCGAAGGGTGTTGACAGCCCTAGCCACATTCTGGTGAGGGATCTGGGGTACTTTGCTGGTACCACTGCCACTTCTGCTTTCTGGAGTATTCTGCATCTTCTTTCGTATTGGCACCTTAGGCATGGATCCTGAAGAGGGTTTCTCTATAGGAAAGCCTTTGCCCATGGAGTGATGACCTTTCTCCACAGAGCACCCATTCTCTACTGTGTTACTTTTCTTAGAACTTTTCTTAGAACATTTCTTAGAAAGGTGACCTCTCTTCCCAGAGCGAACTTTCTCTACAGAGTGAAATCCCTTGGCAAGTAGACCTTTCTCTGCAGGACGTCGTTTTTTTGGGAGGGCAACTTCTCTCAGCAGATAGATGTTTTTCTGCACGACGGCTTTTCTTCAAAGGCCGACCTCTCCCTCTGGGGCGATCTTCACCTATAGAGGGTCTTCTCTCCACAGAGTTACCCCATTTGACTGAGCAACCCTCCTCTGCAGGGCCGCTTTTCTTCCCAG
>LZPO01086574.1:620921-656097 GCA_001675575.1 Neotoma lepida
GCCCCACCAGCTCCCCGCCTCAACCCACCCCCACTCCCACCTCCTCCAAAACAAGGTCTCCCATGGTGAGTCCCTGGATTCTGGCACTCTCAGCCAAGGCAGGATAAGACCATCTTCCCTGTGCCAAGACTGTGCCAGGTGTCTCACCACAGGCACTGGGCTCCAAAAAGTCAGCCCCTGCACCAGGGACGGATCCCAGTCTGACCCCACCAGCTGGGGTCCCTCAGACACTTCAAGCCAAACAACTGTCTCAGGCCTCCAGAGGGCCCAGTTCAGCACCATGGGGGGCTCCACAATTATTGGTCCACAGTTCATGCATTTCCACCAGCTTGGCTAACTTCAACGATCTCAATGTCCCTTGTTCATAGAATCTCTCCTCTCTCCCATCAGTTGAACTCCTGGAGCTCTGCATGGTGCCCAGCCATGAATCTCTGCATCTGCTTCCATCTGTCTCTAGATGAAGGCCCGTGGGCGCTTCTCAGCCATGGGGCCATAATTCATGCATCTGCACTAGTTTGGCTGGCCATCTTTGCACACCCTCTCATCATGATCTCCTAGTCCCTTGCTCATAGAGGGCCGCCTGTCTCCCATCAATTGGGCTCCTGGAGCACGGCCCGGTGCCCACATTTGTCTCCATCAGTCACTGGATGAGGGCTCCATGGTGGCAGTTAGGGTATTCATCCCTGTGATCACTGGATCAGGCCAGTTCAGGCATCCTATCAATTATTTCCAGTGGTCTAAGGTGGGTTCATCCCTGTGGACTCTCCAGGACTTCTCTAGCACTGTTTCTCCCTATTCCCATGATTTCCCCATTTATCATGTTATTTCCTTCCTTGCTCTCTCTCTCTCTGTCCCTGTTCCTGCTCGAACCTCCCATTCCTTTACACTCTCAACTTCCACCCCTTGCCCGTCATTTCCTCCTCCTCAGTCCTAGTCAGCCCATGTAGTTCTCATCCATTTCTCTCTCTCTGGGTGATCCATGCTTCCCTCCTAGGTTCCTCCCTGTACCTGTAGGTTTCAGTCTGGTTATCCCTTGCTTCACATCTAGTATCCACCTATGAGTGAGTACATACCAGGTTTGACCTTCTGGGTCTGGTTTCCCTCACTAAGCATGATATTTTCTAGTTCCATCCATTTGCCTGCAAGTTTCATATGGTTGTTGTTTTTCTCTGCTGAGTAGTACTCCATTGTGTGTATGTACCACATTTTTTCAGTTGAGAGGAACCTAGATTGTTTCCAGGTTATGGCTATTATGAATAATGCTGCTATGAACATAGTTGAGCATGTGTCCCTGTGGTATGATTGAGCATTCCTTGGGTATATGCCCAAGAGCAGTATAGCTGGGTCTTGAGGAAGATTGATTCCCAGTTTTCTAAGANACTGCCATACTGATTTCCANAGTGGCTGTACAAAATTGCACTCCCACCAACAGTGGAGGAGTGTTCCCCTTGCTCTACATCCTCTCCAACATAAGCGGTCCTCAGTGTTTTTGATCTTAGCCATTCTGAGAGGTGTGAGATGGTATCTCAAAGTTGTTTTGATTTGCATTTCCCTGATGATTAAGGGTGTTGGACAATACCTCTGAGATTCTTCCATTGAGAATTCTCTGTTTAGCTCTGTGGCCCATTTTCTAACTGGATTGTTAGATTTTTTGATGTCTAGTTTTTTGAGTTCTTTATATATTTTGGAGATCAGCCCTTTGTCAGATGTGTTAGTGAAGATCTTTTCCCATTCTGTAGGCTGTCGTTTTGTCTTACTGACCGTGTCCTTTGCCTTACAAAAGCTTCCCAGTTTCAAGAGGTCCCATTTATTAATTGTTGCTCTCAGTGTCTGTGCTACTGTTGTTATATTTAGGAAGTGGTCTCCTGTGATGATGCATTCAAGAATACTGACTACTTTCTCTTATATCAAGTTCAGTGTAGCTAGATTTATGTTGAGGTCTTTGATCCACTTGGACTTGAGTTTTGTGTATAGTGACAGATATGGATCTATTTGCAATCTTCTACATGTTGACATCCAGTTATGCTAGCACCATTTGTTGAAGATGCTTTCTTTTTTCCATTGTACAGTTTTGGCTTCTTTGTCAAAAATCAGGTGTTCACGTGTGTGTGGATTAATGTCAGGGTCTTCAATTTGATTCCATTGGTCCACATGTCTGTTTTTATGCCAGTACCAAGCTGTTTTTATTACTATTGCTTTATAATAGAGCTTGAAGTCAGGGATCGTGATGCCTCTAGAGGTTGCTTTATTGCACAGGGTTATTTTAGCTATCCTGGGTTTTTTGTTTTTCCATATGAAGTTGAGTATTGTTCTTTCCAAGTCTGTGAAGAATTGTGTTGGGATTTTGATGGGGATTGCATTGAATCTGTAGATTGCTTTTGGTAAGATTGCCATTTTCACTATGTTAATCCTACTTATCCATGAGCATAGGAGATCTTTCCATTTTCTGAAATCTTCTTCAATTTCTTTCTTCAGCTACTTTAAATTCTTATCATACAGATCCTTCACTTGCTTAGTTAGGGTTGCCCCGAGGTACTTTATATTATTTGTAGCTATTGTAAAGGGTGATGTTTCTCTGATTTCTCTCTCAGCCCATTTATCATTTGTATATAGGAGGGCTACTGACTTTTTTGAGTTAATCTTGTATCCTGCCACCTTACTGAAGGAGTTTATCAGCTGTAGGAGTTCCCTGGTAGAATTTTTGGGGTCACTTATGTATACTATCATATTGTCTGCAAATAGTGAAAGTTTGACTTCTTCCTTTCAAGTTTCGATCCCTTTGATCTCCTTTTGTTGTCTTATTGCTCTAGCTAGAACTTCAAGTACTATATTGAATAAATATGGGGAAAGTGCACAGCCTTGTCTTGTTCCTGATTTCAGTGGAATCACTTTGAGTTTCTCTCCATTTAATTTGATGGTGGCTGTTGGCTTGCTGTAAATTGCCTTTATTATGTTTAGGTATGTTCTTTGAATTCCTGATCTCTCCAAGACCTTTATCATGCAGGGGTGTTGGATTTTGTCAAAGGCTTTTTCAGCATCTAATGAGATGATTGTGTGGTCTTTTTCTTTCAGTTTGTTTATATGGTGCATTACATTGACAGACTTCCGCATGTTGAACCATTCTCGCATCCCTGGGGTGAAGCCTACTTGGTCATATTGGCTAATTTTTTGATGTGTTCTTGGATTCGGTTTGCTAATATTTTATTGAGTATTTTTGCATCAATATTCATGAGGGAGATTGGTCTATAATTCTCTTTCTTTGTTGCATTTTTGTGTGGTTTGGGTATCAGGGTGATTGTAGCCTCATGTATATATGTATGTGTGCATATTGGATATTGGATAAGTGTGTGTATGTCATATATGTGTATGTATGTATGTGTATGATGCATATGTGAGTTCGTACATGATGTATATATGCACATGCCAGAGTGGGCAGTAGAAGTTCAACAATAACCCTAGGTATTAATCCCTGCCTTCCACCTTATTTTGTTATTCATTGTTAAATATGCCAGTCTAGATGGCCCATGAGATTATGGAAAGTTAGTGTCCATTGGGCACTGGGATTACAAATTCCAGTCTTACATGAGTTCTGGGGATTCAAACTCAGGCCCTCACACTTGCATGGCAAGTGCTTTACCCAGATATACATTCCCAGCCAGTTTTTGTTTTTTTTTATCTCACCCTCTTGTTCTTTTACTTTGGTTCATTCTGATTCTGTCTCCCTCTCCATCCCCTCCTTTCCCCTCCCTCCTCTCTCCTTCCCTTCCATCTTTCTTCCCTCCATTTTATAATCTCTTCATATCTGGAATTTTTCGGCTGACTTCTAGCCCATCATATCTAGTGTGATGTTTGGAGTACGTTCCCCATAGTTAATTAGAAATAATAGATAACCAGTAGCAGCTGGGCTCACATCTTTGTCTAGACAAACATTGTATTGAAACCCTCCACCATCTGTGAGTCCTCAGCTACACATAACTCAGGATTTCTCAATAGGTGCACGTGTATACTATAGGGTATTTAGTTGTATTCCTGGCATCCACTCACTAGATATGAGTAGCATTAACTTCCCTACAGTTATGAAAACCAATGATATTTCTAGATACTGTAAAACATTCTCTGGAAAATAAAATGATATCTTGCCACTTGTTAAGCAATGATAAAATCTGTAAATCCTGCAATCAGTTGTCAATGCCTTGTTTTGGCTTCCTTTAACAAGTATAGTGTCTTAAATCCAGTGTAAATTTAAGATTAGGTCTAATAAAAAAATGACTGGAAATTACCCAATGGAAAGAAAAATTTGAGACCCACTCACTGACTTCTGCAGGACTCAGGACTCAGCACACTTTGGCTCTGCCTGTCCTTATAAACCCTTAAGAATATATAGATTAATTTTTATTCTAATGTTAGTAATATAGTATTTTTAGTATTCCTTTACTTTTATCATACTTACAACTTCATGCTTAGAGCAGAATGGACAAGACACATGAGCCTAAAACTCTCTGTGAATTCGGTTTTACAGAAAATGGAAACTTGTCCTTGTTCTTGACTCCTTTAAATGTTTCTGACTTTACAGTGGTGCCTCTTCCTCTCCCACTTCCCTCTCCTCCTCTCTTCCTTTTCTCTACCTCCTATCTCCTCCTCCTGTTCCCCCTTCCTCTTCCCATTTTCTCCCCTTTTCTTTCTTCTTTTACCTCTTCCTCCTTCCTCCCACTCCTTCCTTCTTCCTTTTTCTCCCATGCTGTCCATTCTCCTCCTGTTCATCTCTTCCTTTTCTTACTAACATTTCTCCCTCTTTTCTTCTTACTTTCTCATGTCCTGTCCATACTTCTCATTCTGTCTTTTTCTCCTTTCCTCATCCTCTCTCCATTTCCTCCTCATACCCGTTCCTCCACTGTCCTCTCTGTGTGCCCCTTCCTCTTCATCATCTTTGTCTTCCTCTTTTTTTTCCTCTCTCTTCTTCCTCTTCCTCCTTGACCTATTTATCTTCTTGTATTTACCTAACAAAAATCTCTATAAACCTGTTTCGGTCTTAGTGAAATTCTATATTTGTAATATTGATCACACTAAAAACCTCCAAGTACTTTTGAATGCTTTTTATAGATATCTCTTTATGACTCTCTCATCTTTTGGCACCAAGCACAGGCATTGCATGTGGCAATTGAAAATAGTGAGTGAACTGTGTGAAGTGAAAGCAAAGGAAGGTGCTGCGTGTAGTTACAATGTGCAGGATGGTGGCTACCGAGAAGAGGAGGACAGCAGGAGGCTTAGATCTTGCTGGAAAATCTTCAGGAATGAAGTGAAACGCAGCCAAGCTGGAACTTACCCCAGACCTTTCCCACTATATTAAAGTCAATTCCAGGGCCTATTTATAGTTAAGCCTGTGTTTTGATTAATGATGTTGGACAGAGGTAGGGAAGAGGGAGGGGACTGCTGGAGGGCAGCGGGGTGGCAAAGCTGCAAAGTTGACATGTGTGTCTGTTGTTGGGACCCCTTTGGTACACACCCGTTTCTTGCTAAACACAATAAAAATTAGTTTTATTGGAAGCCAATAATCCATGTCAACATTTTCATTACTAGCCAAGTGAAGATATCAAATCCCTAAATGCTGAATAGACTATAAGACAAATCATTCTTCACTTTTTCATTGACTCCTATCCCTTGTCAAAGACATAACCCAAGATTTGAATGTCTTTGTGAGTTAGATTTTTATTGTTACCAAAATACGATTAATAAAGCAAACTTGAGTTCAGGCTTAAGTATAGATTGGTTTTGAGTTGTAAAAGGCCTTAGAATTCCCTAGTGACTTCAAAGTTTTAATATTACAGAGAAGAAAATGAATATCAGAGGATATAATGAACTTGCTTAAGGCTGGAGAGTATCTCCAATGCAGATCAGAGCTAAATCTTGGCCCTTGCTACTTCTTCCTGGAAGATAATCCACTTTAATTTGGGTACCTAGCCATAAATACATAAATACACTAATCTACTTATAAATATTATGTTCTCACATTTCAAAGTTGGAAATAGATTAACATTTATAGTTCTCATAAATTAACTTCAATTATTAAGCAGATCAGTGTATTATTAATCCCCTTCAAACATTTTTTGAAACTTACCTTCTTTTGAAATATATATTTTCAAGCCTACTTCAAAACATTGTTTAAAAATGGAAACCCACCATTTTTGAAGGGTGATATTTCTAAAGGATTAACTTTAGAGACTTTCTGAGTGCCAGCTATGCACTCAAAACATAGACAACTGGGAATAGAGATTGACTTCCAATATTAGACCAAAGGAGAGTGACTTCTAGTGACTATGGAAGCTGAATAAAATGTTTTCTCCTCTGTATATGTAATCATTAACAATTCAATATTAGTATCTCAATAGAATAGGTTGGGCAATGACCATCCATTTATCTATGTATGTAACAGATATTCTGTGTGATGAAACTCTGTTACATTAGGACAGTATTTTACTTCTTAGCCTCTTCCTTTTCTCTTTAGTGATTTCTATTTGTTCAAGTCAGTGAAATACAGTTGAGCCAAGTCCAATTTGCAATGATTCACAGAGTAAAATCTTTTAGGGAAACTATTGTATTATAAACTTGGAGATGATTAGGCCTAAAAATGTAACAGTTATCACTGAGTGTCTTTTATCATGAACATTGGCATTTTCTGCTTGCTAAGATGAAGACATATATATTTGATAGTCTTCAATTTTGAAGAACAGGTGGTGTATGCCATAATTTATATGTGCATATGTATTAATTCCCAGTTGCTGCTACATCAAAATATTGTGTGCTTAGTGGCTAAGGATAGGATCAGCCTTAAACAGGGCATCTATATCACTACCACCCCCCAGCAAGGCACAGGATACATCACAGAAGACATGGCAGAAATAATTTGAGAGAAAGAGGATGGAGAAGTATTATGAAACATTGCCATTGCAACTGTGAGCACACAGCAGGTATGGATAACAAGATTGGGCCTTCCAATTTTCCATCATGGGTAGAGGAGGTGCCCATGAGATGCCATGTCTTTTGCAAAGCTAATGAATGTTAATGGCTGCTGGAGGAGAGGGTGCTATTTTCTCTAATGGTTTAGTCACTGGGGAACTAGGTGGGAAGAAAAGATTTAGAGGGAAAGGAAGGAGGACACCATAGGATAATGGAAGGTGAATATAATCACAATACATTGTATACATGTATGAACTTGTCAAAAAACAAAGGACTGACTGTTTGGCACCTGACAACCAATGGGGAAGACCACTTCTCCCACACCCAGCTTTTCCTCACTTGCCTATAGTTCTTTGTGTAGGGTTGAGGCCTCATGAGCTCATCCCCCCCCACACACACACCATCCACTTTATCATGTCCATTGGTATCATCATTATTCAGGTCATATTTGGGAAGTTATGTTGGTGAGAGTTTAGGGATGTAACTTCTGATGTTACTAGGAAACATGGTCTCACAGAAACTCCCCTGATCCTCTGGCTCTCACAATCTTTCCACCTCTTCTTCCACAATGTTCACTGAGCCTTAAATATGGGAGGGTTTGTAGTTGTAGCCATTTATACTGGGCTCCAGCCCTCAGCATTTTGGTTGGCTATGATGAGGAGGTTATATGTAGGAATATATATATACATATATATGTATGAATATATATATGCATATGCAAATATGCATGTAAGAACAGTGAAAAAAGATGCCATGAATTTAAAGGTGAGTGAGGAGGGGTACATGAGAAAGGAAGGAAAGAAATGTTCTAATTATATTATGATCTCAAAGATTGAAAAAAGAAAAAGGAAAAAAGAACAACACTAATTTTTTTATCTTACAGTTCTGGAGGTCTGATGTGTGCAAAACGTCTTACCAGGCTAGAGTAGAGGTGCCAGCACTACTGGGTTTCTTCTGGAGAATCTAGAGAATTTGTTCCTTTGTTTCTTCCTATTTCTAGAAGCTGCTTTCCTTCTGTGGAGTGTGCCTATTTCTTCTGTTTTCAGAGCCAGCAGTGTACCACCTTTAGCTTCTCTCCAGCATTGCTCTTGTCATCTCCTCTCCTCTGACCTTCCTATTCCTGTTTTCAATTATAAATATTATTGTGATGGTATTCAGCCTACCTAGATAATCAAGATCCATCTCTTCTACTCAAAGTCTATACTTAATCACATGTGCAGCATCCTCTTGATGATAGATTCTATGGATTTGGAAGTTGTCACCTTTTGAAATTGTGAGGCAGAGGCTGTTTTGAAAACAGCCCATCCTCATGTGCAGAGAGTGAGAAACTTTAGAGTACTCAGTCCTCAATGGGATGTCTTCATCAAACCTCTCCCTCAAGGCTCAGGGGTCTATGCAGAAGAGGAGGTGGAAAGATTGTCAGAGGCAGAGGTGGTGGATGGCTCCAAGGACACAGCATCTTCAAGACACAGTAGAACTGATTGATGTACATGCAAACCCATAGAGACTATGGCAATGTGTACAAGACCTGCACAGGTGCAAGTCAGACAGGGTCCCAGCACTGAGAGTGGGAAGTGGACACAGGGTCCCACCCCTAACCAAGAAGCATGTGCGATTGATGCCTGCTAGCAAAGGGAAAATCAATTATCTCCAATGAAGTGCCACTGAGTACATCAACCATACTCCAAGATTGGCCCCATGCTCAGAAGTGGATGGCTAATGCAAATAAACTCAATGATATTTTTAGGACTTTTGTTTACTTTTACTTTGTTTTAATATTTTTTTTCTTATTGGGTTTTTATCTGTTTGAGTTTCATTTTTTAATTTTAATTTTAATTTTTTACATATATTACAACCTGACCGCAGTTTCCCCTACTTCCCCTTCCCCAAGTCCCAGCAACCTCCTCTCTCCCCTAGATCCACTCCTCCTCCATTTCCTTTCCAAAAAATCAAACAAACAAACAAACAAAAGCAGGCTTCCCAGGGATATCAACCTAACATGACATAACAAGATGCAATAAGGGATATCTAGGTTGTTCCCAGGTTCTGGCTATTACGAATAATGCTGCTATGAAGACAGTTGAGCAAATGTCCTTGTGATATGATTGAGCTTTCCTTGGGTATATGCCCAAGAGTGGTATAGCTGGGTCTTGAGGAAGATTGATTCCCAGTTTTCCAAGAAACCACCATATGGATTTCCAAAGGGGCTGTACAAGTTTGCACTCCCACCAACAGTGGAGGAGTGTTCCCCTTGCTCCACATGCTCTCCAACATAAGCTCTTATCAGTGTTTTTGATCATAGCCATTCTGACAGGTGTAAGATGGTATCTCAGAGTTGTTTTGATTTGCATTTCACTGATGACTAAGGATATTGAGCAATTCCTTAAATGTCTTTCAGCCATTTCAGATTCTTTTGTTGAGAATTCTGTTTAGCTCTGTAGCCCATTTTCTAATTGGATTGTTTGGTATTTTGATGTCTAGTTTCTTGTGTTCTTTATATATTTTGGAGATCAGCCCTCTATCAGATGTGGGGTTGGTGAAGATCTTTTCCCCTTCTGTAGGCTGTCATTTTGTCTTATTTACTGTGTCCTTTGCCTTGCAAAGCTTCTCAGTTTCAGGAGGTCTGATTTATTAATTGTTGCTCTCAGTGTCTGTGCTACTGGTGTTATATTTGGGAAGTGGTCTCCCGTAGCAATGTGTTCAAGAACACATAAACTTTGGACTGATAGCTGTGGGGCCTCCATGGGACTGAACTAGGCCCTCTGCGTAAGAGAGACAGTTGTATAGCTTGATCTGCTTGAGGGGCCCCTTGGCATTGGCATCAGGATCCATCCCTGGTATATGAGCTGGCTTTTTGGAGCCCACTACGAATGGTGGGACATTTCTCACAGCCTTGGTGCAGGGGGAGGGGCTTGGACCTGCCTCTACTGAATGGACCAGGCTCTGCTGACTCCCCATGGAAGGCCTTACTNGCAATAGGACTAGGCACAAACCTTCATATCAAGGCTGGATGAGGCAACCCAGTAGGAGGAGAAGGGTCCTAAGAGCAGGTGAATGATTCTGTGCTTGGTATCTAAAATGAATAAAAAACTCCTTAATAAAAGATGCAATAGGACTAGGCACAAACCTTCATATCAAGGCTGGATGAGGCAACCCAGTAGGAGGAGAAGGGTCCTAAGAGCAGGTGAATGATTCTGTGCTAATACCCCCACTTCTGCTATTAGGAGTCCCAGGAGAATACCAAGCTACACAGCCATAACATAGATGCAGAGGTCCTAGTGCAGATCCATGCATGCTCTCTGTCTGTTCAGTCTCTGTGAGCCCTTATGAGCCCTGTTTAATTGATTCTGTGGGCTATGTTCTTGTGGTGTCCTCAACCCCTCTGCCCACTCAAAACTCCCCCTGTTCTTTGATGTTCCTCTGGCTTCTCCTAGTGTTTTGTTGTGGGTCTCTGCATCTGTTCCTATCACTTACTGGATTAAGCTTCTCTGGTGACAATTGGGCAAGGCACTGATCTATGAGTATAGCAGAATATCATTATGAATAAGTTCATTGATTTTTTTTTTGCCTGTCATAGTGTTTCTTTCCTGGGTCTCTGAACAGCCTCTGGTTCCTGGTCATCTAGGCAGTGTGAGGCATGGTCTCCCTTTTGTGGCATGGGCCTCAAGTTGGACCAGTCATGGTTGGCCACTCTCACAAATTCTGTGCCAATATCCCAGCACATCTTGTAAGCAGGACATATTGTAGGTTGAAGGTTCTGTGGCTGGGTTGGTGTTCCAGTCCCACTGCTGGAAGCCTTACCTGATTATAGAAGATGGCTGGTTCTGGCTCTGTATCCCCCATTTGTAGGAGACTTTGCTGTGGTCACTCTTGTAGATTCCGGGGAGTTTCCACAGCATTGGGTTTCTACATCAGCCCCCAGATGGCTCCATTTCCAATCATCTCTCCCAGTACTCTCTTTCCCAACCTCCTTATCTGATCCTTCCTGTTCCCATCCCCATCATCATCCAGTTCACCTGCAAATTCTATTCCGTTTCCCCTTCCCATGGAGATCCATGCATCCCCCCATTGAACCCTCTTTGTTACTTAGGCTCTCTGGATCTATGGATTGTGTCATGATTCTCCTTTACTTGAGTTTCATTTTTGTGTGTTTTTTCTTCTTTGTCATTGTTTTTGAGAGAGACAGAGACAGACAGACACACACATACACAGAGACAGAGACAGAGAGACAGAGACAGGGAACATAAAGTTGGATGAGTAAGGAGGTGGGGAAGATGCAGGAAAAGTTGGGGAGGGGAAACACATGATCACAACATAATGTATGAAAAAAATTAAATAAAAATATAACCTGTCCTCATTCTAGTTTGTATAATGGGAAGGACACATGCTAGTTAAATATTTGTAAAATTTATTTGGCTATTATTTTGATGCGTACATGTACATGATATGTGTGGGTCTGGGTTATGCATGCCATGGCACTCATGTAGATGTCAGAGGATAACATTGTGGAATTGGTTTTTTTCTTTCCATCTTTTCATTTGTTCTGTGGATTGAACCTAGGTTAGCAGCCTTGCACAGCAAGAGCCATCTTGCTGTTCCTAAATATTTCCTATAGAAGCAATCTCTATAGCATCTATGGCCATAGAAATATAATCCCAACTGTGACTTTGAGCCATATCTGGAACTTTAAATTTTCTATTAGCCATATTTTCTTAGCAAAAGGAGTCAGATAAAATTCACTTTAATTCTATATTTCACGCAAATTCAGTAGATACAAAATATTATCTGGTCAACATATAGTCAATGTAAAACATTAGTCAGATGTTCATATTTTGTACTATGTTTTCAAGCCCAGAATATCTCCCAAATTTGTAGCACAGCCCAATATTTCAAGTGCATTAGAGCAAAAGTGCTTTACATTTTTTTTGAGACAAGACATCAGGTATCTCAGGCTGGCCTTTAAGTTGCTATGCAGCTGAAGATGAATGCCATTAAACTTCTGTATCTCTTGCCTCTACCTCCTGAGTGATGGGATCACAAATGTGCACTGCCATGCCCACTTTATGAGGGACTGGAGGTTCAATCCAGGGCTACAAGCATATACTAAGCAAGTATGGGCTACAAACATGCTAGGTAAGTACTATAGCAACTGAGTTACAGGCCTTACCCTAGCCAAGTATTTTATTATAAGTTAGGCTGTTCAATGATGTGTTAGCTGAAACTTTGGATCAGAGCAGGGTTTGTAAACCTTAACCTTATTGCCAGTCTAAACCAGAGAATTCTGAATGAGGGATGTTCTCTGCATTGTAGGATGTTTGGCAACATCTCTGGCTTCTACCCACTGGATGCCAGTAGCAACTCTTTCATCTGCCCCACTTCATGACGTTGAAAAATTTCCTAGGTATTATTCAGTGTCCTTTGGGGGACAGAGTTGTACCTGATTGAGAACCACACTGGGCATAAAAGGCTTTGTTTTCAATTCTATTCCTCATACATTCTAATTGCAACCTTCAAGGAGCCATTTGAATTTGTCAAAATAGTTTTTTACCCTCTTTAAAATGGGTCAGTTGTTGCTTTCGCTACTTAAGCCACAAAAGAAACAATTTAAATAAAAACCTATGTAAACTGAAGATATACTGCAAGAGGGGTTCAGCATCATGTATAATTTATTTATTACAGCACTCAAATGAAAGTATTGCTATTTCGATCCTGGTATATTGTCACATGACATTGGACTTCTTGTTTAAAATGAACTATGTACAACAATTAGATGATAGCATGGGCAGTGTATTTTAGATGTTTGATTTCCTAGCAGCTCATGCCCATGGGGGTAAACGCAAAAATAAAGAGAAGCCATTTTTTTTCCCTCTGGGTAGGATAAATCAGAAAAAACATGGACTTATTTTGTAGCCTTTTCTGCTTTCACAGTTTTCTCTGAAACCTCATGCAATGCCTCACCCAAAATTGTACCAGCAATTTATGAACATGCATGGAACCTATGCAGGACAGGCAATCTGCCTATATGTGGTGGCAAGCAAGACTGGTAGACTGGCCAGAATGTGTTCTAATAGGTATCTGAGTTTAGTGGTGTTCAGCTTCTCTCCTTGGACATCTTTGCTGTCATGTGTTGAGTGCCTGCTATGGACAAGGTGCTTTACCTTCTCGCTTCAACTACTTCCTGTCAACTAGTTGCTAACTCAGCCTCCTGACCCAAGGTTAATTTTATTTAATTAACACAAAAGCAAACTCGGTGTTCACAGTGTAATCGAATATCCCCCAACAAACCTGGGATACAGAATAAATTCAAGGCCAGCCTGGGCTACATAGTGAAATGTTATCTCAAACAAACAAAAAAAATGAAACAAAATCTGAGTGAGGGTTTCCTCTTCCAACTGTGGAGCTAACTTCATTTCCTGGACATTTCATGCAATTGACGACTCAGAGGAGAACCTTCAATCAATATCAGATGGAAGGAGAAAAATGCCACAGCTTCTCCCTGTTTTAATGAGTAATTCTGAGTTGCATTTTCTGTAGTTTTTCTAAGTTTTGGAAAGGAATTGCCTCATCTATCCATACCAGGAACCTTCTGACTGATGAACTTTTTGTTGACTTTTCTTCTCTGCTTCATTTTCCTGATCTTTTCTTTGAACCTCTGGATAATCTCTTTCACATATATTTTTCTATATATCCCTCCTTCCCAGGGGATTTCTTTTGGTATAACCCAAACTAAGATAGAGGCTTTCCAATGGAAAAAACAAGGCTTGGGAGAACTTGGGGATCTTGACCTGGGCCTACAGATGTATTATGGAGCTAGGTTTGTACCTTGGTTCTGTAGGGCCAATGTCTATCTTCTTGACATTGCAGTGCCTGATATTACCAGCCTATTGTTAGTTTCTTAATTATGATGGAATCTGCCATTCATGGTATGATGTAGTTGGTGGTTAATCGAAGGTGGTTAGATGCTACTGCTCATGTGTTTGAACACTTTAGTACCCAGAAGGTGGAGATGGTTGGCAATGTTGTGGAACCTTTAGGAGGTAGGGCATCATTGGAGGAAGTAGGTCACTGGGGTAAAGAACATGTTTTATACCCTGGACACACATCCTGTTTATACTCTGCTTACTAAGTGCAGACACAGTGTAGCCAGCTAGGTTCTTCCTCCTGCCACCATGCTTTCCTCATGGTAATAAACTGTATTCTTCTAGGACTATGAGCCAAAATAAACCTTTTCTCCATTAAGTTGTTTTGATCATAGTATTATATCATAGGAACAGGAAAAGAAACAAAGATGGCCACATAGCTGAAAGGACACATTCTGGTGTCACGGAGCCAGACTTGTCCCACTTCAAAGGCTGGAACCTATCTCTTAAAACTTCCAATTTATCTGTGGTGGTTCTGATGTTGATGATGATGATATCCTTCATGCTGATGGTTATGGTTTTAAAGATCAAAATTTCCCAAATGTTTATCTTATGCCCAGGAATGTGCAATGTATCCTGATCAAATGTTAAGATTGAATATATGACATAATCCAATTACACAAAAAAGACCAAAGATCCCCCCATTTTTTTGATGTTTTGAACACTAAAATGTACCAGAATGATTATTTTTCTCGCTGATAATATTACTGTTACTTTACTTGTATTTGAAGGTTGAGTATCATCATTTCAGCCTCTGTACTCACACAATCCTGCTGGACCATTCTAGGTTTATATACTCTAGAATTGTACCAAGAAATAACACCATATACAATTGAACTGTATTTACAAATTTAGTCAATGGATGATTAGTAGAAACAAGGCTTCTCTATTTTTTCCTAGTAAAAAGAACAAAACTATTCTAAATAATTGTTATATCCACAAATACAATTACATAGATTAACATAATTCTCAAAACAATATTCTTGAAGCAAATACTTTTAAAAGGACCCAAAATGTGTTTATTTCTCTTATTCTTCATTATATCTCCCAAGGGTTGCTGTGCCATTAAGTTTTTGCATGGGTTCATTCAACATTTTTTGAAAGAGGCTGGAATATAAGTCATGTTGTTTTCCTATCTCTTTTACTGGAAATAAAAAACACTACCCATTCTCTAGTAGATGAACCTGTATCTATGCATGTACAGACAGCACTAAGTGAACTCAGTGGGTTTAAAAACAGACCACATGAAGTTGGAAGGGAAAAGTGTTTCTGGGGATAGAAGAGGAATTAGAGGGCAGAGAAAAGGGGAAGGATTTGTCTAAAATGCATTATATGGATGTAAAAAATTCTCAAACAATAAAAAATATTTTGAGGTAAATGAAACTAAAACTTCAATGTATGAAAAAAGTCAAGTGGAGTATAAGGTCACTGAGACAAGCTAAAGTAACAGTAAGATAGCTGGGCAGTGGTGGCACAAGCCTTTAATCCCATCTCTCAGGAGGCAGAGGCAGGCAAATCTCTGAGTTTGAGATCAGCCTGGTCTACAAAGTGAGCTCCAGAACAGTCTGGGCTGTTACACAGAGAAACCCTGTATTGAAAAATCAAAAATAAAATAAAACAACAATAAAAGAAGACTGAGCAATAAGAACCAAATGCTATTTCAAATCAGAGCTGATTCGGTTAAAATATGCTTTCAAATTTCAGTTTGGTTCTCAGTGTAGCAACTTTGAAATTTGGTACCTTTAAGTGCTGGAGCTTAATGCAAGGTAATTAAGTCATTGAGGACGCTCTCCTTGGAAGATGTTAATGTAGTTTTTCTGGGACTCCATTTGGTTCCCCATCAGCAATATGGAAGAGTTCCTTTTTGTCCTCATCCTTGCCAGCATTTGTTTTGGGTTCCTTTGTTTCTTTGTTTCTTTTCCTTTTCTTCCTTTCTTTTTTAATTTTGATTTTGTTGTTATTGTTGTTTTTGTTATTGTTTTTCAAGACAGGGTTTCTCTATGTAGTCCTGGCTGTCCTGGAACTTGCTGTGTAGAGACTGGCAGTCAGGCAGTAAAGATGGAATCTCAATACAGTTTTGATTTACATTCTTCTGATGGCTAGTGAGGTTAAACATTTTTTTTTGTATGTTTATGGGAGATTTGTATTCAATCCATTGTAAACTCATCAACATGTTTCATTTTAGGCTGTTTGATTTTTGTTGGTTAGTGTTTTTAGTTCTTTGTATATTCTAGATATTATCCTGTCAGATGTATGGTTAGCAAAGATTCTCTCCCATTCTGTAGGCTGTCTTTTCACTCAGTTCCCTTGCTGTACAGAAATGCTTAAACTCTTTAATGATGCCCCATTTATTGGTTGTTGGCCTTATTTCCTGAGCCACTTGGGTCCTGAAAGAGTTGTAAAATCCTTAACATAGTCTCTAATTCTCAGTTCCTTTGCCTGTAATTCTCTGAGCTTCATGATTTTTCCCTCTGAACAACTCACATCATTTTACATGCATCTGAACAGGAAATAAGGGTGAGAATACCCTCTTGGCCTTCTTTTAATGAAACAAACAAGAGCAGAATCAACGACCATGCTGTAATCATGCACTATCAATACTTTTACAGCCACATTCTAGATTTGGCTTCTTCAGGGAACTCTGGCCAGAAAATGCTGCCTATGCTTCATCCGTTGAATGTGCTCGCTTTCCACCATTGGAAGGATAGAAACTCTGACAGGAGAAGCAGTGTTTTTCATAATCTAGTATTAAGATTTGTGCAAAGAGATTAAGATTAGATTAAGATAAGTGCAAAGAGAAGGCAATAGTTCCAAGTGAAAATAGGCAAAAATAGGAAGGGGTTGTTATCTACCAGGAATAGGTTTGTGTAGATTATTTATGTTTTTACCCTCTTTTAAAAATTGTTTATTATTCTTGAATTAAAATATAATTATATCATTCCCCCTCCCTCTTCTCCCTTCTACATCTCATGTGTCCACCCTTTACAAACTCACAGCCTTCTCTTCTTTAGCCGTTGAAGGAAATAAACGTATAAATATAATCTGCTGAGTCAATTTAGTATTACCTGCATGTATATGTTTCTAGGGGTGACCATTTGGTGTTCGATAACCAATTATTTACCATCTATTAAAGACATTTTATCTTTATTTATGTGTATGCATATGAGGCAGGTGCATATGAAGTTGAAGTTACAGATGGTTCGTGGTTGTAGGCCTCCTGACATAGGTGCTGGGAACTGAACTCAGGTCCTCTGCAAGAACAATATGTGCTCTTAACCATTGAGTCATCTTTCTAATCCCCTATATTTGCCATTTTAATTGCTAAGTATGCAAAGATTATAATGAAGACACAGTATTTTTAACATAAAAATGGATAGGAACTATGAATATAGTTTGTGAATTAGTAACTCTAAGCACAAAATTCCACTTAATCAAATTAATCCTGACTGAGGAAGTATTTGTACAAAGGACATAAGAAACAGACTGGAGAGAATTAAGCAATGAATGAGGTGGGTTTGTTTGTATATGAGATGGGGTCTGACTGTGTAGACCTGGTTGGCCTGGAACTTACTTTGTAGACCGTTTGTCCTTGAACTCACAGAGACTCATCACCTGCTTCTGCCTCTAGAGTGCTGTGGTTAAAGGCAGGTGCTACTACACCCAACTAGTAGCTTCGCAGTGTAGCACTCATAATCACTGTATTTTGAGCAAGGATTCTCTAACCCATTTAAACTTTTAAATTACTCCTGACAGGTTTAATTTGAAAGTGCAATAAAACATTAAACAATGAATAAATTTACCTTTGGGGTCCAGGTGGAGATTTCAGACTGACAAAAATAAAAGTGAGCCTCAAGAGATCCAAAAGTAATTTAAGGACTGTGTCTTTCATGTTACAAAGATAGTTCCTATGGGTTTTCCCTATGGGTTCGATGGAGGATGCCATTGATTTCATTTTCACTTTAGCTAATTGTGGGACACCATCAGGATCCACTCTTATTCTCAAAGGTTTTGTTTACTGATCTTGTGCTCTATATGGACTGATAAGGCCTTAGTATCTCCATGGATGGCCCTTGCCTTTAAAGAGGTCATAAATCATGTACATAATATGAATAACTGCAACTGCAAAAAAAGAACCTGTAAGTTTTGTATACATAGAAAACACAGCAAAGAGCTTAATAAAAATGTGAGATACCCATTTGGGACCTATCGCAAGGAAATCCACTGTAGCGTTTCTAACCTGACAAATCTTTATTGGTTGCCTTTCTTCCTTTGTGTAACTTGGAGAAAGCTAACTTCTTGTCTTGATGAAGTGAATGCCACAGCTAAAGAATCACAAATTCAGCAACCTTCAAACATTGAAACAAAACTTAAATCTTTGTTGCAGAATTCTTTAAAGCAAGATCAGATAGCACGACACACAGAAAGTCACCTTGCAACTCTTTCATGATTTGCATTTACAAAAGTTTCTTTCTTTTCTCTTGCTCTCTCCTTTCTTCCATTCTCTTCCTTTTCCTCTCCCTAGTCAGCCCACTCATGATCTTGTCTATCTCAGCACTGCCTCCCCAGCTTCCTTTCTGGATCAGTTCTTTTCTCCCTGAGGTGCAGTTGCTCTTGGCTTTGTAGCAGTGATTCTATCTTCTCTGGGTTTTTCCCATTCACCTTTTCAGTCAATAGCAGACAATACAAATAAAGGTAGACTGTGTACTCTGAAATCAAAAGAGACCCCTGCCAGCTTGTAGTTATAGAATGGTAGTAGGACACTGGTCTGTCTGGTTTTAATTGCAGCACTGGAGGGAGAGAGGGAAATACACACACAGAGAGATAGAGAGACTATTTTCTTGGAGACTGGTGGGGGGTAACTGCAAATATTTAAATGTTATTATTATGTCTACTCTGTCATATTCATTTCATGGAGTATGTCTGGGAGACATAATCTTAGATTTCTCAGGACTCATGAGGTATCTGGATTCAAGGATATGCTCTTGAATTTCAAAATTACCTTAAGGCATTTAACAGAAAATATCTGGTCTCTAGGTGCCTGCATACCTGTGTTCTCTGCATGGGAAGAGATTTGAAAAGTGCACTTGTCATTTGAAGGGCATGAAGAGAGGTGTTGTGTGACTCATGCATGTAGACTGTTTAGTTGACATGACTACTGCTGCTCACCCTTTTCTTGCTCTGTCTTAGTTTCATCCCTGTTTCTATGATAAAATTCCTTGACAGCAATGGGGGACAAAGGGTTTATGCTAGTCTACAATTCCACATTAGTACCCATCATGGCAGGGAAGTCAAGAGCAGAATTCCAAGAGCAGAGACAAGGGAAGTGCACACATGCCTAGTGCTTAGCTCACTTGCTCAACTTTTATGCAGTCCAGGTTACACACCAGAGAATGGTGCTACCCAATTTCAGTATGAGTCTTCTCATATCAGTTAAGACAACTAATGCCATCTCTGACAGATGTGTCCACTGGCCCACCTGACAGTCCCACATTGATACCCTCTTTCTAAGTCATTCTATTTTGAGTTGACAAACTAACCATAACATCAACTCTTAGTTTTTGTTCTCAAGGCTATTTCATCCAAGCACTGCTCTTCAGGAGAATACTGCTGTTTCTATCACCAGGTGATCCCTAATTTCTGGTCTTCTACATGCTTCTGGCTTCTATATAAAAGTGGGGAATGTTGACAGCTGCTCAGCTTTGTCACTTCAAGTCTGTTTATGTGCTGGATCTCTCATGGAAAACTAGATGCTTAAGCACAGAACTCATACCAAACCTCATGGTTGTGTATATGGGCACTCAGGACATGAGGAAGGAGGAGGGAAATGGAATAATCCTTTCCAGGTATGTGGTAAAGTTTCTCAAATGTTATGTAGTTCATTCCATGCCCTTCTTCTAGGTCAAACAACTGAATTCTCACTACTGGGATTGGTATCTGCTGATGGCTAACAAGTGTGCTCTTCATTGGAATTTTCCTCATCACCAAGGACAGTCTCCCAAGGTTAGACTGGCTGATTTAGGGATATTTGTCTGGTCTTTACCTCTAAAGCTCTAGAGCTACCTGATGAAACAGCTGAAGCTTCCCTTATAATTGAATGGCAGATCAACCCTTCCTAGTTCCTATCATTCCCTATTCATTGCCTCATAGATTACCTCTCTAGATTTTCTAATAAACTTTCTATATGAAACTCCATGGCTCAGTCACTTTTCCTAATTTAAGATCCAATAAATGCTGCTATTTGAGGAGATGGTGGTCTTAGAAGAAGCTCCAAATGGGCTAAGTTTTAAGTTCAGTTACTTAATAAATAACAGCTATCTGTTGTATAGAATATGTGGCTATTAGGGTCTTTCCAGAGGTCTGGAGAACCCAGCCTCTTAATTCTCACATGCAACATGGACTTGCTTTGTGATTTAATTCAGTGACAAAGGAACCATAGCTATCTTCTACATGAAGATATTCTTTATCAAATGTGCTTTAGGTGCTCAAGCTGACCTCCTTTGGGGCCATAGTAACAGGCTCCTTTTATGATATGATAGGTTGATTGTGTTCTCAGTTCCTTACTCCCACGTAGGAGGATCATCTGGTACACTAGAGTGTCTAGAGTATTTCCAGGCATGTTGATCATGTGACTTGCTACCCAATGGAAAGTTAGCATCTGTGATACAAGCACAGATGTTCCGTATGCTTGCATAGTAAGGCTTAGGCTCTTGTCTTCTAAAATTGCCAAGATTAGAGCATGCTTCAGGTTTCTCTTCTCCTTTCATCCCAGACTTATGAAACAAACCAGGGACCATAGTGAAGCTTAGAAACAACCACAGATTAACCCAGCCTGAAAAAGAGCCCCTAAATAGATTTGAATAGGACTAGTCACTGCTCAATGCAGTAAGCTAATAATTTGTGTTAGCATTTTTAAAAGCTTCACACATAAAACAATTTGTGAACTCTTTTTCATTTCCATTTTGATTATATTCTTTCCTTTCATTAAGCTGGAAGTAGATGTATACAGACTAGAAAAGTACATTTTCCCCCTCTCTATGTGTGTATATATATGTGAACATGTGTGGCACATGCATGGGCTTACACCTTGGGATGCCAGAGGTCCCCATCAGGTGTTTGTCATTAGGTGCCATTTGCCTTGGGATCTGAGGCTCACCAATTTGCCTAGGCTGAATGGCCAGCAAGCTCCCCCACTCCAGGATTTTTACCTTCTTCCACTGGAATTGCACACATGTGCCACCATGCCCGGCTTTTTACATGGGTGCTAGAGATTGACCCCAGATCCCCGCACTTGTGTGGCAAGTTCTTTACTGAGTGAGCTTTCTTCCTAGACAGAAAAGAGTGATTTTAAGAAGATTTTGTTCTTTGTATGTAAACCCAAGTCCCTTTTACCCACAATCTTGTTTTCTTTTAGCAGTGTAAAATTGCTTCATTTTTCTTGGTAAACTATACTCAGAAATATAATCCTTCTTTTCCCATGACAAGAGTAAAGCAAAAAAAAATTCCCATTAACAAATCACAAACAATATGAAATAACAGTCAAGAAGCCACAAGCACTTTGATTTCTCTAACCTGATGTTTTAAAAACCATTCCCTGCTCTCCCCATCTCCTGCACACATCCCATGCCTATAAACATTACACACATATTCACCCATGTATCTATAAGCCAAAGCAGAAACTGATGGAAAGCACACACATTCTAGAACATTATTTTGTACCTTGTTTTATGTTTGGAGCAAGAGACCTTGCTATTGAAGCTCTGTTGAATAAAAACAATTTTTAAGAAAATAAGACCAGAATGTTCCAGTCTATCCACTCTCTTCATCTAAATAGTATTTGCTGTTTTCAAAGACAAGATTTATATTCTGAGAAGACCAACTTGCCTGAGAATTTCTTTACAAGGTTTGCAGTTTCACCTGTCTTAAGGTTATTTTCCAGGGTAGAAACTCAACCACCTATTTCAGAACCAAGGTCATGTTCCTAGCCATGTCTTGCACAGAAACTGTCTCCTCTCCATTTTGTGAGTTGAGATTGGCAGCAGATTCCATCTCAACTGGTGGGGGTCAGAGTGGGGATATTTCTAGCTGAGCTTGGTCTCCTGAGTGTGTGATAGAGAAACAAAGAGGTTTGGAGATCTGGAGATCAGTGGCAAGGGGGAGTTGACTTCTGTGGCCCATGACACTGTGGCAGTATCAGGTATCCAGGAGGCACACTTTGATTACCTATTCTTTCTTGACCTTTGTGTGTTTTCCAGGCCTGACTGCTAGAAAATGTTGGTATCTTGCCAATCCATTACAATTATTTTAACTTAGAATGAAATTTCTATTACTTTCAACCAAGCACCCTGGCAAGTACCCAGAGATACATCTTATGTGATAAACATGAAAGAATTTTTCTTACTGAAATAGCAGAATCAAGGAAACAAACAAGAACTATTTATGAAGGATGCAAATTGAGACTTCTTTTTCATTGTCTAGTGGTAGGGAATAATTATGACACCCACATGGTATAAATAGCCTTAGTTCTTATTCATCTTTAATCTTTTCTAGCAGTACATTTACATGTCTGCTAAGTGGCCCCTGCTACCTCAATGCACATAAAAGCATCCAATTCTTCTAGATTATTTTGGGTCTTAAGTGGTGACTCACACATTTAATCTTAGCACTTGGGAGGCAGAGGCAGGTGGATCTCAGTGAGTTCAAGGCCAGCCTGATCTACAAAGTGAGTTCCAGGACAGACAGGAATGTTACAAAGAGAAACCCTGTCTCGAAAAACCAAAACAAAAACAGTTTCTTTTAAATTTTTCTTGCCATTTGCTCTTAGTTTATTAAAAAATATTTTCCTTCTATCTGTCTGTGGGAGTCTGTGGGAGTCTGTGGGAGTTCAGCTCCAACCTGCTCCCACCTATCAAAGGGTTCTTGGGTGGAGGAGAGAGGAATGAGGAAATATTAGATAGAAAGATAGAAAGAGATGATAAGAAAGACAGAGACACAGGATAGCTTCAGGAGGGCCCTGGGTCAATACCCAGTCACCCAGAACTTTACACAAAAGGGCTTTTTATAATATGCCAGGGGGAGAGGCAAAATATCTCCCCCTTGAAAGATCAAAGCACACCATACAGCCAAATTTAGACCCTTCCAAACACATGGTAAACATGCCCATGTTCAAATCATCTCCTTATGCAGTCCTGCTGGGTAAAGCAAGCTCAGATTCTCTGACCCTGAGTAAGGTCTCACTACATAGCCCCTGTGGGCCACCACAGTTTCCCCTCTTAATAATATAAAATTTCAAGTGAGGGTACAGAGCTTAACTCTATGCAGCTCTGAATCAGCTTTCCACTAACTAGAATAATTATAGCAACACTCCTGCTCCTTGTGACTGCTATACCTCCTAGTAAAGGAGTAGAGGATGATAAGATAGAATCACCTTTTTGAATGAGTTTAAGATGACTACAGCAGTCTTAGATGCACCAAGCCCCTTTTTAAATCAATAAACTGCTGATGAAACTGCATCAAATAAATCAGTAAACTCCAGATGCAACTGCATCAAATTTAAAGACTCCTTAGCATCACCATTAACATTAACAGGTTAACATCATGATTCTAGAGTGAATATTACTATACATAATTACAATTCTCACAAACTTACATCCAAAAGCAAACTCTCAATAGACCTATTTACACTTTACAAACTTTAGCAAACATCCAAAAGCAATCTCTTAATAGAACTATTTACACATTTTGCTAGCAAAACAAAGGGTATATTAACACAAGTTAACATTAATCCACTCAAGAGACAAGAAAATATTTTTTTCAAAAAAAATTAAAGAGACTGAGGAATATCAACTCCCCCCCCCCTTTTTATAATTTTTTAAGCTGCATCTTGAGCCTGGGTAGAAAAAACAAATTTCCCTATTCCTACACAAACAGTCCCATTTTTACACAAACAGTTTCATTTCTACACAAAATTCATGAGTCACCACAGTAAACAAAATAAATATACAAACACAAGACAATTTGTAAGTCATCACAGTTGTTTATATATATATATATACATATATATGCATAGGTGAAATCAAAATAATTGTCCCATTGCAATTGAACCACTATTGTCCATCCCATTTAAGTCTGAAAAGCTCAAAAAGTCAGTTCTGATACCAGTCTTAATGTTCCACTGACCGCTTTCTGAAGCAGTCTTAAAGTTCCAAATATGAAGAAACCCACAACCAAAAACTTTGTGGCAGTTCCCTTGAATACAAGAACTCAATTCAAACAAGAGTTTCTGAAACTTTCACTGCCAGTTACAGCAGCACTTTACACAGGTAGCCTTCCCCTAGACAAATTTGCTCCAGGGCAAAAGCTGCTAGCTGGCCAGGGCAGACCTCTTCAGAAGAGCTCTCTGACCACTAGCCTAGAGACCTCCATGTCCTGAAGGCCAAGAACTCTCAACTGCCTCATGCTGCAGGAGTTCCAGGTGCCTCCCAGCTGCTATGAGCTGCCACTTCCTTGGGTCCCATTACCTGCTCTGCCAGTGGCCTTGTGTTCAGCACCCTGGGTCCTGGAAGCCTCTGTGTGCTGCCCTGCTTGTACAGCTGAACACCAGCCTTAGGGTAGCCACAGGGCTCCACCTCATCCTGTTGCTGGGAGCCCAGGCTGGACTGAGTTCCAGTGTGTCTCACTAGAGACACACTGTTCTGTTAACCAGGAGTTTCCCCTGGGTCAGAAGCACTACCTCTGCCAAGGTTTTACCTTGAGGGGATGCTGTCACACCTCCACAGGGACCAAGGTATCCCCGGAATGCACTCAAACTCAGAGGTACCTGTTCCCTGGCCCTCCTGGTGTGCACCCTGCAGGCATCTTTCTCTGGAGGCTTTATCTATCATGCAGTGACCAAGGTGCCCTGTACACTCGCCTTCCAGCTGCCCACTTGGCTCTCTGCCCACACTCTCCTGGGTGTCCCTCACTCAGCTCTGGCCACTGGGGACGCTGGCTCCATGTGACAGACCTGCTCTGGTCACTGGGGTCCGAAGTCTCTGCTGCACTGTCCAAGCGCCACCGCTGCCTGCAGTTCACCTCTTCCCGGTCTCTGCTGGGCTTGTCAATGTTGAGCATAGCCTCTAGGCATGTCAGTCTGCTCTCACAAGCACTCTGGCTAACTGTGCTCTCCTCACTGAGGGTTTTTCACGGCAGAAAGTGTGCAGACCCCTGCTGCTTGCACTGGCTCTCTGTGATGCTTCGAAGCCCCGCAGTTCTTAGCTGCCTACACCTGGCTGGGGAAGCCTCTGTTCTCACTGCTGCTGCTTCTGTTGCTTTCTGAAGCTGGCAATCTCTGAAGCAGCTTCTCATTCTTTGACTGCTAGGTTCACAGTGGCTACTTGGTCCTAGGTGCTGCTTTCTGCATCCCAGGTCCCGTGCTAAGGAAAACCTACTCTACTCTAAGTTAAACCTTCACCATATCCCTAGACCTAAAGCCTATCTTTCTCAAAATTTTTATGACTTACTTTGAGAGAGAGAGAGAGAGAGAGAGAGAGAGAGAGAGAGAGAGAGAGAAATAGAGACAGAGAGATACTTGCTGCAGCCTAACTTTAACTACTCTGCTTTATATTTTACATTTTTACTCCTGAAGAATAGAGTTTCACCACCTCCAATTAATTAATTCTGGGCATGCCCCCTTAACCTGTGGTGTTCCTTCTCTTTTATGTTATGTACTCAAGTACTTGTTTGGGTGCCATATGTGGGAGTCTGTGGGAGTCCAGCTCCAACCTACTCACACCTATAGAAGGGTTCTTGGGTGGAGGAGAGAGGAACGAGGAAATATCAGATAGAAAGATAGAAAGAGACTATAAGAAAGACAGAGATACAGGATAGCTTCGGGAGGGCCCTGGATTAATACCCAGTCACCCAGAACTTTATTCAAAGGGGCTTTTTATAATATGCCAGGGGGAGAGGCAAAATATCTTCCCCTTGCAAGATCAAAGCATACCATACATCCAAGTGTAGACCCTTCCTAACACCTAGTAAACACACCTGTAGCCAAATCATCTCCTTATGCAGTCCTGCTGTGTAAAGCAAGCTCAGATTCTCTGACTCTGAGTAAGTTCTCACTAGATAGCCTCTGTGGGCCACCACAGTTGTCCATGAAACACTGTGGTTGCTTGAAGCTCTTCTGTTTCCAATGCTTTCACTCTCTAGGGGTACCTGTCTTGTCGCTTACCATGGTTCTGCCAACATTTATGGTTGCTAAAAACTGTACTGTAGTGAGCTGTATGCTTCAAGAGAGAAATGACTTCTTCCCTCGTTTTCAATTTGTCAGTGCTTAGCTCTAGGGACTAGCACAGTACCTGGAATATAGAGGAAATTAAAAAAATTTATTGAATCAGTTTTGCTTCATATATTTGATGATATCAGATCAGTCTTTGGTACATACTGCTTCTGGATTCCCCACTAACAATATACTCATCCTTGTGATGGTTAATCTTCACTGTTAACCAACCCACATATAAATCCCCTAGAAGACACACCTTTGGGTATATGTCTACAAGGGCAATTAAAGAGAGGATTTTAACTGAGGAAGGAAGACCTGCCTTGTATGTGAGTGGTACCATCCCATGGGCTGGGATCCTGGCCTGAATAAAAAGGAAAAAAGAGAGAACCAGCTGAATGCCAACAATTCTATCCTTTTGCTTCAAGGTTCACCAGGATATGAACAACTTCCAGCTGCCACAACTACCTCAAACTCTAATTACCATGTGTTTCCAACCACAATGGGCTACATTTCTCTGAAATAGGAGGCAAAATAAACCCTTTCTCCATTAATTTTATTTCTTGTTAGGCATTTTGTCACAGTGATGAGAAAAGACAATAATAGAAGCCTGACATTCAATGTGTTAAAAATCAAATCATGATGCTCCCTCTGTGACATGAATGACATGTCTGCCTGAGTCCCTGGCACAGTGAATGGTACGATTACATGGTCTTGAGGTAGATCTCACTCTCTTTTCATCATCATTTACCTCATGTCACAATCAGATCCCATCACTAGCTCTCCTTTCCCTCTCTGGCATTATGCCTGCATTAGTGCCTTCTTAAATATATCCAAGAGCCTTCTGTTTAGTAGATCTTCCTTCAGAACAATTCTCCTCCCATCTACTGCTCTTGTCTCTCACAGCCTTCTCCTGAATCCCACTAGCTCTCATTTGTCTTTCAAAACTTCCATCAGTCACTAGGAGCTGATGCTGGCAGTCCCTTGTGTCTGTGCTGCTCTGCAGTGGATGCTGCTGGGACCATTTGGCATTCACCATTCTTCTGCAGCCTGACTAGACTTCCATTCCCAAGCACAGGATATGCCTTTGTGCACTCTGTGGATTGCCTGGCCAAGCAGTCTTTGTATGCCAGCCACCAATGCACAGCCCATGTCCAACAGGCATGGGTGCATAAATAAACTAGCTTCCCTAACTTTGTACAGAAAACCTTGAGACTTGTTCTTCATAGTTTCCCAAGGTCCCCAGCAGGCTTAAAGCCCAGTTGCCGATATTGGTAATCTGTTCTACTGGCTTCCTTTCCTTTTCTGTTTCACTTCACACTCTTCTACTAGTATTTCCTGGGAACACCACCAAACTAAACCGGATGCACTCATAGCTTTCTCTATCACTGATGCCTAGGATCCATACTTCCAGGTTGTGGAACAGTATAGAATATGAATTCAGAACTATCCCAACCAGGGGAGGGGAGGCTGGTATATTTTCCCCCAATTTAATTTTTTGTCATAGATAAGGGCTGCTTCCAGGAGCATTAATTTTCTGGTATTTTCAGTAGCCCTGCATGAGGACGTGTTGCTCCTTCAGCCAGGAAAAAAAAACCCTTAGGCAGAGATTTACAGGTGTTTGCAGTATGCAAGCTTCAACAGGCAGAAGTGAAGGTCAAGGGTGAGGCATCAGCAATACCGGCTGCACAATTTCACTTTCTAAAAGATGTTGCTATATCACAGTAACTGGGGGTTTCTTTCTTTTTTGTCCTATTTGCTTCTAGGTTTGGAGTCTTTGAAGTAGAATTCCAGCACTCTCCCCCGCCCCCATTTGGATCTGGATAATCTGGTCCAGCTAGTCTGTTATCATTCAAATAGGCCTTGAGAGTTCTGTATAGGCTGGGTTACAATACACTTCCTGGAAACCATTTTTTTTGTAGGTTGCTTTGGCTTCCCAGGAATCCATACACACTGGGTCCATTTTCTGATGGCATCTTCATTATCACTGCAGAGCTTTTAGAGCTTGGCCCTATTTCCTCTTCATCTGTCTGCTTCCTGACTGTGACCAGCTGCCTCAAGCCCCTGACACCATGCCTTCTCTGATGGGCATGTACAGCAATGGGCTGTACAAGATAAACTCTTTATTTTGAGACAGGGTTTCTCTGTATAGCCCTGGCTATGGATGTTCTGGAACTCACAGAGGTCAGTGTATCCAACTCACTTACCTCTGCCTCCCAAGGGCTAGGATTAAAGGTATGCATCACCACCGCCAAGCTGTAAACTTCTTTTTTAAAGTTGCTTTTTTGACAGACATTTGGTCACAAGAATGAGAAATATGAGCAATATACTAGACCATTGAGTATTTTATCACTGAAAGTCCAGTTTCATTACAAATGGATGGTTTACTCTGCATTCTTTATGTTGCATATCTGGTGACATTTGTTTTGAAATGACACATTTGATTATTCTGTGTATAATCATCATAGTCTCTGTGTCTGAATCATTTTGCTAAGCATAGTAGCCCATTCAATATTTGATTCTTCAAAAAAGTGAAACTAGACTTACTATCTCAACCAACAATCTTGCTTCCTGGTATTTATCCAAAGGAATTGATATCAGGCTGTCAAAGGGTTACCTATACTCTCATGTTTGATGCAGCATTGTTTACCTTAGCCAAGACATAAAAATATTCACAGGTGAATGAATGGATCAACATAATATGGCCTGTATATACAATGGAATATTACTTAGCCTGAAAAGGAAAGAAATTGCAAACTATGTGAATTATAGACATGACAATGAAAGCCACGTGCTTTCTGTAAGCTTTAGATTTTTAACAATTTGTGGGTCAATGTATGAGATGGTTGAATTGATTGTCTTCCCTAAAACCCACTCATCTCTCGTCCAGAGTTCCCATCTTTGTGAAGGAGGGAGACACTACTTCCACTAATTACTGAAACTATCTGAATTTCAGTTCTAGCCTTTTTCTCTCCACACCTCTATATTACTAACTAATCAAGTGAGGTGTCTTCCATTTTGGAAACACCTGCAGTGTTCCTTACTAGATGACATTGTCACTTATTACAGCCGTCAGACTTGCTTCTTCGCCTTCAATTTGACCTATAAAGACCTATACTTTCCTTTTATTAGTGAGGAAACTTTTGGAAAATGAAACTCTAACATCTACTTTCATACGAAATGTTGGATGGTTCAGCATTGCTGTTAAAGTCAAGTCTAAACTTGCTTGTAGGGACCCATGGGATCTTAATCTACCTCTCTTTCTTTGACAATGGCCCCTGTTATTTATCATCTCAAATTCTTTCAAATGGAAAATAAACTCTTTCTGCTCCTTGAATACACTTCTTGGTTTCTACTTTGTGTCTTTGCTCATGCTCTTCCCTCTGTTTAGAACATTATTGAAGTCTTGATTGCTTGTGTTTTTCAAGAGCCAAGTTCAAGCCCTGACCTGCTGTCGGTTTTTGATTAAAAATGTTGATTTTGGCTTTGCTTTTATATTAACAATGATAAACTCCATAATTCCTCACAGCTTACAGAATGATATTTGCTTTCCTCATAGAGATTCCAAGTCATTTTTAATGTAGTGCATTTAACAAAGAAGAAAGGACAGATTCAGCGCCTGACCATCACCATCAAGAAAAAAAGGTGTTCGAGTAGATGTTAATCAGTTCTATTCATCTGGCCATAAACTCCCAACTCATTCTTCCCTGGTTACAGATAGATATAAATGCAGTTCATAAGGATTTTTTCTAGCTCTACTATATTTTTAAAAAGCTATTAACATTTTGGCTTTGAATATTTTTCTTTTAAATTTTTCTCTTCATGTCTAGGTTGCCAGGAACCAACAGACCATTTTGTCTAATTATAACAATGCCTAGACTTTATAGTGAATACACAGAAAACCATGGTTTAGGAATGGCTTAAAAGTGCAGTGACCAAAAAAATGCATGTAATTGAAATTAATCAAAGTACTTTTGAGTAAATGTTATACTTAAAACCCTGTGTTAAGCCTGTGAAGGCCGCAGATAAGCTCATCATTTGTGTCCAAGTGGAAAGGGTGAGCAATCATCCCAGTGTGCTCCCAACTGAAGATGAGGGTAGGGAGTTGTAAGATAGAAGATTTTCAATGGGAAAGCCAGAAGCTAGCCTGAGGAAAACTAGGACTAGTTGATCATAGTAGTTAGATAGTAAGTTAATAACATGGATTGTTTTATGAAAAATGTCACACATTACTTTTTTAAACAAAAATTATTTATTAAATGCTTTCATTTCATCAGATGAGTAAAGAAGAGATGTCAAAAACAATTATAAGCTAGGAAAATGGGATGATCCAAGAGGATGTGCTGTGCTACCAACAAATTACCTCCACCCAAACATGACCAAAAGGCTACAAAAAGGCCAAAGTTGAACACCATTCAAATTTCAACCTTGGTGGATAGGCTTTATTCCCCAATGGATTTGGTACTAATTTGGGATAATTTTAGACATGTTTAATAAAAATTGCAATATCATAATAATGATATTTTCAGGGGCTGGACAGATAGTCCAGCAGTTAAGAGTTCTTGTTACTTGTAGAGGACTGAAGTTCAGTTTCCAGCACCCACATGCTAACAACTGATCTTAACTCCAATTCCTGAGGATCTGGCCCTCTCTTCTGGCCTCTGAGAGCACATATATACTGTTTACAGACACAGAAATAGGCAAAAGATTCATAAATATAAAATAAAAATAAACTTTTTCAAAATGTTTTCTTTGTAGAAGTAATCTTCTCCTTTCTTGTATCTTTTATTTTTAAAATAAAAAGAAATATGTCCGAAACTGTGCTCATATAGACAGCATCATTTGTACTGGAGAGACAACATAACAATTAAAAGCCCTGGCTGCTCTTAGAGAGGATCCACCTTCAATTCCCAGCTGTCTGTAACTCCATTTCCATGAAATTCAATACCTTTTACTGGTCTCCTCAAGTACCAGGCACACAAATGGTGTACATTTATACATTCAGGCAAAATACCCATACACAAAAAAAGAAATAAAAATTTAAAAAGACAGCATCATCTCAGGCTTAAAAGAAAACTTTCAAAACAATATAAAATGTTTTTTAAACAATAAACAATGCCAGGACATGAGGCATGGGTTAGTGAGATGACTCACTGGGTAAAAGTATTTGCATTTGAGGTGGAAGGAGAGAACCAATTCCACAAAATTGCCCTCAGACCCCCACATGCATAAATTGCCATGTATGTGCATACACACAGAGAAATAATAATAATAATAATACAATAAGCAATGTGAGAAAGTATGTGAAGAAACTTCAGGTCTTTTTCTTTTATATAAAATGACTCCTCAAAGTTCTGATTTACTTGAATAAATGAATCACATTTTGCATTAAAAGGTATTTTTTTCATTTCTAAATTAAATAGTATTTTAAATATCCCCCAAGTGCACTAAAACCTGCAGCATGCAGTGTTGCTAAGCTTCGATATCAGTTAGGTTAGGTGGATTAAATCCATGCTCAACTGGGGATATTTTCAGTTTGTTATGGGTTTATCAGAATAAAATTTTCCATAAATCATGGAGTATATGCAAAGGCTCTGAGACAAAGTCAGTGTGGAAAATTCTATAAACTTAATGAATATTCTCAGATGGTAGAACATAGACATCAGGGATCAACTGTGAGAAGTAAAGCAGAAATGGCCTTGATGGATTGATTGTGTTAATGAGCTCTTCATTTCTGTAATGAAAGAGCAGAGGTTGTTAGCCTTATAAAGAAAAGAGGTTTATTTTGCTTGGAGTTTTAGAAAAAGATATGATGTCTACATTGGTTCAGTTCTGGTGAGATCCTTCTTGGTAGTATCACGTTATAGAGAATAGCAGTGGTGGAACAATGTGAGATCAAATGACCTCATCTTAGTACAGGAAACTAGAAAGCTAAATGGGATCAGGCTCAAGTTTATATAACAAACTCACTTGTTACAGCTACCACTATCTCTTCTGATGATCTATACCCCTCTCCCTAGTACTTACCTCTTTCTTAAATTTAGATTGCATATGTGCCTCTGTGTGTGAGTGTGTGTGTGTGTGTGTGTGTTTAGAATTTCATAGATGAGAACTGTATTACTTTATTTCCTCCATACAACATACTGAGTCCATTTAGTTAATATTGCTGCTTGAGTGTATATATGCTTAGGGCTGATCACTTGGAATTGGATAGTCTATCGAGGAGTTCATTCCTGGAGAAGATTGGTATTCTCTCTCTCTCTCTCTCTCTCTCTCTCTCTCTCTCTCTCTCTCTCAGAAGCCATTGATTACCTATACCTCTTTATATCAGGGTGGGGTCTTATGAAACTCCCCCCATCCACACTGGCATTTCAACTGGTGTTGTCATTATTCAGGTCTTATGTAGGTAACCATATTGTTAAGATTTCATAGATGTTGTTTCCCTGCTATGTCTAGAAAATGTTAGTACCATGCATCCTGGTCCTCTGAAGCATAGGATCTTTCCACACACACACACCCACTTCTGTGATACTCCCTGAACCTTAGGGATATGGGTTACATTGTATATGTATCAATTGGGACTTGGCACTCCACTGTCACTTACTCTTTGCATTTTGAGGAGTTGTGCATCTGTGTAATAGTCTTCTTCTGTTGCAAAAAGAAGCTTCTTTTATGAGGGATGAGAGCAACACTTATTTGTGGATATGACAATAAGTGTTTAGAATATAGTTCTGAATTATATTGGTTTAGGAAAATGGCAGTGGTAGGTTCTCCTCTAGGGTCTATGTCCCCTCCAGCCATGGGCAGTTGGTTAGATTTGTGGTACCAGGCATGAATTCCTCCCTTTAAGTCCAATTAGACGCTGTTGTTATTCCTGAGATAAAAGTGGCACTATTACTCCATTGGGAGCCTCGTCTCTCAAAGGTTCCATGAGCTCCTACAGTGCCACACTGTGGATAAAGTTCTCAACATATGGACATTTGGAGTATGTAGGGACCCACAGAGGTTTCCTAGTGAGAGCTTACTCCAGGTCCAAGAATCTAAGGTTGCTTTACCCAGCAGGGCTGCATAAGGGGATCATTTGACCACGAGCATGGTTACCAGGTGTTTGGAAGGGTCTACACTTGGCTGTGCGATATGCTTTGATCTAGCAAGGTGAAGTCTTTTGCCCTGCCCCTTGGCATTGTTATGAAATGCCTTTTTGAAGAGATAGAAGGGGCTGGTGGATTTTGACCCAGGTCCTCCTGAAGCTGTCCTGTGTTTCTATCTGTCTCCTCTCAACTACCTTTCTATCCAAAAGTTTCTTATTCCTCTCTCCTCCTCATAGGAACCCTTTAAAAGGTGGGAGCTGGCCTCCCACAGGAGTATAAATAAGATCCAAAGCATACAGTGATCATAAAGGACATGCCAAACTAGTTAAGGACTTGTAACTTCCTTACTGCTTTTGGACTTTCAGAAGTTTTTTTTGCAAGAGCATGGCAACATTATGTTAAAGGTAGAACAAAATTCTTTCTTGTGAGATAAGTATATTTGTACAAAACCTGATATTTAGAGGCCCCACGCTTGATTACATGCTCTGTTGTCTTCATCTTGGAATTCTTTTTTTGTTTATTTTCAGGATGGGGTTTCTCTGTGTGGTCATAGCTGTCCTGCAACTCACTCTGTAGACCAGGCTGGCCTCGAACTCAGAGATCCAAGTACCTCTGCCTCCCAAGTGCTGAGACTAAAGGCATGAGTCACCAAGCCTGGCCTCATCTTGGAATTCTTAAATGGTTACCATGGGGCTCTGCATCTTCATTTTGCAATAGGCATTCACAACTACCTAACTTGCTCTAGCCACAGCTCTATATACATGGGGCATAGTAAGTTAATGGCTAAGAGGATCATAGTTTCTGCTTTTAGAAGCTAAATAAATTTTCTGTTATTTTTTAGAGCAGTTCTAGGTTCACACCAAAAGTGAGAGAAAAGTACAAAGAGTTCCCATAATATAATGTGCCCCTGCAACACATAGCTTCTCCCATTCTCCACATTTTCCTGTACAAGAGTGGTCTAGTTGTTACAACTGATGAATCTGCATTGACATCTTCATCACTTAAAGTCTATGGCTGGGAGCTCACTCTTGGTGTTGTATATTATATGTGTTTGGGAAAATGAATAATGTTTTATATCCTCCATTATAGTTTCAAACATTATAAATCATTGACTTAATAAACAATTCATTGTCTGTGCTCCATCTATTTATTCTTGTATTTCTTCTAAGCCGTGACAATCAATGATCTGTTACTGTCTTCTAGAATGCTGTATGCTGGCAGTTACATGATACACAGTCTTTTAGATTGGCTTCTCCTAACTGATTTTTTTCAACTTTCTAGATTTGAATGATCTTGGAGGCCATTGTGTGAGAGCCATGGTCACATATCACATGTCTACTCTTCTTGGAATAATGACAAGAACAGGAGAGTTGCAGAGCAATCATTTTTAGAGGGTTGGAGAACTGACATGCCACTGGTTGTGATATTCTTCAATTATAACATGAAAAAAGGCATTGAATGACTATTTTTTGTGACAGTATATTGCTCTCACTATGTACCTCTTCCTGGCCTACAACTTGTGATGTAGACCAGGCTGATCATAAACTCTGAGAGATCGGTCTGCCTCTGCCTCCCAATTGCTAGGATTTAAAGCATGTGCACCAATAGGCCTGGCTGAGATTTTTATTCTGACGTCATTTGGCTATATTACATTTCCAAATTAGTTCAAGGCACCCACTGATTTGTTAGATCTTATTACTGACTAGTCATTCCTTCCAAATCCTAAAGAGATAACTTCTCAGAAAACTACAACTGCAAGAGATACAGGCAGTATCCATCCGTTAATCCAGGCAGTTATTTTCTGTGTGCTCAAATTTCAGACTTATTTGTATCATTTCTGGAGTCTATCAAGAATGAAAGGTAATATATATTCAAAGAGAATGATGGTCAATATGTAAAATGCACCAGTCAACATGTACAATGCCCCTCCCCTTGATAAACAAATAAAATGT
>LZPO01086574.1:667116-692835 GCA_001675575.1 Neotoma lepida
ACCCCATGACACCAAGTTATGCTCTTATCTTGAGATATGCCTGTGTCCTCTTGTACCACCAAGTGCCTGTGTGACTGTCATTGGGGAAACATTTTCCTAGGCTGCTATTTCTCAGAAAGGACCTCAGGCAGCACTCTTTTCCAATATAACTTCCTCAAATTTACAGCCTGTAGTCTTTGACAGATGGGGTCTTGCCCTCAGTGTACCTTTCCTATAGTGCCCAACTTTTCTTTAATTATGCTAATCTTTTTAACAGTTACAGCCATTTTGTCTACACCTGCCCTGTCTGCAATTGTACATGTGCTTACTCTCTTTTCCTTGCCAGAGTGTATGTTTCCTATGTATATGCTCATCTTTTTGTCTTGTATTCTCACTATGAATCTGGCTAAAAGTGCCCATTAATAACCATGCCACAGCTGAAGTGGTATGATGTCTTGACATTCTCTCCACCAAGCTTATTAGCTCACTGTTTATGAATTCAGCCCCATTCAAATTTTCAGGACATGGGCAGAATGTAGGCAGATTCTTTGCCAGACTATAACCTGGCCTCTAGGCTAGTTTCTGATAGGGTTTTCGTGGTTCCCTGGACCTTCTTGGACATAGTCTTTACTGTCTTCTGTGTTGTCACCATTGTAGCATTCTGGTTTCTATCAGAATGACCCATTAGAGGATTCTTTGGCTTCTCTAGCCCATAGTTGTAAAGCCTTCCAAATTTCTCTCATGAGTCAGTTCTGAAGGCCCGCAAGCCATGTGATCAGGATTATCTGAACAACAGCCCCGTTTCTCTGGTATTGACTTAATGAATATTCTCATCAAGAAGAGTTTATTCGGGTCATGGTTTCACATGGATTTCAGTTCATCATTCTGGGGAAGGCATGGCAGAGCAGGTTCACAGCAGTGGGAAAATGGTCTTATCCTCTCATATGGTAGCTGGACCCAGAAGCACAGGCTTCTGTTAGAAGCAAACATACCCTACACAACCTACTTCTACTGACTCCAATGTATGCCAACAGGCCACATTTACAAAAGATTTCAGAGCCTCTCAAAACAGAACCACTCATTTGAGACCAAATATTCAAACATACGTACCTTTAATTCACAAATAGCAAATATGTCTTGTAGTGTGTGTTGGTCATCTTTTCTTTATGGTGACAGAATGTGCCACATAAACAACTTATAAGGAGAAAAGATTTGTTTTAGCTTATGATTTCAATGTTTCAGACTAGGGTCAGCTGGTTCTGTTGATTTCAGGCTTACGACAGGACAGAAACATCATGGCAGGGAACATATATTAGATGTTAGAAGAAGGCTGACATGTCATTGTAGCCAGAAAGTGTGTGTGTGTGTATGTGTGTGCATATGTGTGCACGCACACACGTGCATGTGAATGCACCCACACACGCATGTATATTGGGGGGAGACTGAGTTGTAGCAGGACAAGATATAAGGATGCATTCCCAGTAAACAAGTTCTTCCAGTTAGACCTCATCTTCTTCCATTTCTAACACCTCCCAATAGCCCAGTCAGCTATGAATTCATCAATAGACTAGCCCTGTGATCCAATCACCACTTATTAAAACTGCCTGAAGGCTGAGGTGCAAGTCTTAACCACATGAGACTTTTGAGGAAGCATTTATACCCAAATTGCAACAAGATGACTCTGTGAGGGAGGGACACTGTGCAGATTGTTCTTAGAAGCCTTAGAGCCAGATGTCTTTACCACTGCTCACTGGGCAGGTGGACCTTAGGTGTATTTCCACCAACCTACTACCATCATCTATAAAATGAAATAGACTATGAATCATCTCACCATTTAGTGGGATAATTATTAGGGGAAATTTCTGTGAAGGATTGATATAGAACCCTGAACACATAAAATACCCAATCAGTAATGTGTCATTTAGTACAAATCATTTGTTGTTAATAAGTTTCATTGGTCTAATTTGTAAGTTTTCATAACAAGCAAGGCAGCAAGCATGTCATAGCTGCAAGCTTTGGAGGGAGTTCATTGTGTGCATGTGTTTTGCTTTTTAACAATTTAGTAGTTTTTTTATAACTACATATCTACATATATAACTACATATATATAATATCAGCAAAATAATTGTACATCATTTTTAGCACCTCAGAAAGAAAATTCATACTTTTTCCTCTTATCCACCTAGCTGACCCTAAGTTACAAGGAGTCTGCTTTCTGTCTCTGTGGATTTTTCAGCAAGTTCTGTGTATTTCATGGCAATGCAGTCATACTGTGTTTGGCCATTTGTAATCTGCTTCTTTCATGTGTTAAAGATTCATCCTTCTTGTTGCATGTATTAATACTTCATGTATGACTAATGCTCTGCTCTATGGATGTGTTACATCTGTTTTTACATTCATCCTTCAGGATGTTTCTATGTTTTGATTATATATAGTGATGCAATAAACATTATGGACAAGATTTGTCTTGTGGTGGAGCACATTTTATTTCTCTTGAGTATATATTGAGGACTGTAATTGTTGGGCCATATTTCACTTGAACTGTCAGACAGCTTTCCAAAGCCACAACATCATTTTTCATTCCTATTAAAACATGAAAATTTTAATCTCTCCACACCTTTGCCAACTTTATTATCACCTGTCTTTTTAGTGTATAATCCCATTAGGTGGAATGTAATCTTTATTGAGGCTATAATTTGTATTTCCCTGATGATTAAAAAGATAGCAATCATCTTCTTGTGTGACAGCTCACCGTGTGCATGCGTGTGTGTGTGTGTGTGTGTGTGTGTGTGTGTGTGCATGTGTGTGGGTATCTTGAAAGAAAACATCTATGCAGACTCTTTGACCATTTAAAAAATTTGGTTGTTTTCTCAACAATCAATTGTAACACTGATCAATTTTTTTACTGAATTATTACCTTCTGGTAGATGAAAACTAATCATATTTGTGTTGTTGTTTTTTCAAAACACAAACTAGAAGAATTGTTTTCTTTTAGTCAAAGAGCAACTTTCCATCAAAATTAGTGTGTTTGCTATGGTACTTTCAGGGGGCAGCTACAGTGAAGTAAGACAGGTAGAAATGGGATACAACTGCACGTGAGCTAGCTAGATTTGTAGGAATAGTGACATATATGTCATAAATGTATGTGGCTGTGGTCCTGAAAACAACCCAATAAAATCCAGTGGTATTATTTCCAGAGACTGTTTTATATTCAGGGGATTTTTTTCCCTTGACAATTAATGAAACATAGCAGTAGTTAATGCTAGTTGCAGTGGGCGGTGATATAATTTTGAGATGCTTTCAAGTCTGTTGTTGAGACATTAAAATGGAAAATATGCACCCAGAAATGGTTTCTCCTGGGATGCACATACATGGTTACAGCTCACAATGGGCCTGTCAACATCTCCTCTGCTCCTCCTAACAGAGATTTTGTCTTCTGACGCAGTTTTGAATGAGAATTTCTCAAGTGTTGAGCCCTGTACCTTTTACAGTAAAATATTTGCCCACATGAAGTCATCCCTTTTGGAATTTGAGATTTCCCTCAGAAAATACAGCAAACTCACAAGCTGTAAAGAATCATCATAATTCATTTAGATACCTTTTAGGCAGCTAGACCCACTGGGAAATTTCTGGATTGTGCAGTTTTGGAAGTTAGACAAGGTGAAAGAGCTTTGACTGCAAATAAATGGCTCTTGGAAAATTCACTGTATCTCAAGGTAAGAGGGGAATTGATTTATTGACATTTTATCAAGATCTTATTTCTTAGACCTTTTAATAGTTCACATTTATCATGCAGTCATTGATAAAGCTGAAAAAAAGTTACTTTGAAGCAAAGGATAATGGTCTTATTTTTTTGCTCAAAATAGTTATTATTTTGCTCAAATAGTTATTATTACAGACAATAATACTGTAGTAATAGACACAGGAAACACTATAGGTCACATTTGTTACCTTCTCTATGCCTCTTAAAGTAGGCAAGGAGAAATTTTCTTTGATCTTCCCTTGAAACTGTTTTCTTTTTCTCAGTGGGCCTAAACAGTGGCCTAAATGTTCTTTAAGGAAAATTCCCTTGAAAAGAAGTAGCCTCTTTGATCTTGAAATCAAAACAAATAGTCCAGCTACACAGTCTATTGGGAAATGTTATCTCATTATTCTGGTTGGGAAACCTCTGCTTTGTATCCACTGTCCTTAGGAAGTGAATTGGAGGTGCCCAAAACACCGGGCTACTGGGACCCTGTCTCTTATACACATCTAGATGTGTATAAGAGACAGGCTTGTGCTACATAGTGACTTTCAGACTAGCCTGGGCTTCACAGTGAGAAAGACCTGTTTCACAGCAGCAGCAGTAAAAGTGTTCTCTTTGCTTCCTTTCTGCTTTTCTCCTTTCCTTCTTAATTGCTGCATTCACCCATGCTGGGGAGTGTGCCATGGTACATATCAATGGTAGACTGCTTGCTTAGAAAATTAATCAGGTATTGGAAAGCTAGTCTCTTGAGGTGATGACTATCACATGGTCTCTTTGATAACCATTGATTGGGGACCATAAAGAAGGAAGTATAGTTGTAGACAGAATGAGAAAGAGTTTCATTTGGGTCTTGTCAAATTGTAAAAGCTGCAAGCTCCTGTAAAACCTTTGGTACAATGCATGGCATAGTACAAAACAACCTACCATACTAACTCACCCTTTAGTCTTATGCTTCTAGGTCAGCATTTCTTTCACCATTTTGGACCTCTGTTTGCTCTTCCAAAAAGATGTGTTTAAAAAAGATGAGTGCATTAAATCATTGTTATCAGCAAAGGCTGTTGGTGCCATCAACATATCATTATCACATTCACCTGCTGGCAAGTATCTTCTAACAACATCTGCAACTCTTTTTCTGGTGTTTTCTTTCAGGACACAGACATGCACTCTCCCACCATAAGGTAAGGATCAGAAGTTTAAGACAGTTAAGAACCCTAGGAATAACTCTCACTTGGTGATGAATGCATAGCAGTGATCAATTCCAAGATAACTGCAACATATCCACCATGTCTTCCAGAGTCTTCATGTTCAAGTTGTCCTAGTATTTGCCTTTTTAGTATGTGCTTTATTAGTGACTTTACTTTTCCTGTATCACTTCTCTACTCACTCATTATTGTTTTCTCTTATCGTCTCCTGTGCTTTGAAGAGTAGCAGCCTCTTAATCCTCAAGCCAATGAATATGGTCACCACACATGGTAAAGGGGAAATTGCAGATGGGATTAAATTAATGATTTGGGAATGGGAAGATTAATCTAGTTAATTCAGGTAGGCCAAGAGTGATCATATGGGTCCTTAAACAGAAGAACACAGAGGAGGCCATTTTGGAGATGGAAGTAAGAAGACAGAAACAGGTAGAGAGAGACTGGAAGATGCTGCTTTATTAACTTTGAAGATGAAGGAAAGGGCCACAAGCCATGCAATGCAGGGTATTTTAAAATCTAGAAAACTCTAAGGGGCTCTTAGACTCTCTGAAAGGAATGCATCTTTGCCCACATTTTTATTTTTAACCCACTTGGATTCTTACTTGTGCATGGTGTGTGTGTGTGTGTGTGTGTGTGTGTGTGTGTGTGTGTGTGTGTGTGTGTGTTTAAAGCACTGAATTTATGGCGATAAGAGAATTGCAACTTCTTCTAAATAAACAATGTATTCACAGATCTTCACTTCAGGATATGCTTCTGGAAGAAACCAAATTAAGATACTCCCCAGTCTGATGTCTGATGTGTATGCTTATTTTTATCTCAAATAAAATGCTAGTGTTTTCCAAAGGTTGAAAAAGCAATTAATTATTGTGTATCTGTGTAATACTTGCTCTAAAAATAGTCATGAAGGATAAATGAATTCAGCCCTTCCCTGCATGAAGGAAATAAAAATCATAACTATTATAGCATGTATATTATACTGTTGAGCTCTGTATTCTCAATAGTCAAATACAGAAATTGGCTTAGTATCTGCTGTGAAACTTGATGAAGTCATCACCTTTGCCAATATATGTCAAACAAAGATATCAACACAGTGTTATTTATCATAAATAATCAAATTTAGTTTTTCTCAATTAGTTCTCAAATTTAATTTTTAATCAATAACAGTATCATCTGTTAAAATGCCAGTTTCATTTTTTATCCATGAGAAAAATGGATAATAAGGAGTTTGAAGAGAACACAATACAGGGATTCCCTTTTAGGGAACTGGAGAGCTGATTTTACCTTCTAGAGTCCCACAAAAAGCATGAAAAGTTTATTTTGTTCCCAAGGAAATTCTCTGTTGTTTAGCTCCTGAACCATCAGTGAATTTGAAAAACTGGTAATGTGATGGAGAAATTTGGCTGTGAAATATATTACGAGAAATTTGAGGTCAGACCCATAAGATATGAGTTCAAATCCCAGGTCTGTCACCTCATAAAATCATGTCCCCTCAGACAAAAATGGAACTGTTCTGGACTTCCACTGCCACTGTTACATGACAACAGGCACAGGAGCTTCTCAGACCAGCCAGCTGCTAGATGTCAGAACAGTCTCAAACCTTTATTTTATTTCGTTGGGCATCTAGGAGAGGAAGCTCTGCCAAGCTTTTAAGCTCAAATTCTGGAATCTGTTCCTTTCACTTCCAATTGCAAAATTGCCAAATTTTCTCCAATCTTCCTTCCCCTTCCTTGCAATCCCTTGCTAAATATGGTCAAGAGCAGCCAACACATGCTACCTCTTTGATTCTAAAGGCATTTGCTTCTATGTTATCAGAGGTGAATCTTTTAGCAAGTGCTTCACTGTTGCATAAAGTGAATCATCTGGGTACCTGGCCTCTAATATCTAATCCTTCTCTATTTGTTACATGATGGCTGATTCAGTTCTGAATATTTTATTAGGTCTTGACAACCACAAAGCCTCACTCTAAAATTGAAATATCTTTGTGATGGTGGGCAAATGTATACAAATAACATGGACATTTCTGCAGCTTCACATAGTACAAGTTGACTTCATGTTACACTGGACTTTAGCCAGACATTTATAGAGTACACTTCCAGTGAGAAACTCAAGGACTCAGATTTCTTCCATTTTCAGGAGTCTCTAGATTCAATATATATGTCCTATGAAATGGCACTAGAAATGCAGATCCCATGAGTCTGATCTGGATGTGATACTCACCCCTCCTGCCTTTGACCAGAATGTTGACTATTCCATTGACCAGAATTCAATCTTCTGACCCCATCCTAGCTGCAAGGGAGTCAGAGAAAAGTAGATCTCAGCTTAGCACCATTTCTTGGTCATCATCCAACCTTCTCTTCCTCTTCATGCTTGCTCAAAATGCTGCTATATGGGTTAAAAATGCAAAATAAATGAAAGAGTTCCCTTTAGCTTAAAATGTGTAGTTAAATGGGAGGAATTGTTTTCTTCAAAGAAACTTTGTTGCCCACTACCATTGGCTTCTCATGATAGTTCACATTAGTGCTTAATTTATTGAGCTTATCCCCATCCTTTCTTATGGTACTGTGGATCAAAATCACAGTCTTGCATAAACTAGGCAAGAACTCTACCAATGAGTTATATCACCAAGCCTCTTTTCACTTTTTATTTTGAGACAGAGTTTCATTAATTTGCCCCATGTTAGCCATGAACTTGCTCTAGTTCATACAAGCCTTGAACATGCAGTCTCCCTAACATAGCCTCTTGAGTACCTGTAACAACAGGCCTGCACTGCCAGTCCCAGTATCACTTGATCTTAACATTGCTCTTATGTCTCTCCAACTCATATCTCTGGCTTAAAATCAGCTTTTGGACCTTATCTAAAAGCTTGGTATAATACATGTTCACTTTGATTTAATTTACACTTTATATTTTTAATATTAATTTCATATCTGTATTGAAGATACAATCAAATTGCCCTCAACTTTGTTTCCAAAGTTGTTAATGGGTAGCATTCTCTGTGTTAAACAAATGTACCATAGGAATTTTCATTTAATCATCTTCACCTTAATCCTTTGCTAATTCTTTCTTAAAATTCATGGTTAGCCCTTGGTATCCATCAAAGACTGAACTCTGAATTTTCCAAGATACCAAATCCTTAGATTGTAAAGTCCTTTATATAAAGTGACATAGTATTTACATATAAGCTACATGTACCCTCTTTATGCTTTAGATCAATTATAGGTCTCTTATAACACTCAATAGAAAATAAATGCTATGCAAATACTCAATATACTGTATTGTTTATTTAATAATGACAGAAAGAATCTGTACATATTTTGAAGCCATTATTTTTTAATGTAAATATGTATGTGCTGTATGCATTGTGGTGATAATTGTGTACCCCAATAAAGCTTACCTGAGAATCAGAGGGCAGAGCCAGCCACTATATTAGACATAGAGGTTAGGCACACATGTTTAATCCTATCACTTGGGAGGCAGAGATCCATCTCTGTGAGTTCAAGGCCACACTGGGCTACATGAGAGAAATAGAACCAGGCAGTGGTGGCACATGACTTTAATCCCAGGAAGTAATATGGCAGGACATAGAAAGATATATAAGGTGTGAGAAAACAGGAGCTTGCTCTCTTGAGGCTAAAAATTTCATAGAGGTAACCTAGTGGCTGACTGTTCTGCTTCTCTGATCTTTCAGCTTTCACCCCAATATCTGGCTCTGATTTTTTTTATTATAAGACCTTTTAAGATTCATGTTACAAAGCATGTGTGCATATGTCAGAGATTGATGTCAGGCATCCTCTTCTATTGCCCTCCACCTTTTCTTGGAGACCATCTCTTACTGAGCCTGGAGCTCACTGTTTAGATAGTCAGGCTGGGCAATGAGCTCCAGGGATCCTCTTGTTTCCACCTGCAATCATTGGGATTACAGGTGTGTGGACCATGCCCAATGTTTTCTGTGGGTGCTGGGGATTCAAACTCAGGTCTTCACGCTTGTTCAGTAAACACTTTACCCATTGAAACATCTCCTCAGCCCTGGGATATATGCCATTTAAAAATAGCTTTAGTTCATGTTTGGTTGAATCTTGAGGTATAGAATAGATGAATACAGAGGGTTAGTATATTATTTCTGTTTGTTTATTGAGAAACAAACATAAAGAGGGTAAAAATGTTTGGTTTTGATTGTTAATTTGTCAATTTAAAAAATCACCACAAGTGTAATGTATATGTTCTGTGATGGAGGCTCTTGGTGGTGGTGGTGAGGTTTGCCTCCAAGTGCATTTAGGTTGACAGAAAGACTGAGTTTCTTATGGCTGTACAAATGTGCTTCCTATTTCCTTGTTGGCAATTGGATGCAGGTCTTTCTCAGCTTTGAGAGGCTACCAACATTCTTTGGCTCATGACATTGCAAATAGTCAAAGACAGCCATTGTGTGTCAAATAATTCTCATCCTTTCAATCTGTCTGATGTCTTCCTTTTTAAAGGCCAAACTAGATACTCTCCATATTTTGAAGCTTTAATTACCTCAGTAAAATCCCTTAATGGCAGCACTTTGATTAACATTTACTAGCTTTATTAACAATGGGACAGGAAGCTTTGGAGGCTACCCTAAGAATTCTGCAGCTACAGTAACTAAGTTAGTTGAATGCATGCAGCTATAGAGAATCAAAGCACAGATTCAACTGGCATCACAATCTATTCTTTCCATCTAGTGGATTATTCATCTACTAGAATGAGTGATAGAACTTACCCCAAGAGAATGTCCTAGAGCAGTGGTTCTCTACCTGTGGGTCTCAATCCCTTTTGGGGGTCACATATCAGATATCCTGCATATCAGAAGTTTACATTATAATTACAACAGTAGCAAAAATTACAGTTATGGAGTAGCAACAAAGTAATTTATGGTTGGGAGTCACCACAACATGAAAAACTGCATTAAAGTGTCTCAGTATGAGGAAGATTGAGAACCACTCTCCTGGAAGGAAAGGTCAACCCCAGTTCTTGACCTAGAAACATGCATTAGCCCATTTGTAGTACTACAGGAAAATGCCATATACTAAGTAATTTATGAACAACAGAAATATATATTCCTCAAATTTTAGAGATCAGGAGGTTAAAGTCAGCAGGGCTAGTATCTCCTAAGGACTTGTCTCTGTTCTATCCTTACATAGTAGGAGGAATTAAAGGGCCAACAAGAGACTTAGAAATTCCCTCCAGCCCTTATACAAGGCAAGCATCCATGACTCTGTCCTTATGACTTCATCCTTTCCTGAAAGGCCCCATCTCAGAGTTTTAACATGAACTCTGAAGGCAACACATACATTCAACTCATAGCAAGACATATAATTTAAATAACTGTTGTATTTAAAATTATAGACTGAATATTCAAAAATTGTGGATGAAAATTGTGCTGGCTCTTTCTAAAATGCCACCACCAGAAAGACTATATGAGCATGATTTGTGAAGACAAACTGATTTACCAAACTTCAGCATTTATACTGTGTAAGAGTTGTATTGGGAAAGCAAAATGATAACACATACCATTATCATAATTTCTGATCACTATGAACACACACTATTTCTCTGTTCAGCCCATCCATCCATCTTTATATATATATATCTTTGTGTCTATTAATCAATTTATTGTTTTATCAATTGATATATCTATCTATCTATGTATCATACAGGTGAGGATAAAATCAGATGCTCACTCTAGATTTTCAGCTTGTGGCAATCTTCCTGCTTCAGCCTCCCAAGTACTGAAATTCCAAGCATGTGAATGACTGGAAGTATTCAGTATTTGCTAACAGGCCCCATTGCTATCATTAGTAACATTATCATCAGTTGTTATTATCTCCAACCATCAGCCCAGATACCTGTTATCTACTAACATAGAATCAAATATTTTAAAATTTTATGTACACAGGCTAAAGATAAATCATGTTAATTCATCAGGTGAGCAGACATAATTTTTCCTCTGATATCATTTTAACTTGTATCAGCCTCTAAAATCTCAGTTATGAATTAGTAAATATCATATTTTTTTGATGTTTGAGAGACTCAGAAACCAATTAGGAGGGTGCATTTTCTTTGCTCTTCCTGTAATGTGAAGGCTTTCAGTTCACTCAATAAGTAGGCATGTCTCGTTTTCATGTGTTGCTCATGACACTTAGTGTCACCTTCAGAGCCTTGTTCTACAGTTTTTCTTCTTCTGCATTAAGATCCACTATTAGAAGATCTCTAACACATGTTTCATTTTCCTCCAGACAAGCTTGCTGCTAACCAGAAATTTATTTTTAGAGTTTTTTTTTACCTCTGTATTTTATTTAGAGCTTTTCTCTTTTTGCATTTCACCACATTCCTATGCCTCTACTAAGCCAACATTTTAAGTGTGAGGAAAAGAAATACCGTGGAAGGAAGGCTTTGTGGAAGCCAACCAACATGCCTGCTGTGTTCTCTATAGAAGAAAGCATAAGAGCACTAGGTTAGTTAAGCAGAAATTTGAATGAAGAGGTATAAAGGGCAGAGGTACCAAGAGCAGTCTCCACAACTGCCTTTAAATAGCGTAATCTCAAGAGAATGTGGGCTTCCCCATACCTTAATAAGGATGGAGAATGTGGTTACGAGAAGACACCATGCTTCAGATCTGCACCTGCCTCACCTTCTGTAGAAGTCAGCAATAAATGCTCAGTTGAAATTAAAGTTGGAAGTTTTATTCTTGTTTTTTTTTTAAATCCTTACATGGAACATATGTGTTATGAAACCATAGACTAGAGGGAAGAGTATATTCTTGGCATATATTCACTGTATGCATTGGGTTTCATGAAGAAATTTTCAGACATGTATATGACTTTGACCATGTCCAACAGAATTTTCTGACGTTAAAGACTATAGTAGTTACTGTTAGTGATGCTGTGACAAAATACCAGGTAATAGCAACTTAACGAAGTAAAGCTTTACTTTGGCTCATGGTTTGAGAGTATGGTCCATCATGACAGAGAAGGCATGGCAGCAGGAGTTGAGGCGGCAGCCTGGTCACATTGCATCAGTAGTCAGAAGCAGAGAGAGATAAGTGCTGATGCTCAGCTCACTTTCTTCTTTTTACATAGTCCAGGACCCCAGCCCATGGTGTGGTGCTGCCCATATTTAGAGTGAACCTTCCCACCTCATTTAATCCAGCCTAGAAACTCCCTTATGTACCCAGAGGCTTCTCTCTTCAGTGAGTCTTGATCAGTGGTTATCAATCTTGACCTTTTTGAGGGCCAAACAGCCTTTTCTCAGGAGTCACCTAAGACCATCAGAAAACACAGATATTTTACCATTCATAATAGCAGCAAAATAACAGTTATGGAGTAGCAACAAAAATAATTTTACAGTTGGATGTCACTATAACATGAGGAACTATATTAAAAGGTCATAGCATTAGGAAGGTTGAGAACCACTGTTCTAGATCCTTCTAAGTTGACCATATTAACCATCACAGGGACCAACAAATTATGTGTTTAGTTCTCTCCTGTTTATTACAGGCTGTTTAATAACCTTCTTTTCTCTTCTAACTGGGCTTAAGAATGCCTACTTTTAGCTGGATCAACAAAACAATATCTGCAGCATTGTTGCCTGGCATCTGAGGGTCAGGATTGTCTGCACTTGAGAACTACTGGTTTTAGATCACCTCTGTCCTATACTTGTTTTTCCTTTAAATCTCAGCTCAACACTCCCTATATAAAACAATTCATTGATAAATTCCATCTAGTTTTAAGCTCTGTCATTGGACATCTCCCATCTCTTCACACTAGACATAGGTTTACCATTTATATATTTGCTCTAGCTTGCATTTCTAGTAAGTCAGCATTTTGTTACTTTTATGGAAAGTTCTGATATCATTAACAAAATATCTCTAGTATTTCTATTACTGTATGTTTCAAACCACTAGCTCAGTAACAGCTTTGATTCAATGAGTAGAACTAAAATTTTATGTGACTGGCCAATTGTATGTTTTAAACTTGTATGTATCTATTTTACCATTATTCAATTGCTTCAGGATCCAAGAGACTAAATTGTAACATGAATTGCTAAATGGTCTTACTAATAAAAAATCCCAGAGCCTGATATTGGGGTGAAAGCTGAAAGATCAGAGAAGCAGAACAAGCTAGCCACAAGTTCTTACCTCTATGAAATCCTCAGTCTAATGAGAGTGAATTCTTGTTTCCTCATACCTTACATACCTTTTTCTGTCCAGCCATGTCACTTCCTGGGATGAAAGGCCTGTATGCTTCCCAAGCAAAGATATGAGATCTCAAGTGTTGGGATTAAAGGTATGTGCCACCATGCCTGGCTCTGTTCCCAGTGTGGCCTTGAACTCACAGAGATCTCTGTCTCTTGAGTGATAGGGTGTGTGCCGTCACTGTCTGGTCTCTATGTCTAATCTAGTGGCTGGCTCTGTCCTCTGATTCCCAGATAAGTTTTATTGGGGCACACAATATACGACCACACAAATCTTTAAATCTCCACTGAGGATAAACAGACAAATAGTTTTAATTTATTTTGGTCTTCTGAGAATTTCTTCTGTCTTCATATCTGTAGGGGATTAACTCTAGAACCTTCATGGACACCAAATTACACGTGTGCCTAAGCCCTGCATAGAAAATGGTGTGGTATTTTCACCTAGCCTACAGACATTCTCCTGTTGCTTTAGACCACCATTCAATGACTCATGTAGTGTAAGTGCTGTGTAAATAGTGGTTCTATTGTATTCTTTAGGGAATAAAGAAAAGAAAAAAGTTCAGCATTCAGTAGAGCTGCAATTTAAAAAATGTTTTCTATTCTTGGTATATTGAATCCATCAGTATAGAACATATAGGTATGGAGGGTCAACAATATTCATGTAGCAGATACATTTCTTCTTTTAGTGTGTGTACATGGGGGAATATGTGTTCATGTGTGTACACATGCATGTAGAGTCAAGGCCTCAGTGTCACTCCCTGCCTTATTTTTAAAGATGTATTTATTTATATTTTCAATGTGTATATTTATGAGCCTATATTAAGCATATGTGCACCATGTTCATGCAGAAAGCCACATAGGCTACAAGAGGGCATTTAATCCCCTGGAACTACAGGTATAGGAAGTCATGATCCTCTATGTGGGTGCTGGGAATCAATCCTAGGTTATTGGCAATAGCAGCAAGTACTTTTAACTAATGAGACATTTCTCCAGCCCCTATCAATCTTATTTTTGAGACAAGGTCTCTTACTGAACCTGGAGCTCACTAATTTGAATTGATTGGCTGATCAGCAAACTCCAGTTGTCAGCCTGTCTTGGAATCCCCAGCACTGAGATTACAGACATGTGCTACTGGGCCCAGTGTGGGAGGCAAGCTCCCATCTTTTACAGGGTTCCTATGAGGAGGAGAGAAGAATAAGGAATTTGGAGATAGAAGGATAGTGGAGATGAGACAGACAGAAACACAGGGTAGCTTCAGGAGGACCTAGATCAAAATCCACCAGCCCCTTCTGTCTCTTCAAAATGGCTTTTTATAACAATGCCAAGGGGTGGAGCAAAAAACTTCCCCCTTGCTAGATCAAAGCACTTACTGCACAGCTGAGTGCAGACCCTTCCACACACCTGGTAACCATGCTCGTGGTCAAATGATCCCCTTATGCAGCCCTACTGGGTAAAGCAAGCTCAGATCTTACTAGAAAACCTCTGTGGGCTCCCACAGCCCAGATTTTATGTGGGTATGAAGTATCTGATCTCAGGTCATTGTGCTTATACAGCAAGCACTTTACAAACTGAGCCAAATCCACATCTCTATTGAGTACATTTATGATTTAAATATCCTATACATGCTTTTGGACCACAGTAGCTTTTAAGAGACCCAGGCACATAACATGTGTTTGCATGTCTTGACACCATATCACTTTTTTCATAGATTCAAGTTATTTTGCCAGGTACTGATAGATTTTGTTTCTCGAACTTTCTTGGAATTTAATTTGTAATATGTATGCCTAGGAGGTATACACAATGTCTCCTCATGTTCCCTTAGCATCCTCTGTGCTCCAGAAAAATTCTATCCCTCAGGGTTTCTTCCCCCTGACAATGGGAAGGACTTGGAGCAGTGTAATTAATGGTCATGAAAACAGCCCTCAGTCAGTGATGTATGGCAACTAGGTGACTAGCTGTTCCATTTTCCTAGTCTCTTTATTGAGGGAACCATGAGGTAAGTCTGTATGTGCTCTACAGTGTGACTGACCTCAAGTTGCTCATGGAAGTAACTTGTTAAGTGACACACCTTTTATTTGTTTGTATCTTTCCTTCTCTGTCTCATTTCCTCAGTAAACTAGCTACACTCAAATTCTCTTCTCAGAGTACAGTTGTAGGAGAACCCAAGCTAAGACTGCTTGTTACAAATATGTAAATCCAATATCTAATATGCTTAGAGAAATCCTGAGATAACTCACAAAGACTTGTTCATGAAATAAATGTTCATTGACCTTGTCACCAAGCTTTCTAAGGCTTACACTCTAGGTGGGTCAGAGTGCCTTTGTGATGTATTTGTATTGATGTATATGTCTGCAATGATGTGGGCATTGTTATTCCTCTTGACTTTATTCTGAGTAAAGCTTTTAGAAATTTTGCTTTTTTTCTGCAAGGTCCACACATGTGTGTACTCTTTACAAATTGAACATGCTCTAAGTTGTGGCTTTAAAAATCAGTTTTGGTCAGTGATGTTATTTTTCAAGAAACCAAACCATTTTTTTTAATTTCAGCTTTTCTTATGTCTTTTGGTCCTTTTCTAAAGGACCCTCATGGATTCATATAGGGCGTGGCTTTTCATAATACTTAATAAACATTTTTGTGAATGATTGCAGTAGATTTTTCCTGCTAATGCCTTATATTCTGAAGCTCATATATATATATATATATATATATATATGTATATTAGTTCCTTTAATCTTTACAAATCCCCTTTACAGAAAAAATGAAACATAATCACAGATTAGTAAAAGTAGAGCTGAGTTCTTAGGAGTTGATTTTATTTATTTGTTTTTCTTTCTGGTGTGTGTGTGTGTGCGTGTTTAGACACAGTCTCCTTATACAGCCTGGCCTAGTCTCAATCTTGAGACCCTCCTGAGAGCTGGGATTACAGACACAAACCACCATTTCCAGCTTCCGGCTAATCTAAATAAGTTTCTCTTTGGCACTTTCATCATGATGTTAATTTAAAAAAAAAATGGTAAAACAAGTCTCATTTAGGTGATCAAGCGTTCTGCAAAAGGAACAAAGAGGAAGAGTATGATTTCCAAAGGAAGCATTAACTAAGTTGTAGGGTATAGGGTGCTTGAGAATCAGTGCTACAGATCCCCTTGAATTTAGATCTGTTGATTCACCACCATATTCTTATAAAGTAAAGAGTAATAAACACTCTAGATACTATCACGCTCATAAACACTTGTGAGTCAGGGATGAAAGCAGCATTTCTTCATGCTTTCTTTCTAGGTGCTTTTCTGTACTCCTGCTGGCACTCTCCCGTGGAAGATCAGTCCCCTTAAAGCCATGTAATTAGCTTGTGTAGCCCAGAGTCTGGGAACTCATGACCTTCTTGCCATAGACTCCCAGCTGCTGGGGCTGCAGATGTTTACCAGCATACTTGCTTGTCTTGTCTTTAATATATGGCTCTGGGTCAGTGTCCCTGTGGACAGCTATCATCCCTGATATTGAACCCAAATGCTCTGCCTTTAGCAACTGAGCTGCTCCTTTGGATGCCAGATGATCATCTTTGGTTCTTCCACCAACAGTAAGCCTGAGTTATGAATAAGGTATTCTATACAGAACAAGAATGATTTGAGAAGACAAAAAAATGTACATATTTCAAGAACAAAGAGATTTAGTAGAGATTTACTGAGGAGTTGAAAAGGACAGAAATTAGTATTCAGAAAGTGAGGAAGGCAGCAGGAAAGCATTATGTGATACCTCAGCTACCTGCTGTGTTTCACATCACTGAGATACACCTCCCATTAGCCATCTGCCAAAACACATGTACCCACTTTGGATCCTCTTTTGCCTGTGAGTGTTGCTCATTTTCTCATTTATATTATCTCATCTTGAACTATGATGAGAAACAGCATGGAAAATGTAGTTCCTTAGGTCCTGAGGTACATGATCATGAGTACTGTTAGTTCAGGCCATCATCTATCTCTGTAATTTATCTCTGCTGGTTTGAATGAGAATGACCCCTGTAAAATCATATATTTGAATACTTGGTTCCTGGTTGGTGGAACTGTTTGGGAAGGATTGGGTGGTCCGGCTATGTGGGAGGAGGGGTGTCATTAGAGGCAAGCTTTGAGGTTTCATAAAGACATAGACAATTCCCAGTGTCTCTCCCCCTACTTGATACTTGTGGATCAAGATGTAAGCTCTGAGCTGTTTTTACTATCATGTTCCCAGCCATCATGTTCACAGACTAATCCTCAGAAGCCATAAGCACCACATTAAACACTTTCTTTTATAAATGGCATTGGTCATGATGTTTTATCACAGCAATCGAAAAAAGTAACTAAGACATTATCTGAAACTAGAGTACTCAAAGCAACAAAAAATGGAAGGACATTGGGTTTGCTAAGTACACTGCTGTTAGAAATCAGGCAAAAAGGGCAACTGGGGGGTGGATAAAATTAAGATGAAACTTAGACTATTTCTGTTAGTAGCAATAGATAGATGCAATGATACCTATTAATAGTTTTAGTTGTTGGTATGAAAGGAGGAAATGAGGACCTTTGTATATACAGATTTATTAGGAAAATTAGGCAACTCTGATTTTACTATAAGTAGTTGAATTAGATAGTTTTCTCATCACTGTGACAAAATTGGTTACATAAACAATTTAAAGAAGAAAAGAGTTATTTTGGCTGATAGTTTTGAGGGTTCAATTGATAATTCTGGGCCTCATGGTGGTAGGATCTTGTAGTAGAGGCTACTCATCTCATGACAGACAAGAAGGAGAGAGGGAGAATGGGAGAGTGGTATATTCAGAGATGAAGAGACCTGAGATGTCAGACCCCATGAACCCCTTCTGTGTGACATATTCTTGTCCCCCAAACATTCTGAAACCTCAAATTACTGATACTGTCTGAGGACAAAGCTCCTAACACATGAGACTTTGGAGGTCATTTCATATCTAAAGTATAATAATAGCACAATTGTGCTCCGAGATTTTTTCTTATTGGTTCGAAAAATAAAAATAGTGAGTACTTGAGTTGGTTGGCTGGGTATCTGCTCTACTTCTGTAGGCCGAGGGATAAGGCTGCTCCTCTAGAGACAGACTTGGAAACAGTCCTCAGGAGGCAGTGAGGATTACCCACAAAGTTATCTTTGGACATCTGCTCTACCAAACTAGGCATGAGACCTGGCCAGGAATGCTAAAACTATTGTTGGGGTTGTTTGCAGTGGCATTTTGTACTTGCCATCTGATTGACAGTGTTTACTTCCATGACCTCATGATGTCACTAACATGTTACTGCATGTTAAAATTCTCATCTGATTCATGTTTCATCAAATTGCAGAAGTCAGTAACAATTTCATCAAGAGGTTAAATAGCCTTTGCATATTTATTAGTAGGTTTTATGAAGAAACTTTACCTTGTTTATTTCATTAGTAGTAAATATTAAAGAACTGCTTATCTTTTCCCCAATAATATGAAGACAGGACTCTGTAAAAGAATTGTCTCCTTGGATAAGCTATATAAAAGCTATTATACATATATATTTATGGACCTTGGATTTAATCCAATAAGATTTTATTAATAACTTCAGATTTTCTTACTACTTCATTAACAAAGAAACTAGTAGTAAGAATTATAACTGATATTAATTTAATTTCAAGATTTAGAAATATATTGAGAAATATTTCAGAGACCATTTATATTGAAACTATGTTTCTTTGATATTTATAAACAAACAGAAAGGCATAGCAAGCTAATAATGAAAATATTAAATGTTAATATATATAATTTACCAAAGTAAGTACAGCTAACTAATTGGAAGGTATAATCTTCCTTATGTATGTACTGCCTTAGTTTCTTTTCCTGTTGTTAGGATAAAATGGACTGACAGAAGCAACTTAAAGGAGAAAGGGTTTATTCTGGTTCACACTTCAGGGGTACAGAGCATTACTGTGGGAAAGTCAAGGTGGCAGGAGCTTGAAGCAGCTGGTCACATTCCATTTACTATTAGAAAGCAGAGAGCAATGACTGCACTGTTGCTCAGCTCCCCTTTTCTATGTATGCAGTCCAGGATCCCAGTCAGGAAGTGGTGTCACTGATAGTCAGTGGGTCTTCCTACATCAGTCCCAAAATAATCTCATAAAAGGATGTCCAGAGAAGAGGCCCATCTCCCAGGTGATTTTAGATGCCAAGTTGACAACACTATTGACCATATACTGTAAATATCACTTCATTGCATTGAATTCAGCAACTATTCTGGTTATCACTCATTCCATTTTTTTCCCTAGAGTATAGGTACTTTTTAGACTTTATGCATTTTTTATATTTCCAAATAAAATGCTTTATAAGAGAATAGATTTGGTGGCTTCATCTAACCCTTTATGACTTTTAACCCATAATGCTGCAGACCTCTGGGCCAATAAAATAAGACAAATTGAAAATAAGACACTACAAAAGATCTATTATGGAAAGTGAGGCCAACATGAAATCGTTCTGTTAATCAACAACATCTTATCAAGAGGATTATGTTTCACATTCTAGGAGAGACCAGGAGTACCAGTGTGTACTCCAGAATTGAACTTTGACTTGATTTTAACTGCAAACAGAAACACAAATGCATGCCAATTCCTTGTAGGCCTCAAGAGAGAGAATTGCTAGTTATGATCAAGCTCTTACTTACTATGAATATTGCCTGTCTTTTCATAAATGTGCTCTTCTAGTTTGTGCTTTGGATCCAGGGAGAATCTTTCTGACTAGCCCAAGCCTTATAGTTGTGTACATGCATGTAAGAGGGAGAAAGACATACACTTCTCCACTAAGCACATTGTGTAGAATTTCATATAATTTGAAATTAGCTGGAAAGAGTAGCATACTCAGTTTTTTTTCAGGGCATGTTTCCATTATGCCTACTGTCTTGTGCAAGTTATTTATGTACATTAACTTGAAAAATCATTATTAAATTGTGTTCCCTTATGTTTTTTTTCTTTCTTTCTTTCTCCTCTTATGGGTTTGTCATAAGTGGATATCCTAACATGTAGCTCAATAATTACAGGTGATAGTTTATGCCTTCAAGGAGTTTTAATGTTGAAAATATTACTTGTTTCAAATGAATTTATTCAATATAATTTTTGGTTTTCTTATGAGTTTTCAAACTAGTATATTTTTCTTCTTATCTTTCTACAGCTCAAACCTTTTTGAAAATGGTATTAATCTATGATCATAATTATGCATTTATCCAAAATGCTCAATGTTCTTTTAAACCATAATTTTATTTGTTGTGGATTTTCTCCTCAAAGCAGAAGTCCAACACACATAGCATAAAAATTTTCACAACTAGATGATTAAATTAAAAATATAACAACTGGCACATGTTCAAAATAATAAAATGCCAAAAATAGGAAATGATTAGAATTAACATAAAGGCATTAACTTGTCCTGGGCTTCGTGAGTTTGCAAAAGTCTTGGCTAATTAGATTTGCTTATTCTCAAAATAGCCAGTGAACCTCGGGTGACATTGCATTTCAAAGGTGGGAGCCAGAGGGAAGGTTGCTCTTGGTATTGGAATGACAACAAAGAAGGGATTTCACTTTGAAATCAGTCTGGGCTAGTGCTTGCTACTCTATTTTGAGATTTCTAGCTAAATATCATAAAGTGATTTCTTTTGTGGGAATATGAATGTGAAATAGCCCTAGATTTGGAAATTTACTTTTTAAAAAGCAGCCTGCATGGTCTTAATCTTTCTGCATTTTGGTTTTGAATGCTGCTTGTTTCTTCCTAACATTCAAGAAATGATGAAGTTGTTCTCATTTGGAAGAGAAATGACTCTCAGTAATTACAGGACCTGGTAATTACTGAGATTGCAAGATCATTGTATTTTAGTTGCACATTGTAGATACTGGTGATAACATAACAGGTCTTAAAAATCTCTCCATGATCAATGGGTTATTTAGGAAAAATGAAGGACACAATGTTGGGGGAGGTTAGGGAAGTGGAGGTAGATCCAGAAGAAATTGAGGGGAAGGCGTGACATGACCCAAAATACATTGTATGAAATTCTCAAAGGATTAATAAAAATATTCTTGAAATATCCATGGATCAATAATGACATTTCCATTATAAGATACTGGACTGGTGTTTCATAGACTACTAATGCAGATCCAAGGACCATTCCCCAAAGGACTATGCCATACGGACTGCTTTGAAAGTCCATTTTCATTTTACACAGTTTCTGGCAATTCTTTAAAACACACACACACACACACACACACACACACACACACACACACCCTGTTTTCTTTAGCTTTCCTAATGTGGTTGGTATTCGTTTTGTTGTTATTTATTGTTATCCTTAGTGTCCAAGGCAGTCTAGGGATGAAGTAATGCCTCTGTTGCCCTTGCTTTCTTCTCCTCCTACGAAGTCAAAGTGGAGCCACGATTTTCATGTAGCTTGTAGACAGAGTCAGCACCTCCTTCAGGTGCTCCAGGACTTCCTGGGTCACCTGTTGCAGTAGTTTCAGTGCTAGACCTATGTTACTTCCCTTTGACGGGATGCCACTGTCCTTCACAATTCCTGATATCACACAGGCTCCAGCCTCCTACAACTTTTCTTCTTTGACATGAAAAATGGTGTTGGATAGGAAAATTGCTAGTCTACTTTTGTCCAGAGGTGTCAGAAAGCTTCAGTTGGCCAAACAGAATTTTATTTCTTTTGAGGCAAAAGCCAAACTTAATTTTATTTAATGTATGGATTTTAAAATTATTATATATTTACTAATATGGATTAGATCATATATGAAAGATCATCATGAAAAATTCCAGTGGTCCAAAAATGTGTGATTCTATTAAAGCTATCTCTCCCATCTCAGTCCTCAGGGTCTAATTTTACTTAACCAGAGAGAACAAGTAATACTAATATCTTGCATGCATGTCCATTCTTGTGATGTCATATGCATTTAAACATATTTCTGACTGTATCTATGTCTGTATCTACTGTCATGTGATGGATAGCGCATTAACCTTCTATGTCTATTTCTAAATCATTTTAATAGAATGTAGTGTACAGTCTGTATCTAGTTTCTTTTTAAGATATTTTTATTTTTGAAATTAAAATATAATTACCTTGCTTTCCCCTTTCCCTCTCCTCCCCCCAAAGTCATCCCATGCACCGCTATTGCTCTTGCTCAAGTTCATGGCCTTTATTTCTTTATTTTTATGCGCACACTCAACACATATTCTTAAATATATAAGTACAACTTATTTAGTCCATATAATATTACTTGGATATATGTAATTTTAGGCCTGAACACCTGGTATTAGACAACCAATTTGAGGGCTATTCCCTAGGGAAGATTATTTCTTCTCCTCTCAACATTTATTAGTTGCATGTAGTTTTTTGTTTAGTGTTGAGGCCTCATGAGATTTCCTCTTCCATGTTAACATGTTTGTTGGTGTCATCCTGGTTCAGGTCTTGTTTAGGCAGCCATGTTGATGAGACATCATGGTGTGGCCTCTCTGACATTTCTAGGAGATGAAACATCACTGAAAACTTCCTGTTTCTCTGGCGTTTGCAACCTTCCTGGTCACTTTTCCCCTATGATTCCTGAGCCTTAGGTACAGGAGCTATGTTGTAGATATATCAGTTGTGGCTGGGCACCACATGGTCACTTGTTCTTTGAATTTTGATGAGTTATATGCATGCAATTTCTTACAATTAACACATGTTGAAGGTAGTTTCATATCCCTAGGCATGTATATGCATCCTTTTTTGTAATAATCATAATAATCTATTTTATGGAAATGAATTGTACAATAGCCATTCCTTAATTCATCTAACTTGCTCCCCTACTGACCGATATTTATGTTGTTTAGGGTTCTTTGCTTTGTATCAAGCATTGCCAAACATTTTTGTAGAGTGAAATATTAGACGCTTTGCAGGCTATGGAAAGTAGCCACATATAATACATAAATGAATGGGTGTGGCTGGGTGCCAACCAAATGTTATTTACACAAACAGGCAGCAGTCCAGAGATGGCCATTCTTTGGGTGATCAAACAATTTTGAGAAGCACTGTCATAGCTCCTAGCAGTGTGGCTGGCTTGCAGGAAATATTTAATAGGTACTTGTTGAGTGGTTGATGGGCTATTTGCTGAGAAAAGAACACCAAACAGAGATCACAGAACCCATAAGAACCAAAACATCTGTTGCCTTACCTTTTATAGAAAAATCTGCCCAGCCCCTCTTTAGAGATCATAGTGTTTCCTCTCCAACTTTGGGGATTTGGTGGCTTCTTTCCTGAAGTTGTGGAAGTGATATCTATTATTGTTTTTCAGAATTGAGATATTAAAATTAGCCAACTCTTATCATATAAAGAACACATGGTTGTTGGATAGCTTTGACCTTCTAATACAGATTGTTCATTGAGTAGACAGTAAATGAACACCAGTGATGTTTAAGCCTAGGAGTACAAAAGCAAAGACATTTGATTTCCTGCTGTTAGAAAAAAACACTTGGCAGCCAGTGGTTGACACAGATAAATATATCAGTAATTACAATGAGTGAGAAGGGTAAGAGAGACTGTTGTGGGAGAACATGATGTTGGGGGACAACTATGTCTTGCCAGGATAGGGAAAATAAAGTTTTGGAAAAGTTGGACAAAGGAAGGAAAGTGTTCTGGGTAGGCAGAGGGTACACTTTGAAGGTACAATGGTGTTGAGCTCTTAAATCCCTTTAAACAGACTGTGGCAATAGAAGTAGAGGTGACAGAGAAATAATGAGGCTTCCTCACAAGAGACCAAGAGGACTTGGGAGGTTCAAGTAGTATCACCTTATCCTTCTATCCAAGTAGAGAGCATCAGGTGCCCATGAGCTAGAGACTTCTGCGACAGGATGTAGGACTCAGATGTTTTGTAGTAGCTGCTGCTGGAGAATCTGTCCATCTCTTATCTCTTTGAAGGGAGGGAGGCTGAAGAGCTGACATTTCAGCTGAGATTATCTTTGGGGTCAGCAGACAAATTGATAGATCAAGAATGACAGACCCTAGTAAATCCCCAAATGGGAGATCTTCAGGTGGAGAGATTTATGGTATTTTCAGAATTCTCCATGGTAGGAGGAGGAGGAACATCCTCATGAGAGTGAATAATACTTCTGGTTTTCAAACTCCAGCACAATCCCTTTATCTTAGAAGAGTAACAAGATTTGATAAAGGCTTCCTGATCCTCTGTAGCCCAGTTCAAGTTCAAACCAAGAGAAAAGAAACAAAAAGCAAATTCTGCCCATTCTTTTGCCAAGGAGAAGTGTTATATGATTTTTATTTGCATCCTGAATGTTCCTTGGAAAAGAACATGACATTTGGCAATGTCTGAATGCCTGTTGACAATCTTCCGACATCCTTTTTTGTTTCCATTGCCTCACTCAGCACTAAGGCTCTCATGCTTTCCAGTCAATGATGAAGCCCAGATGTTATGGATAAACCACAGGCTTTGGGGGGAAAATAAGCAAACACCAATAATAAATAATGCCTCAAGGTCATGCTGGGGCCCCCTCTAAAGTGCCATGACGGTCAGGTTTCATCATTTCCCAGGCAGATTGCTTGGATTTTAATTTTGGCACCAAATGTTATGGAGCATGAGGGCTTGTGAATGGTAGTTCCATCCAGATTTTAACTTGGTCATTCGACATGTAATGTGTTGGGTCTACACTCCTCTTCTATCTGGAGTAATTTACACACTAGTCCTGGTCTGGGTTATTTTTCATCCTTACACGTCATTAGGAGTCATATTAGCCTTCAGTATAATTTGGAGATTAGGATGTGTTCCAAAGGAAGCCTGGGTTTGGTTAACAGGTTGTAGGTTAGAAGCTTCCTTTCTTGTGATTTGATCACAAAGTCCCATTTTAGGTTGTGGCATCTGTAATATTTATTCTATGTAGCGCTGGCATGATGCTACTTACCATGGGAATAGTTGCTGGATCAAATTCCTTGTGATTTTAGGATTTTTCTGATAATTAGTGCTGAAATGGCTCATGAAGCTCATTGTTGGAAAGAGGCAGTGCCCCTCCCCTTATATTCTAGAAGGGTTACTTTTGAAATGATACTGTTCATGAGTCAGCTCCCATAATACCTCTTTTTCATGGAATTTTTCACTGTCACCCTTATAAAAACTTTCAGTAAAAATAAAAAAGAAACTTGCAATTTGAGGGATTGTGCTAATCTTACAGGCTGTAGAAGCCATTTGCAGCCCATATAAACTCTTGGCATATTATTCCTGTTGCTGTGTTGGGACTGCTATCTTTCTCATCATGAGTAATGGTGCATTCATGCTGCATTCTATTCATAGCTGTAATACTGTCTGAAAAACTTTGATCAGCTTCCAGAAAGGACTTTGACATGGGTGGTAGGATTTATAGAGACAATTGTCAACTGAATAATGGATATTACCTTCTTGGAAGGAGCTACTTTTCAGTCACCAAGGATTCCTCTTCCTCATTCCCTCCTTGTTTGTCAATGATCCAAAGCTCCATTTTCAGTACCTTTAGGTTTCCTTTATATCACGATGTCTTAGTACTTTTCCTCACCAATGCCTGGTGGA
>LZPO01086574.1:692865-703649 GCA_001675575.1 Neotoma lepida
ATAGAGAGAGAGAGAGTGAAAAAGAAACAGAAAACAGCAACTTATTTCAGTGAATCGAATTTAGTGAGCAAATTATGGGGGTACAGATATGGATGAGACACTGTCTCTGTCCTTGTGAATTTTAGAACTAGTGACAAGGGAGGTAGTCATATAGGAAACAATAAACAGGATGCTCAAAGTGTCAAAGACAATGGAAACAATTATTTTTATTTTTGAGGAGGAATTTCAGGTTCTGATATGAAATTCCCCAAAGTAAGGACAAGCAGCATCAGATCATAACATAATTAGCTCCAAGAGCTTGACCCAGTGGGAACTCATCTATGGATCTTGGGAAGAACTCCTTTCCTGGAGTCCTCAAAGACCCACTTCTTCACGAGGAGCCACAGAAAAGAGACGAATTCTGAGAGTGGGATGCTGGTTTTGTAAAGAAACTCATACACAAAAAGTGGGTCTGGAACAGGAAGTTAACCTATTGTGTGTGTTGATTAGCTGCGTAGCAATCTTGCTATGGTATGCCATATGTCTGTCAATTTGATCTGACACAATGGCCTAGCCTGTTGGTTTGTCCTCATAGGTCAAGTTGCCTTGCAAGCTCTGGCAGCTGCACAGAAATTAGATGTTCTCCTGACTCTGACTGCATATACCCAGTTCTTCCTAGAAGAAAATGGCTTTGGATTATGGCTACTCAGGAGACTGAACTGAACATCGGTCATGTTGAAAACAGCAACATTTTGGAGTGGTCATGGTGATGATGGTGATAGTCATGATGATGTTGAAGACCGCAGCGATGGTGATGATTATATTGGTATTTGCATAGCTGCTAATGTTCTTTTAAAAATAATTTAAAAATATTTATACACATGTGGATGTTTTGGTTGTGTGTGTCTGTGCATCACATGTGTGCCGTGTCCATGGAGGCCAGAGGAGGATGTCAGATTTTCTGGAACTGGAGTTGAAAATAGTTGTGAGCTGCCTTGTGGGTACTAGGAATTGAGCCTAGGTCCTCTGGAAGAACAGCCAGGCCTCTTAACCGCTGAGCCATCTCTCCAGCCTCAGGTGCTGCTGATCTTAATGATAATAGCAATAGCAGTAAGTCAGAGTCTGCCTGTTACTTTTGTGTGCCTACTATTTAACACAGAGGTGAGGATTTCAAAAAGGTTGTTGAGGATGCAGTGAACACTCAGTGTTCACCACTTAAAATGCAACAAAGATGATGGCACCCCTCTTCTCCAACACCCCACAGTTGGCTTCTGTTTCCTCAGCATAGCACCCATGTTTCTTGCTTTGACTTGTGTACTCTGGTCTGCTCTGCTATCATCTCTTTTCACTGATTTGCTTTCCTTGCAACACTCTTTCCCCACATTCCAACCCCAGGGTTTCTAAACATGTTATTCCATCTACCTTGAGTGCTTTCACCAAGAGGATCAAGAAGGCTCACTTCTTTACTTTCTCCTAGGAGGTCACCATATTGATGCCAAGCTTAGCCCGATTGGCATAGCTCAGCCAGTCCAGAACTCCTGGACTCAAGCAATCCTCCTGTCTCAGCCTCCCGAGTAGCTGGGACTATAGGCGTGCGCCACGGCACCTGGCAAACTTCTTTACTTTCTTTAACCTACACTCCAATGTTCACTTCTCAGAGAAGCCCCTCTTTCTCTCCCTTCCTCCCTCGCCTCCTCCCTTCTTCCCTTTTTTCTAGATCCTTTGTCTAGCCTATTTTCCTTTGACCTATTTCCATGTTCTGCCTTATTTGTGTATGTATTCATTATGTATCCTGACTCACTGTCACTAATGGATCACTTCCTGAGATTAACACCTTGGTTTTCTTTAGTTATTCTCCAAGAACTTAGAACACAGCATGGTGCACAAATGCAACTTTGAATGGGACCCCAATGACTTGTTTATACCTTTATGAGACATGCTTCCAGGACTGGCTTGTATTGCCAAGGTTTTCCTTCCAGTGTGTCCTGTCTTCCTTCACTTGTGGATTATATAGCCCTATGTAGAACATAAATTCCATCAGATGCTTCTCCCAAGTGGAGACCAGCCCAGACTCACTCACACAGTGGTTGCTCAGTGGATGCTTGTTTGTTGCTTTCTTATCTAAAAGACAAAGTTTAAGGGGATAACTTTTCTTCTTCACTCTGCCTCACCAGTTTTCAGTCTCTTTATTTTCCATCTTGCTTTGTTGGAATGTCATCACACAGTGTGCTTTTGTGTGTGTTAAACATCTTCGGGAAGAATACATGAAAGCAATTTTTTTTCTCTCCTCAAAGAATGCAAGTTAACCTTGTATTATTCGTACCAATACACCAAAGACCAAGCACCAAGAAGGCTATAAAAGCCAGATAGTATTTTCTCTGCTTTTGATGAAATGCAGGTTCTCTATAAAAAGAAACAAATCCTGAACTTTAAAAGATCAAATAGAATAATTCTTACAAGCAACCTTTCGCTGATTCCATTCAAGCTATTCTGGTTAGGTTATAGTTCAGAGTGTGTTTTTGTAGGAGTGTTTGAATATGCTACATGTTATGAACTTGATGCTCTTGATGAATCTTCTGAAATGGTTAAATCAATGTTGATATTCACCTTCAGATCAGTGTCACAGCCTCCCTTACCCAGGGGATTGAGGCCAGTTCCTTGCCAGTTGCAGCTGGCCTGGGACTCCCTGACACATTTTTTTTTTCAGGAACTAGTTGCACAATACATGTTGATCTACTTGTTCTTCCTCCTTTCCTTATTCATCCATTTGGATCCTTCCTCCTTTCCCTCACCCCACTCTGACTCCTTCTATTCCCCGCCCTTGGAATTTAGGAAGCCATTATCTGCTTTAGTAACTTAGTGGTAAATGCAATCGCTTCAGGCTTGTAAAGGCTCTGCATTTCTAATGAGAAATGATTGTTGCTCTTGGTTCTGGGATCTCACTCTTGACCTAAGTTTTTCTTTACGAAGATTCAAGGGCTAGGGATTTAGCTCAGTTCTCAGAGTGCTTTCCTAGCATGGAAGAGGCCCTGGGTTCAATATCCAGCAGCTCGCAAAAGCAGGCAGGGCTCTGTGTATACCTGTAATCTCAGCAAATGGCAAGGTGGAATTAGGATGATCTTTAAAGGTCCTAGTGAAAGGCCAATGGGGCCTCCTTGAGACTTTGTCTTAAAAACTAAACAAATATCCCCACCCCCATAAGGCCAAACCATCACCACAACAAAAGTATCTGAAGCAAGTATTTTATTTTCTTATTCATTTAGGATTGGACTTTCAATCCTTCTTTGTGCCAAACTTTAAACAGTTTCTTGAAGCCTTCTTTACAGAATATATTCTCAACTAATCACCACTGTCTTAATTTTATAACAAATGTGTTTTCCTGGGCTTTTTATGTCTGAAATTGCAAATATTCAGTGGAATGAATAAATCAAGGTAATTAACTCACATTACTTTGTATAGTTATAATTTTTTTCTATTTTGTGTTAAGCATATTTAAAAATCTATTCAGTTCAAGGTCTTCAAGTACGTAATACATTGCTATTAACTACAGTCACTGCATGCTCCGTAAATAATTTGAAATTATTCCGTATCCTTTGATTAATATTTCCTAAATTCCTCCTGTATTCTTAGGCCCTGGTAATCACCATTTCTGTTCCCTGCTTGTGTGAAATTGCCCTTTTGTATTCCATGTATATGTGGGGTCCTTACCCTGTCTTATTTTACTTTGCATACTAATATCCTCATATGGACTGATGCTAGGGGTTCAGTGGATATTTCTGGAGGAGTTCCATGATCTTGTGTCTTGGAACAAAGAATGGAGCAGAGGTACACAGTTTCAAAAGAAGCAGAGTCAGTTTATTTGAAAAAAAATGCATTTCAAAGGGAAGAAGAAAGCTGGCACAAAGAGAGAAAGATTAGTAGCTCAAGGGCCCCTGCTATGCAAAGAGTTGCCTTGTTGTGTTAGATAACCCAAGCTTTGTAGGTCATTTGCTTAGCACCAGCTTTCTTGAAAATGCTGTTTTGTGTAGTTCCACATATAACTTCTATATCCTGTGTCCTTTTAGCATCTAAATATCTAGTCTAAGGTATGTGTTTTAGTATGATAATGAGCTATTAGTCACCTTCTGGTACTCTGGAGAGACACTGCATCTCTGCTAGTTGCTCCAGAAGGTTCTACCTAGATAGCCTTGGGCTGGAGTGTTTGTGTGTAAGGTATAGGCCTATGAGTGTGTGTGTCTGTGTGTATGTGTGTGTGTGTGTTTCAGCCTTCCAATTTGCCAACTTGTTTTGTGTCCTATGTTAATATTGTACCTTTTGAAAAAAGCCTTCTGGACCTCTGTGTTATTCTCCTTCATTTTGAGATACCTTTTTTTTCAGATTTAGTAGTGCCCCATTGTGTGCATCCATCACATTTTCATCATATGTTAATCAACTGATGGAAGGCTTAGGTAGGTTCCACATGTTGACTCTTGTGAATAGTACTGTAACAAGCATACTGGTTTCATTTCCTTTGGGCATATTCCCAGCAACAGGGTTGCTCGATCACATAGCAGTTAATTTTTTGAGGACTCTCCATACTATTTTCTATAATGACTATACTAATTCACCTTTCCACCAGTGGACTCTAAGTATGTCCTTTTCTCCACATCTTCACTAGCATTCAGTATCTTTTCTCTCATTCTGGTAGATGATAGTAAAAGCTAGCTTGTAAATCTATCTCCCTAAACAATTCCTTCCTCTTCATATGACATTGTCCCTACATCCTCGGGAGATTCTGTGTTGAAGCTTATAGATTTTATAAGGATGCCAGGAATTTTGGTTTAAGGCCCACCTTAATGATCTCAGCCCAGTTTAACTTCCTTTGTATAGACGTTTTTTCCAAATAAGGTCACATTGGGAATTTCTGGGGATTTGATGGGCCATGATTTACACATAATGCTCATACTCTGAACCATGGAACTTGGAGGTTAATAAGATGGTATTACAAAATTATTGACATGGTTTAATAATAAGTTTTCTTCCTTCCAAAATCCTTTACTTTGACTCTTTAGATATAGTGATGCTTATTTTGATTAGATTGAAAAGTCCTAACAGAATTTCCTCATTTACCAATAGTTAATATACAGATGGATTGTGAGACATTGGCTGGGGATCTTCCAGTAGAATATATATATATATATATATATATATATATAATGTATATATATAATGTATATATGTATGTATATATATTTATTGAAATGTAAATAGTTTTAGTTTTTATTCTGACTTTGAAAGTATCATCTGGACCCACATTGTGTTGCATGGACCTGCCTGCCTATCATGACAAAATCACAACACTGTGATGTTGTCTAAGGCACTTGTCTGGGTCTCCTCCAGTTCCAGAAATTTTGCTTCTACCACCCACTTTTGGACATTTGGATTTGTCTTCTGTATTTATCTATTTAGTTCTGCAAAAGAATTTGTTTAAAATTTAGATAAACTTTACTGGATCCCTCTGGTTCAAATTTTAGGCAGCTCTTTGACATCTGTTGCCAGTGCCAATAACTCTCCACACCAGTTCTTTAGTCTCTTCACAAAGTGAGTGAATTGACCAAAAGAAGATATTATCTTCTTTTGATCATTATTGTGATAGCCTAGTAAGTGTCTGTTTCCACGACTAGTCTCTACCCTGTGTGATGAATGTGTAGTTCTGCAAATCATCTTTCCAGTGAGTAATTCTGAGAAGGCCATTTTTTGCTCAGTATCCACCAAGACCTTCCCTCCATTGCCTGTTTAACAAGTACCTTCCTTGGGATGACATTTCACCTTCATATGCCTTTTAGATTCCCCATCCTAAGGTTCTCAGCCTTGCATGCACACTGAAACACCCAAGGACAGATACCCACTGCTGCTGCCTGGGTCTCACTTTCGGAGTGCTAATGTGATGGGTCTGGAGTGTGACCTAGTCATCATATTCAGTTGGGATTGAAAATTGCTTATTCAGAACACCATGTGTCTGATTGCAATGGGATCACTAATCCTCTTATTCAAGAGCAGATTCTGTTTCAGTAGGTATGGACCAAGCCATGATGCTGCATTACTAGCAACAAGTGATGCTCCTGCTCTGCCTTTCATATAGAACAGTGATGTACTGAGTTTGCCATGTTCTGGACCATATTTTGTTTGTCTTCATGTCTCCAGAGTTTTATGTAGAAACTCTTAGCAAGTGCTGGAAACCAAGTTGGAATTCAACTTCCCTAACTTTCCATCATTTCCCTGCATGCTGACTTAAGGTTAAGTCTACCTCTTTTTCAATTCTAACCTTACCCATAATCAGATGGCTAATGTTTTCTTGTTATTTTCATACAAAATCTCAGTCTGTAGCCCAGGCTGGCCTGGAACTCACTATGTGGTCCACCTGGCAATCTGACTACGTCATCTTTTAGTTAATGTTTCAAGCATGTCCAGCCCATGGCCTAAGAAGCTCAACATAAAAAACATACTTAAAACATGAAGTTTTTATGTGTGATTTTTTTGGCCATGTGATCACGTAGTTCTTGACAATGAACTTTGCAGATGGCAAGATTGTGTTGCAATGTTAAAGATTTGGACTGACCTGTTAGACATTCACTCAGTCAACATTTCCTAGACATCCTTTCATCACAGAACTGGAAACTGCCTGGTTCATAATATGTGCTTCTTGATCTTAAATGCACATGTCTGTGGCAAAAATGTTCTTCTACACAAGTGATTTATAGATTACCTGTGCTGATATATTTTATTATAAACTCTTTTACTTTTATAAATCACAGAATTCTGCATGTGAGCATCCCAGCAAGGTCAGAGTACAGTAAAAGTTTCAAAATGAATGTTGTCAGTTTCTCTGTGACAATAGGTACCTTTCAGACCACATTGGTCAATGAACAACACTTTGAGCATCTCTGTTTCAGATCTTTGGCAGACAAAGTAGGGTGGAAACCAGCAGCATTGGCATCCACAGAAAATTTTGAAAATAAGCAGGAACTCAGACCCTTCCCCAAGTCCACTGAATTATGATCAGCATTTTAATTAGATTCTAAGATGATTTGTGTGCATATGAGAGACTAAGAAGCATCATTTTATGGCAGGGACTATTATCCTTTATATCAGATTGGAGTCAATGTGAGAGTTTTTAAAAGGCTTCCATTTGGACTGGCAAAGCAAGAACTCACAATGAGTCAAAGTACTGAGAATAAGTGACCATTGGGTGCTCATCCTTAAATGGAACACCCGTGACACTCTTTGCAAGTCCTAGAGACAATTTCAGGATATGGAGTGAAAGAACTGTGGGAACCAGAGGATTGAGGAGAAGTGGTGTCTAGTGCTGTATTCTGCACATGATGTAGGTGATGCAATCATGAATATAGAGCAGCTGGGACCACTTGCACAAGGCAAAATAGCAAGGAAGCAAGAAAGGATGAAAGGAGGGAAGGAGAGAAGGATGGAAGGAAGGAGGAAGGGAGGGAGGGAGGAAGGGAGGGAGGGAAGGAAGGATGGAAGGAGGGAGGGAAGGAAGGAAGGAAGGAATATATGAGGCTAGGAGTGGAACTAGTTGGGAAGAATAAGGGAGTTTGCAGAAATTGGAGGGGGATGACAGATGGATGGTGTAAAGGGGACTGTAATTATTGCTTTCTTGCATGAAATTGTCAAAAATTTAAACTTAAAAAATCACATTCACCACAAATATTCAGCTTTAGAGAAGAAGGCAGTCTTGCCATTGTAGACAATAGGATGAAACAGGCCATTGTGCTAAGTAAACTAAGTCAGATACAAAAAGACAGCTGCTACATGATTTCACTTGTATGTGGAATCTCCAAAACTTCAACCCACTGGAACATAGAGGAGAACAGCTGTTGCTAAGGACTAGGGTTGGAAATGGGGAGCAGTCTGTAAAATGATAGGCTCTCAGTTACACCAGGTGGGGAAGTTCTGGGGATCAAATGCACAGCCTGGTAACTATGGTCAATAATATGGTGTTGTATATTTTAAATTTGCTGTGAACATAGATCTTTGGTGTTCTTAGTTCCCTTCTAAAAACTGTATGAGATGATGGAAATGATACTAAGCTTGACCATGTTAGTTATTTCAAAACATTTACTTTGACGAACAATTTTCTATGGAATATTTCTTCTTCCCTTTATTATTTTTATTTATTTATTTTTCTGGTCTGACATGTGAGTTTATATACACACAAACAATAATGGTAATTTTTTTTTGAAAAGGATATACTCCATTATCTTATTCCAAGCATAAATCACAGGCCAGCTACTGTATCAGAAAGCCATTTAGATAGTTAGAAATGCAGAAATCAGATACCAGCCAGACCTGCCAAATCATCAGAGTATTCATTTGATTGCTATGCACACTGAAAATTGAGAAGCAATAGTCAGAGAGAAACAGAGATTTCTTTTGCAGACTTCAAGCCCCATGTTTTCCTTCTGCTATCATGGAAGGTAAATTTGCCACAAAAGGAAGCCAGGGAGAGTCTGGGAATCTTTTTCACTTGGACATTCAAACATCATTTCCACAATACAGTATGAGTGTCGGGACATGTTCCACTGGAAACCCAGTACCTACATGCCATCATGTGCAGCCATAAACTATTTTTAGATTTTCTGGACAGGCCAAACTTCCACTGTCCAAATGACTTTAAAGAACGTGTAGCTGATGCATCTCAGATTTTCTCATAACTCTTGCTTTTCTAAAAAGTATGTTAGGTGTCCACTGTTGATCTCAGCTGTGCTCTTACTAACTGATGAAGGCCATGTATTTCCTATGTCCCACGTAGAAGTAGGTTGTGCTTTCCTCTTCTCATTTGCAAAGACACATCACATTTACCAATACATTTTCATCTAAGGAATAGACTCCAAAATTGGTTCAACAAGTATAGCATATAGTCATCTCCATCTTTTCTTGAAATTTGAGGTAAGGAGAAATATGGAATATAGACCTGGAAAAAGCATAACATGATTGAGATTGAAGTGTGTGTGTGTGTGTGTGTGTGTGTGTGTAAAATATATATGGGAGAAAAATATGTATATGAGGAAAATGAATATGAATATATTTATGAAGAGTACATATGTGTGCATGGTGGGTGTGGGTATTTATGTATTGGCAGTACTGGGGATTGAACCTAGGGCCTCATGCATGTGAGGCAAGCATTCTACCACTGATCTATATCCCAAACTCTAAGTTTCTTCATTTTTTGTTAGAGGAATTTGGAATCTACTAGAAAGTGCTTACCAATTAAGCAGGCAATCACTGAAGACAGTACATTGAGCTGGAAAGAGAAAATGTAAATTCTAAACAGCAACACTCACATGTTCCTTCAATGGACAAAACACTACAGAGAAGGTAATTACTTAAATCCACGAGAATTAACCAAAAGTGTTTTTCAAATGTGTGTCTTCATCATTTGCTTTACAACACTCTGATGGAATATGAGGAAGAATAGCTATGAGTTTAGGCTTAATACTTCGCTAATCTTTCCTCTATTATAATATTTGTAGTATTTTAAAAATGTAGACTTTAAGAGTCCTGTTAATGTAATTAAATTCTCTGAAGTATAATGATTAAACATGGCTTATGGGATAGAGAAAGATGTTTATGTACACAATTACCCATCTTTTCTTACAAATCCAGTAAGTGCCAGGAATTAGGAATATAAACATAAATATAATAATACCCAGTGTACAAGAGCAAAAGCATTCTGAACATCAAGAGTGCTGTAGAAAATGAGAAAGCAATCTTTTGAAACCAAGAAAGCAATCATTAAATCACACTTGGTTTCTTAATACTTCCATTAGGTAGAAGCTCCCTTTTCATATTTTTTTTATTATTTTTAAGACAGAACTGTGGGGCAGGCAAGAAGATCGAGGGCTAGGCAAATCACAGCAGCCCCATTCTCCCTTATCCACAAGGTGTCATCATCATTCACCTTCCCAGTGGGGGAAGTTTAATGCCCTTTCACAAAAGGGGACATTCATACTTACTTTGTTGCAGCTCACTTTTTAACTGGTAGAAATTGTGTGGCTACTATTAGAATATCTTACTGTGTGAATAAGATGATGATTTTGGGGTGTTTCCTTAGGCCAACACTGAGCCCCTATAAATGCATTAGCTTCTGCTGTTCTTTTTGGGAAGGCAGATAGCATTAGCTAAAACAGTCCCTATTGTATAAAACTTTGAAGGAAATAAACTCTATATAGTGGTTCTCAACCTTCCTAACACTGCGACCCTTTAATACAGTTCCTCATGTTGTGGTGACCCCCAACCATAAAATTATTTTCATTGCTATTCATAACTGTAATTTTGCCACTGTTATGAATCATAATGTAAATATGTCTGTTTTCTGATGTTCTTAGGTGACCTCCTAAAGGGGTCATGACTCACAGGTTGAGAAACACCATTCTAGAACTACCTGAAGTTTTGTGTTTTTAGATCCAAGGTGACTAAAATCAATGCATTTTTACATCAGAGAAATGCAACGTCTCTTTAACATTTAAACACTATTTGTCAAATAGTTTTTCTTCATAGTCTGGAGAATTCTATAGTAGTTTCTATTGTAGTGGGTATCCACTCTGCCAGTGATTTTGGACTACTTGGCGTGATAGAGGCAGTGCTTCTTATCAGCCTAAGCGACCTCTTAAAAGGGGAGAGAAAGGGGAGTAACGCTGTCTTTGGTGGTGAAGACCAAGTCAGGCGTGTGATCAGTCCCAAGCTTTCCAAAGACTCTGCAACTGGATTTACCATATCCTGTTTTTCATGAGTGTATTTCCCCTTTC
>LZPO01086574.1:710703-764418 GCA_001675575.1 Neotoma lepida
AAAAAAAAATATGACCTCAAATTCTTTTCTGAACTTGCAACTCATGCTCTGGACCAGAAAATAGAGAGCTCGGGCCACAAGAGGGACTGGGCTATAACTCTCACAGGAGCACTTGTATTGACCAATGGCCACCAGCCGTGCTTTCCATCTCAAAGCCTTCACCTGCTAGAGAATGCTTGTTCAACTATGTGAGCCTGTGAGGGCACTTCTCATTCAAATTAGTTTCAAGGGATCTTTCTTCCTAAAATTAGGTGTGCAAAATTAGTAAATAGAGAAAATGATGTTGGAAAAGCTCTTGGAAACATTCAGTATTTAAAATATTAAATATTTAAAAAATATAATCCTTATCTGAAAAGCCCACTGGCTTCCACTTACTGATATCTTAATCCTGAGACTATACTTGTTGCATGAACTATTCCTGAAGAGATATAAACAAATGTGAACCCAAATAGGGCTCCAGTGACAGACAAAAGAAACAATTCTACCCAAGTTCAGCTTGGTGAACTGGTGAGCTTATTGGACTTACTTACAGGAGCATGGATGAGGGATTACTCACAGGCACATTGGTGACCCCCAAACAGCTGCATCACTGCAAAGTCTCACTTCAGCCAGCATGGATGACAGCTTCGCCATACTTGCATAGATGGATCCCCCTCCAATGAATCTCCCACACTGTATATCAGTGGTTCTCAACCTTTAGGTTGCAACCCCTTTGGCGGGTCAAATGACCCTTCTACAGGAGTCACATATCAGATATCCTGCATATCAGATATTTATGATTCATGACAGTAGCAAAATTATAGTTATAAAGTAGCAATGAAAATAATTTTATGGTTGTGGGGGTCACCACAACACGAGGAATAGCATTAAGGGTCACAGAATTAAGGATGAGAACCACTGCTCTGTATGCTCTATCTCTTGCTAACACCACTTATGGCTTAGGACAAATTAAATAGAGCTGTCAAGGAGGTGGGGAAGGGAGGGGCTGAAATGTTAGATGAGAGACTAATGACCCCTGTATTCTCCCCTTCTGTGTGAGAACATCAAGAGGGAACATCTTGAGGCTCGCTTGTGTGCAATCACAGCTGCTTTGATGAAAAAGATAATGGCTGTTATGCTTGAAGGGTAATACTCTACACAAATATGTAATTCTACACATGAGACATTCACTATTTACTTATTGTTACACACATTCTGGGATTTGTTTATTTATCAAATATAGGAAAAATTACAGAACTACTGAGTTGCTCCTGAAATCATCAGGAAAGCAAAAAAGTCATTGTGCTGTTCCTTGCTAGACAATTGATTTTTGGGAGGAGAGCTTGTATTGCTCCTCTCCCAGATGGAAATTTTATTGGCAGATGTCCAACTGTGAAGCGCGAGGGAAAGCAAAGAGAAAGATACAATTTAAGATGTCAAAGGCCCCCTTTCTAGTCAGTTTTACTAGGTTTGTACTCATGAGACACTAGATCAATATCATCCGGTAGCTATGAATGTCTCAAATGAGAAGAAAAGGGGAATGAGTGCTTTTTTCAAATCATCTCCAGGATCAATACACTGATTCAGCTCACATATTCAGAATTAAAAGATCAAAAAGTCAGTATTCTCATAAGAGACATTTTTGTTTTTACTACTTGTATGTGTTTTGTGCTGTAGAGAAGCTATGAGAGAACATTGGTACACCATTTTATACATACTCTGTGTGTGTGTGTGTGTGTGTGTGTGTGTGTGTGTGCACGCGCACGCTGTGTGTTTGAGACAGGTAGCCCAAGCTGGCCTTGAACTCATGTCCTCCTGCTTCAGCCTCCCGGGTACTGGGATTACAGGTTGAGCTACCGTACTGTCTTAGGGTTTCTATTGCTTTGATGAAACACCATGACCAAAAAGTAAGCTGTGGAGGAAAGGGTTTATTCAGCTTATACTTCAACATCAATGTTCATCACTGAAGGAAGTCAGGACAGGAATTCAAACAGGGCAGGATCCTGGAGGCAGGAGCTGATGCTGAAGCCATGGAGAAGTGCTGCTTACTGGCTTGCTCCCCATGACTTGCTCAGCCTGCTTTCTTATAGAACCCAGGACCACCAGCCCTGGGATGCACCAATGGGTTAGGCCCTCTCCCATTGATCACTAATTGACAAAATGCCTTACAGCCGGATCTTATAGAAGTGTTTCCTCAACTGAGGATCCTTCTTCTCTGATGACTCTAGCTTGTGTCAAGTTGATTCAAAACCAGCCAGTACACATACTCTGCAATGCATACATATTTACATAGAGAAGAGACCCCCCCTTTTTTTTTTAATCACAAAGAGCACTAGAATATCTCCTAACAGCCAGGCCTTTAATCCAGCAGCATTGGTTCTGCAGTTCTCCAAGTATGAGGAACTTGTGAGAATCTGTTGTTCTTAGGAGTTTCTTGAAGTCAAGATTCTTCTCAGTTGGGCATAGTGGTGCATCCTTATAATCCTAGCTCTTGGGAAGCTGAGTCACCAGAATTTTGAGTTTCAGGGTCACGTTGGACTGTACAGCCAATTCTCGGCCAGCCTGGGGTGTAGACTAAGGTCCTGCTTTAAAAAAAAAACCCAAACTGTTTTCATAATAACATGTGTGCTCTGTGCTCTCATTCTCTCAGCAGAGTTTTTCCCAAGACTATGTGCTGGTATGTGGTAATGTCATGTTGATACCTAGAGGAATGCAATTCTGTGTTTTAAAATATTCTAAGTTAAGGGGATGGGGATATAGCTTAGTTGACAAAATACTTGTACATAAGTGTAGGGACTGGAGTTTGATGCCCAAAACCCTTGAAAAAAAGCAGAGAATAATGGTACACACTTCTTTTTTTAATTTATAAAATATTCTCTTTTTTGGCATTCTGAGACAGGGTTTTAAAATAGTCTTTAAAAATTTTATTTTTCCCTTTTGTTGAAAATAGATTTTTTTCTCACACAACATATCCTCACTCTCCCCACTCTACTCCTCCCAGTTCTTCCCAACCTCCCCTCCCATCTGGATCCCTCTCCTTTCTGCCTCTCGTTAGTAAAGAAACAGGCTCCTAAGGGAAAATAGTAAAATAAAATACGATAAAATAAAAACCAACACATCACAATTGGACAAAACAAGCAAACAGAAGGAAAACTGCCCAAGAGAAGGTACAAGAATCAGAGACCCACTCATTCACACACTCTGGAATCCCATAAACATACTAAACTGGAAGCCATAATAAATATGTATATACATAGAGGACCTGGTGCAGACCTGTGCAGGCCCTGTGCATGCTGCTTCAGTCTCTGTGAGTTCATACTATCTTTGCTCATGTTGATTTAGAGGATTTTGTTCTCCTGGTGTCCTCCATCTCCTGTGGCTCTTACACTCTTTCCACCTCCTCTTCTATAGGGTTCCCTGAGCTCTGAGTGGAGGGATTTGATGGAGACATCCCATTTAGAGCTTTGTGTTTCAAAGTCTCTCACCCTCTGCATGTCTCTATATTTGTTCCGATATGCTACTGGAAGAAGCTTCTCTAATGATAGCTGAGTAAGGCATTGATGTATGAGAGACAGGTGCATTCTTGGAGCTTGTTGGTCAGCCAGTATAGCCTGATCAGTACATTCCAGGCCAAGTAAAGTGATGTTGTCTCAACAAACAAGTGGCTGACACCCGAGGAATGCTACCTGAGATCCATCTCTTCCCTTCACATCCACATCCACACACATGTACGTGCATACCCTCCACATGCAGAAACACACACATGTGTGTGCTTGCGTGCATGCACACACACAAATGCACGCACACAGAGACTATTTTAATTCCTAATTCTATCAATAGCAACAGATAAAATCTACATAAATGCATGCCTTTGGAGCACTCAATGTAAGAATGGAAAGGAGTCCTGAGGCTGCATATTCTTCTGTAGACACCAGGGAAGTAAAAGACACTTGGATTCTGTGCCAAAGCTTGAAAGAAACAGGAGCAATTGCTTCCAAATCTTTATTTCTACTCCAGAGTCAAATGTGGCATTTTACAGTGGTGATGCTGTTGCTGTTTGGGTTAGGAGCATTCTTTGTAGAAAGTCTGTCTTATTTAATGTAGAGTGTTTAGCCACCTCACTGGTCTCCTTGCACCTAATGTCAGTAGCAGTCCCTAGTTGCAACAACCAAAAATATATCAAGATATTGCCAAATGTCCTGTTGATGACAAACAGCCCAGTTGAGACTATCTCTTAAGACAGATTCTGTTGTTTGTACTAGGCCACAGTCCTGGATGTTGTCACATAGTCATTTGTAGCTGTAAACAGGCTGGGCTATGTAATATTTATCCGAGGTGGATTGATGCCAGCCAAAATAGGATGGTCTGTTTCTGTGGCAGGAGAACAGGTATTTGGGAGCATCTCCGTGGGAAAAGAGAATCTATCTCTCAATTATTTGTGATGGTGATAACATTCTATCTACTCTAGAAGAACAGAAACAGTCATTGGATTTTACTGACATGTCCAGGTATGGACATCTGGAAGCTCTTCCACTCAAAGAATTCTATTTGGTAATTTCATGTTTTCCTCCAAAATCCTATTGTGCTATTATTTGAGAGAGTTTGGACATACCATTTATCCTCACTAAATATCACACTGTTAAAATTCAAATATCAAAAATAAACATGAAAACAATTATACAGGATAGTTGCTTTCTCAGAGTCAATATTTGGGCCCATAAATATGGTGGGTATCTTTGGTAAAGACTTTCCCAGAACAGAATCAACTGTTTTTCCAACTTTCACTAAGGATTTATCACCTTTCTTGACATCTATTGTTCACAAAGGAAAGAAAACATCTATCTCTAAATGTTAGCATGATCTGGGTAGTATCTTTCTGACAGTGGGTCTGAGTCCAGGAATCAAGTACAAGAAGTTTATCTGGGTGATACAGACAGAGGAGTAGCAGTGTGGGGCAGTGGAGAGGAAAGTGCAGTAACAGCTGTCACTGTGGCACACATCTCCTTAGGCAATGGGCTATAATCTCATTAGGAGATCCTGCGAGCTAGTATAGATAGGACAGGCTGCAGAGTAATCCCATCCAGGAATCAAAGATGCTGAGATATCTATTTCCCCAAACTCCTGTGTACCTTTGGATCATGACCATATCTATAGGCAAGAATTCCTGGCCTGCCTTTTGTTCTCTGACCAAGAAAAAGCCTTTAGGCATGGCTCTCTGTCTCTCTCTGTCTCTGTCTCTGTCTCTGTCTCTGTCTCTCTCTGTCTCTGTCTCTCTGTCTCTCTTTCTCTCTCCCTCTCTCTCTCCTCTCTCCCCTTTCTCCCTCTTGCTCTCTCTGTGCAGTAGTACGGTATTGGAGTGCACTAGCACTATGGGTGCTGGAAGACTAGGAGAGTCACTGACTGTGTCCCTTCCACCCTATATGCTGGTGATTGGCTCACTTCTCTCACTCCAATGTAGCCCACCAAGCTTGCTGTCCATTTCCTCGACAGATGGTAAAGATTACATAGGCAAAGGAAAAGCAGCTGAAGGAGGAGCTCAAGAGGCTATGGGCAAAACCCAGACATGAATACGTGAAGAAATCTCCCCTCCTAGATGGCCAGGAAGACTTACATGTTGACAAAAACACGGAGCTATTTTACATTGAATTTAATATATACTAGCCACCCAGTTTAAATTCCAACTCAAAAGAGATCTTCAGAACAACAGTGACAAATTGAAGTTTTTGCTGTTCAGCTTGAACATATCGCATATTTAAGTTGATCATGGTGCCATACGTGAGCTTTATTCACCAGAGACTGGAGGGAGTTGTCATCACCACGTCGCCTGAGTCCATTCCTTCTGAATCAGGCCACCTAAGTCGTCCCCATTTTTATTGCTTCAATCCTCCAGTTCTTTGTCCACGCCACATCAGTCTTTCCAAACCGCCCAAACCTTTGGACATTGCTTCTATAACTGCAGAATACATTCATCACTCTTTCTCTGATTCACAGTTAGTACATTTGTCTTAAGGGTGCCGGGTGCCTGACTTATTTTACTCAAAGTAGGGTAAGAATCACAAAATGACTCCAAGATGTTGTGTCACTGACTGTCATTAAGTAGAAAAGTTGCTTGAGGACTAGATAGAACTGCTGATGTTCTCATCTGTAAATCAAGATTTTAGGGCCTTATTTTGCTTAAGTAGATCAGAACCCATGATCATATGGGTAGAATCAAATTTGTGTGATTTAAATAAATTTCAAGAGCTAGAGAGATAGCTTAGTGGTTTCTCAAACTTTAATTATCAAACCAACATTATGTTTAGTGAAATGAGAATATTTTCGTTTGGAAGTCAGATAGGAATAATTATGTTATTTTAGCTTTAAAACTACAAATGACCAATTCTTTGGAGGGTCTCTGATTTATATCTCTTTGGTATTTTTCATACAAACAGTGCACCTTGATAGTCTTGGGAAGTTCCAGCTTAGAGAAATTGCATTTCAGCACCACCTGGTGGCAAGAAGCTGCTATTTCACACAATGTATTTTAAAACATGGTACTGGAAATTTGGTTGTTTCTTTTCTTTCTTTCTTTTTCTTTTAACCTGTGAATACAAAATACAAAATGATGTTTTTTTTTAAAAATATACATATTATTACACATTCTTTACTTAGTTTATCATTCTGTCCCTGACTCTGGCCAACCTATAATAGGAATCTTGGTAATGTATAGGAATGGCACTTTCTCCCATCTAAGTACTAACCAAGGTGGACCCTGCTTAACTTTCTAGATCAGGTGTGATCTGGGTGCTATGGCCATAGACAAAATGCTCCTTTCTCTACATAAGCTCCTAATGAGTTTCTTTTGTGGAAGACCTTCCTTTTAGTGACCCTGGGTCCCAGGCTTCTCTCAGCTTACTGAGCAGCCAGTTTTGAGGGCAAAGGTCATTTCACTTTCTTTGAATGGCCAGATTGAAAATATTTTATTATCTGTTGACTATCTGGTCTCTATCACAACTATTTCATCTCTGCTGGTATAGTGTAAAAGCAGCTGAAAGCAATATGTAAATGAATTAGTGTGGTTGTGTGCCAGTAATACTTGAGTTTTGAATGCCAAGATCTAGGTTTCATATGATTTTTATGAAACTTCCTTCCCTTCAGATTGTCTTCAACTATTCAATTAGTATCTTAGTATCCAGGCTGGAGTTTGCCCTCTCCTACCCTGAGATCTGCCATCCTTTCCTTGTCACAGTGGGCTGAATAATGAATCAGGAGGGATTTCTGGCATAGCCTGGAAAAGACACTCCATGCCATTGGCCAGAACTCAGTAACATGCCTATAGTCAGGCAAGAAAAGGAAAGGTTATTGACCACATAGCAGTGTAGCCACAGTCCCCACTAAGGTATGCACTGTGACTTTCAAAGCACAGTTTCTGTTGAGTGTGGTAGCACAAGCCTGGAGTCACAGCTCTTGGAAGGCAGAGGCAGGAAGATGATAAGGGTCAAGTCCAGCCTGGGCTATATAGTGACTTTAAGGTCAGCCTGGACTACCAAACAAGCAAGCTCCACATTATAATTTAATTCACTTATTCATGATTAGTTGGTGCCATTACAAGAAAGCTGTGCTCTTCATAATCTGTTTATATGTATTGAGCTTAAAGACAACGTTTTCAAGCAGACATGTTCAGTAACATATTTAAGCTATAAATAACAAAGGGATGTGGCTAAGAAATGACATTAACTGAGAGTAAATTAGTGAACAAACAGAACTGTATTTTTGAAGGAACCATGTAAACTGTATGAGAGATTTGTGTTCACATGGTTTAGATAAAGGATCTTATTGTCTCTGGGATGTCCTTGGTTGGAACTAACGTTCACAAGGGAGAGCATGCACGCAGTCCTGTGAGAGTCCTAGTATCAGATTCTGTTTTTGCTGCTCAAGGCAGCACACAAAGGACTACTAAGAGTTAGAATACTATACTCAGCAGGTCAAGGTAGAGGGATTGCTGTGATTATTAGGTCAGCCTAACTCACACAAGGATATATATGTAGTGTGTGTGTGTATGTGTTTACACACACACACTGCGGTAGAGCAAGATCAAGTTTTTCCATCTGTCATCTTAGGTACACCTGGTTTTAATGATTGCCACTTTAGGCTAAAGCTCAAAGCTTAATAAAGTATGGATTGTAACCAAAATTAAAATATTTTGTTCATTGTGTATATATGTGTGAATGCACACCAATGTGTGTTGGTGCCTGTGAACACCAACTAGCACATGTATAGGGGTCAGAGGACAACTATCAGGGAGTGGTTCTCTCTTTCCACAGTGTGAGTCCTGGAGGCTGAACTCAGCTTGTCAGGCTCTCCAGCAAGTACCTTTTATCTGCTGAGCCATCTCACTCGCTCCTGTAATAAATTTTAAAGGAGTAAATTTCAAATACGTGTATTCAGTATTTTATGTAGTTCAGGTTTAAGGAAGAAATCTTATAGGTAAAAATACATGAACCCTTGTAATGAAAAAAAAAACTGATGAAGAAGAAAGTGTATCCAGGATAGAAAGGACAGTGAAGCAGCATGGGGAAGAGGCATGGAGAGATTTCCTGCCAGCAACTACAGAAAACCATTTTTGCTTTCTAGTATATCACCCTTTGCCAGCAGAGGGCAGCAAAAACTCACATAATGGCATGATTGCGCTTTCCCTTAACAACTAGCTTAACAAGCTAACTGTTGATCAAGACGGAAGCTTGCTGTATACAAAGGAAGGCTAAACTAGGAGTCAAAGAAATCCTGAGTTTATATATCCTTGCAATTCACTCTACAGGCAAATTGATAGATCTGTGACATCGATGCAATACACCAGGCCTTCCTCTTTTAAACATGACAAAGAATTAATGTAGAAAATGTTTGGGAAAGTTGTGGACTCATTCATTCATTATTTGGTCATTCATTCACTAAGTATGTTCTAGTCTAGATGCAGAGACCCAGGGATGAGAATCACATACTCATCTTTCCAATAGCCTATTAACGCTTGACTAAACATTGGATGGCTGTGCTGTAATTACCATCTGAGCATCGTGGTAGGTAGTAAGGCTTGAGTTGAATTTCCTGAGGACAGTCCTGCCTTGTCATGCTCTCCTCCCGCACTGTCCTTCACTCTTCTTCTTTCTAACTACTCGGAACTCTCAACTTTTTTCCCATATTCAACAAGTGCCCTGCTTTTTTGTGATTTCTTTTGCTTGTCCATGCCTAGAATAAATTCCCATACAGATCTACATGTCCCACAGGGTAGTATTCACAAAGTCATTATTTATCACTATGTGTGTGAATGTTCATGCTTGTGTGGTGCATGATGAGTTTTTGGGTGCACATTCATGTGCACACATGCAGAGGCCACAGAAATGTCAATCGTAGCTTTCTGCCGTGTTGCCTGGAGTCAAGGTCTCTCACTGAACCGTAGCCATAGTTAGGCTATGCTGGCTAGTCAGAGAGCTATTGGGATCCACACAATGCCGGTATTAAAGCATGCGCAGTTGTGCCCAGCTTTTTGTGAGGGCATTGGGGATTTGAACTCAGATTCTTATGCTTGCATATAAAGGGCTTTTATCAACTGAGTCATCACTGCCCTAGGCCCCTTACAAAGGTATTTTTAACACAAATACATTCTCTTTCTTGAGCAGACAAGTCTGCTTGTTGACACTCTGTGTTCTATGGAAAATACAGATTTGAACATTTGCCTAAATAATTGAAGGATCCTCCTGAGGAAAATATTACTAGATAAAATTTTAAGTCTCATATATTGTTATGGATTACCAGAGGAATATCTCATTAAGAAAAGGGACAGATATTATCAACACATTGATTAAATCAATTATATTCTAGTGAGAGAGTCTATATTTTCTTTTTGAATGATTAGGACAGTCTTGACAGTTCTTCGACACTCAACTTGGAGTCACACTTCAGGTAACAATCACTGTTGATAGTGTTGACAGCTGACATTGATTGAGCACTTATGTTCCAAACATTATGCTAAGGACTCAGCAGATGTCCCCTAGAGCAGTGGTTCTCAACCTTCCTAATGCCACAACCCTTTATTTCAGTTCCTTATGCTGTGGTGACCCCCAACTATAAAATTATTTTCGTTGCTACTTCATAAGTGTAATTTTACTACTGTGATGAATCATAATGTAAATATCTGTGTTTTCCGATAGCCCTAGGTGACCCCTGTGAAAGGGTCATTCGATCCCAAAGGGGTCGCCAATGCACAGGTTGAGAACCAATGCTCTAGAGCAAGGTGCTGAGAAAAGCACAAGCCACTGGGATGAGGAGACTGTGTTTATGCCCCACTTTTTCCTGGCATATGTCTCTCTGGACCACCAGGTGCCAACCCTTCCATTGTTAGTTGGCTGATATGAATATTTACCCTCTTTCATTACAGGATTGGTTTTTGTAATGTTTTGATAATAGCAGCTCTCACAATCTGACCCAGGCGGGTATAGAGAAGGTGAAGAGTTTCAGGTTATTTGTTCACTTCTAGTGATTAAAAGGACAGGCAACCTTTCATAGTTAGGGTTACTATTTCTGTGATGAAACACCATGACCAAAGCAATTTGGGCAAGAAAGGGTTCATTTGGCTTATGCTTCCACATCACTGTTCATCATTGAAGGAAGTCAGGACAGGAACCTGGAGGCAGGAGCTGATGCAGAGGCCGTGGAGGGTTGCTGCTTACTGGCTTGCTCCCCATGGCTTGCTCAGCCTGCTTTCTTATAGAACCCAGGACCACCAGCCCAGGCATGGCCCCAGCCACAATGGGCTGGGCCCTCCTACATCAATCACTAGTTAAAAAATACCCCACAGGCTTGCTGTCAGCCTGATCTTATGGAGGCATTTTCTCAGTCAAGGCTCTCTCCTCCGCGATGACATCAAACTTGTCACCTTACAAACACTTCTATAGTTTTGTTAGAAAACCCCGACAGCCCTGCTAGACAGCCCTCCTTCCAGAACCTGTGCAGTGAAACATTAGCATCAGTGTATGCTTGCATCCCGTGAGAACCTGTGTGTAACTGAATGGCATGGGAAGTGAGCTTGCTCTGCTTAGGCTGCACCTCACTTAAAAGGATTCACTTCCCTCTGTGCTGAATGGTTAATGGGTATACTTTATATAAATAAGCCTCAGAAGGAACTATATTCTTAGTCTATTAAGAGAATAATTTGCTTAATAAATAGCAAAGCATAGTCCATGTGATATTTCAGAATACTTTAGAAGCAGATGAAACACACACTTGTGTAAATTATTGGGGCAACTTTTCTTTAGTGTTTTACAACAGTTGGGCTTCTGTTGGTGTGATAAAACACCATGACCAAAAGTAACTTGGGAAGGAAAGGATTTCTTTCAAGATGCACCTCTCAAGCCATAAGTGTATCACTGAAGGAAGTTAGGACAGATACTTGAGTCATGAAGCTGGAGGAAAAAGCTGATACAGAGACCATGGAGGAGGGCTTGCTTCCCATGGCTTGTTCAGCCTACTTTCTTATAGCACCCAGCTCTCCCCCATCAATCATCAGTCAAGAAAATGCCCCGCAGGCTTACACACAGGCCAGGCTGGTGGGCATTTGCCCAATGGAGGTTCCCTCTTTCAAAATGACTCTAGCCTGTGTCAAGGTGACATACAATCTACCCAGCACAATAGTCACATTAATGGTCTCCAAACCTTTTGTTATGGAGGCCTCCATTCTAACCTCTCATGAATCAATTTGCTAGTTGTTGTCTGTTGTTTAAAATCCACATAATGACAGGAATTAGTACAGTACATGCTTTAAAATGAATTAACATTCTTTTCACAATAGCATCAAAGTATCACATGAAAAACAGTAAAATACATGTATAGAGATAAATAATCAAAAACCAAGCAATACTGATCTCTAGCTTCTGTAGACTGTGGGGAACCTCTATACCACAGCAAGGAAGACCCAACATGAAGGAGTTCCCTTTCCCTGGATGCAGAGATGAGCTCGAAGGAAAAGGAACTATAGATGCTGGGGGAAAGTAAAGGGCAAGGGATATGGAGGGCCATTGATTCTGCTTTGGACTGCATAAGATACTTCTGGGACTATTTTCTCTTCCACATAAAGGTATTGGTCGTACGGCCAACATGTAAACCTCTTGAATCAGAGATTTCTCTGCTGCCCTTCCCTAACCATCCTCATATTCAGCCCTTAGCAGCATAGCACAGTAATCTGATAATATCAGGGAGTTGGACCCAGGTAGGTACATTTAACACAACTAACTTCCTTATCCCTTGAAGGATGACTGAGTCTCTCCCTGAAGTCACTAACAGAATTGAGTCCCAGCTATCCACCTGCTCTTGGATGCACTGCAAAATTAGTATCCTCTGATCTTTGTTGGATTTCCATCCTTTCCTACTGTTTCTTTTGGTCTCTTCTCAAAGTCTTTGCTTGCGAATTCTACATTTGCTATCCACTTCTGAGAGAAGCCAATAGTAAAATATGGACTGGAAAGGCTTTTATATTTTGTGCCCCACCATGGATACAAGTACTAGAAACAATGAACTTTCAGTTCCTTTTCTGATGCTCTGGGCCTTGAGATTAGCCCAGCCTTTGGAGAGCTAGCAGGTTGGTGAGCCTGAGTAATATCAGGTCTTGACAGAGGGCCCCATTTAGTTACTAACAACAATGGTAAATAGAGCTTGACATTGATTAATTACTCTTGTGCAGATTTTTTCCCCTGTAAATTTTAGACATTGTAAAAAAGAATTGACAGATTTTCTTTTCTGTACAGTACATAGTGAGTAACGGATGTCCTTCAGCGCTTTCTGCCCAGCATTTTTTTTTGTCCTTCTCCTTGAACTAAACTGTGAAAGATAAATAGGATTATTTTATTTTCTGAGAAGGTTATGTAATAATTAAACAGAACAATGTATCCATCCTGTCTCAGGCCAGGAGTTACAGAGTAGAAAATTGGTGGCTGGAAGTCCTGATTTCTGTACAACCTGTAATATTTCTCGGTCCTATTTTCCTTCAGGACCAAGTGACCTCTCAGAATCCAGTCACTAATAAATATTTCTGATACCAATAACCAATAAAAGATCCAGGGGTCAAATGTAGAGAAGAAAGGGATCCAACATTATGTGTCTATGTCAACATATTAAGATTTCTTACTCATTCCCCCTTACCCATGAGAGAGGAGGAGGTCATTCAAAGATGTGAATACCTCTGAATGTGAGTCTGTGATGAGGACAGACTAGGCCAGTGCTGTGTCTCACCTCTCAGGTGATAGCAGAGGTTGGAAACATCTTTGGTTGCTACAACTGGGATTTACTACCTTATTTTGAACAGATGGCACCAATGATATTTGGGGCTGGATAATTCTCAGTTGTTGGGAAAGTGTCTTGTGTACTGAGGGATAATTGGAAGGTCTCCTACATAATAGCTATCTTTAGTATACTTTCTGATAGCAAGAAGAATTGGTTTTAGTTATGCATAACAGAGACAGGTAACATCTGTTTTAGATTTGAAAATGTTAGGTTAGATAGTGGAGGGAAGGGTTATTCACATGATGATGTCAAGCTAGGGGCTAAAGATAAGCATTTGGATATTATCTTCATGTATCAAAACATTTGAAGAGAAGGAGGTGCATGGGATTCATGATAAGACAAGATACAGGAAGGAGGATACAAAGAAGACGAGAAACTGGTGACTTCAATTGTGCTATAGGTTCAAATTCCTCATCCTTGCTGGATCAACACCTTTGGAGACCCCGAATTTCTTTGCCTGATAAGAACAGTATGGAATTCCTTGCCCTTTGACTTCCAGCTCTTTCACTTGCTTTGGCGGGTAGATAAGGCAGAAGTGACAACATGCCAGTTTCAAGCCCAAGCCGTAAGAGGCCTTGCTTGGAGTCTGCTTGTTCTCTTGAAACTCTGCCAAGAAAGAATTGTCTGGACTTACTCACTTTCTTGAGTGGAGGATGAGTAATACGTGGAGTATGGCCCAGCCTAGATCAGCTAGCCCCAGCCGACTTGGAAACAGATGAACTGACCTAATGCCCATTGTTCTAGTGTGATGAGCCCCTGAAATGTCATGATTTTTTTGTTGTTCATATTGTTTTATGTCATGAATTTTGAATTTTGGAGAGAAGTCTGCACAAATGTACTGAAGACTATGGCCCAGAGAGTAGAAACTGAAGTGTGAAAGAGAATAGGGGCCCTGATGGAGAGTTTAACCTGGAAGTGTTTACATCTGTAGTTCTGAGGAAGAGTGGAAAGTATGACAAAGAGAGAAAGCTATAGTACAGGAAAACTAAAGGAGGCCATAAGCTTGGAACTGGAAAACCCGTGTTTAAATCTCATCTTTACCGTTTACAAGCAATGTGGCCTTAAGATATGAAAACTCCCTATGCCTCAGTTTTCTCATCTGTAAATGATGAAAGGGGAACCTATGTTAAGTATTATTTTGAGTAGTAAGTGTACTTATTGCAGCACATGTTAAATGTATAGCAGAGTGCTCAATAGATCTTAGCTATTGACTAAAAAAATTCAAAAAGTATGATGGCTAAAACACTGCTTGCATCCTCTGGCTCGGACTTGAGATGACTTTTTAAGTACAAAAAGATGCTTCTCAAGAGAAAAGAAATAGTCAGGTAATGAATGACTGGGGGAGGAAGACATGGAGGGCTGTTGTTTAATGGGGATAGTTTCATTTGGGAATGATGAAAACATTGCAACGACTGCACAGCAATGTAAATGCAGCTAATGCCACTAAAGCTGCACTTTTAAAAACAGTAAAAATGGTAACTTTCCTGTTCCCATATATGGCACTTTAATTCAGCCATTCTCAACCTGTGGGTTGTGACCCCCCACAGAGGTTGCATATCAGATATTTACATTACAATTCACAACAGTAGCAAAATTACAGTTGTAAAGTAGCAATGGAATAATTTTATGGTTGGGGGCCACCACAACATGAGGAACTGTATGAAAGGATCGCAGCATTAAGAAGATTGAGAAGCACTGCTCTAATTAAAGAAACAACAGAAAAGACAAAGACGATGAATTAAAGGAAATTGCATAAAATATAACTTGTTGGAAATAAAAACACAAGGCTAGTTTCTCCACCAGTGAATAATGGATCTGAGATATAGCTATAACTCTTTTTATAAATGAAACTATAAAGTACAGAGGGCTGAGAGGGGTGCCTAGAAAAAGAAATAGCCACATTCGGTTGAAAGGAAACCCTGATGACTTATGTGTACCCAACAACAGTCAACTTCATCAAGAAAGTTGTGAGTCTCCACTGGAGCTCTCATGTTTGGGGGTGCTTTGGCAATGTGACAATTTCATGTGGTCTTTGGATTCCATCCCAAGCTTTTAATCTTCATTTTTTTTTGCTCTTGAAATATATTTTCAAGACCAATAAGGTTCTGAGATAAAGCTCCACTAGATTCTAGAGACTGTTTTGTGCAGATTGTTTACTGTTCTGAAGAGGACAGAATTCTTCCATTACTAATTTGTATGAATCACTTTGTAATAAACAAGATGATTTTGTGCCCACGACAATGACACGTCTGGTTCTTTTAATATGTTTGAAAAGAAAAAAAAAATAAAAGTGAAACATTGAGGAGGCAAATATCCAAAAAGCATTTTATAAAGCATAAATTTCCATGGACTATAGTTTTTAAAGCCCAGTTCAGAATTTTGAAGAGACGTTTGGTTGTTAAAAAAAGAGGGAAGGATATTTTATGCCCCAGTTACTACTCAAACTGATAATTGAAAGAAAGCAAACATGACAGTGTAATTGACCTGGGGCCATGGGAATGACTGCATCAGGAGGCAACTTTTGCTCTTGATTAGTGTATTAGTAACAGGTATTGGGCTGATTTCTCTGTGCCCTTAACGGCCTATGCATTACCAATTTATTTTCAGGGAGAAGTACAGGTCCTCCTTTTAAGGAAATTATAACAGACTTGGGAAACATCCACAGAGCAAGGTGAGCTAATCTGTGTCTAGGATGGTGTGGACAATGACATGTTATTTCAAGTCCCCAGCTGATGATACTTACCGATTTCAACACACTACAGAGTGAATATGTAGCCTTAACTTTTCAGTGCTCCAAGCAGCCACTGTCAGTTACTAAAAGTTGGTTTTTCTGTCAGATGAAACCCATTGTTCATCCCCCACCCCAGTATGTGTGGCTGTGGACACTGACAGAAAGGAGAGAGAAATTGAGGTGGTTAGTAGATATATTGGAGAGTAATTGTCAAGAACTTGGAAAAGGGTAACAACATTAAGAGGATCTGGAGAATGACATATAACAGTCCGCCACGAGGAGGAGGGCAGAGAATTGTTCCACACACTTAATAAGAGATGCCTGGCCATACCAAATAAGTTAGAAATGTGTGAGGTAGATTAGTGATCCTCAGCTAGCAAGCTTCAAATGGAGGTAGTTTGGCCCTAGAGGGGACATTTGGCAATGTCTGAAGAAGACACTCTTTGTGGCCACAAGTGAGGCCAGAGGTTGTTGTTAATGTCTGGTGGTGGAGACCAGCAATGCTGCTAACGGTGATATGATGCACAGACAAATCTCCAACAAAAAGGAATTATCTCATCAAAACTGTTTGTCACATTAAGGTTATAATGACTAATCGCCAAATCTCAGTGACAACACAGATTAATCATACGAAAAGATCCAAACAAGTGTTTCAGGTGAAGTTCTCCTTCAAGTAGCCAAGCTGAAATTCATGCGATTCCTTTCATCACGTAAAGCCACTCTCTTTAATGCCTAGACAATGCAGTAGACACAGTGGGAGAAGACAGTGAGTTTGTGAGGATGACAAACATGTTCTTAGCTGCTTTTGGACCATGACTAGCTCATCTTTTCCACTCATAGTCCTTTGAGATGAATTAGTTCCAGGATTCCACCTTGATGCAAGGTATTTAGTTAACAGACATGGCTTAGCACTGTATGCCCAAAGACGAACTGGGCATAATACACTTAGCCAGTGAGGGGTCATGGTAAGGATCAAGGGGTCAGCTAGGGAACTGTTAGAAAAATTCAATGGGAAGTTGTCAGCACTTGGGCAAGTGATGTGGAAAGACAACATCAGGCTCAGAGACAGATTTCATTTAGAAAGTAAAATAGAGTTCAAATTAGCCAATAATAGAAAGTCTGATGGCCTGTCAAGGCCCTTAAAGGTGACCTTGAGTGTTACTCTTCTTTGAAATCTCAGCTCATTTGGACCCTCATTTTAATATAAGAATGTGTGGATATATAGGACTGAAATTTAGAACAAAACCTGTGGGATTTCTTTGTTGTTAGTGGTACCAAGTTTTTTTTTTTTGGGGGGGGGTGGATGGTTCCTATAGGAGAATGATAATTTAACATTTAGAACACCGGTAGGTTTTCAGTAATGATAAATATTCCAATAGAGGTAGTCTCAAATCCATTAGAGTACAGTGTTGGAGCTTTTATTGAAAAGCAATCATTACTTGATGGGGTTCCCTGCTATATGTAGCCCAGATTAGCCTTAAACTCACTGTCTTTCCTGCCCTGGCCTCACATCCTGGTTTCAGGTTTCAGGTTTCATCATGCCTGGCACTGATTAATAACATTTTGTTGTATACACAAATCAATGGATAATTGTATAAATGAGAAAAATAATTTTTTATTTTATCACAGTGTGGAGAAACCTGCTTCTTATATTTCTGTGCATCAATTATCACTTGCTGTTTAACAAACCACACAGAAACTTAGTGACTTCTAACAATAGACATTTAGTATTGCCCATATCAACTTGAAGTCATCTTCTTTGTGTTTCCAGTCTTGTCTGGGCTCTTTCATATGTACACACTCAGCTGTGGGTGCTCACTGGAGTTGACTGTGCTCATCTTGGCTACTTCTCATGTTTGTAAGAATGGTAATGGCTAAGAAAACTGGGTTCATTTATATATGGTTTCGAATTGGGTGTGTGTGTGTGTGTGTGTGTGTGTGTGTGTGTGTGTGTAGGCCAGAGGTTGACTTTGAGTATCTTTCTTGGTCATTTTCCACCTTCTTTTTTGAGGTGGAATCTCCCACTTAATCTGGACTTTATTGATCAGGCAAGGCTAGGCAGACAGTAAGCTGTAGAGAGCGACCTGTCTCTGTCTCCTCAGCCCTGGGATTACAGGTGTATACTGCCAGGCTTGGCTTTTTATGCATGTTGGGCATTTGAACTCAAGTCTCCATGCTTGTGCCTCAACCATTTTACCAAATGAACCATCTCTCTAGCTGTGATTTCTGATCTATCACGTTTCCCTCAGATTTTCTTATGGTGGAGATGAGGATCTGTAAGAGAGAAGGGAAGTATTCTCGACCCTTTAAGGTACAGGATTAAAATCAAAGTCACCATTTAATAGCCAAAGCAATTTACAAGACCAGCTTTGATTTAAGTATAGGGAAACAGACAAACATGAATTTATTTATTTATTGATTTTTTAAAATGTTTTAGCTGAAATCACATTCTTATTTCCCTTTTCATCCTCCAGCCCCTCCAAGCTACCCTCCCAGACAAATTGATGAGAGTAAATTGCAAAGTTACTTTTCAAAGAATGTGGATAGGCTAAATGTATTAATTCGTTCTATCAATGAAATCAGTCCATCACCACTTGGAAGGAGGTTCCTAGATACACATGGAAAGAAAAGATACTAAGCTTGACTGATTTAGTTACGAATATTTTCTTCTCCAGGACAATTAACAATCATAGAGTAATTTTAGGTGATTTTTTATCATACTGACTTAGAAAAATTAATTTAAAAATCATAGTGCATTTTCTGTATTTACAAAAAAGCTGTCAGACTATTCTAATTTCTGTGTAAGTTAAATCCTGACTTAGCTTGCCCCAGGTGTACCCTAACAAATTTCATGTTGTGGCACATACAAAACATAATTGGCATCTTGTGATGCATTGGTGTAGAAGGATAAGTCTGTTGTTGGTTGAGAGGCCTGGCCTTGGGGGCTCTGGCCTCTCCATATCCCACTTGTCTAGCTTGAAGAATGAATGACTACCATCTCCATGTACCTATAACCCATCAGTGGGGTGTGCCACAAATGATGCTCTAGAATGGAGTAAAAGTATCAGGGCTTTCACTGTATCTCATTCCTTTATTGCAGTATTTGCTGTCCAGAGAACTTTTGTCTTTCAGACATATTGCCAGCCAGCATGTGTTTTCAAGTGCTTTCTATTTTTCGAGAACTATACAAGACACTTGCCCAAGGAAATGAAGAAGATGTACAAAGCATGACCCATATGTTGACAGGGATTAAGGAAGGCACTTTTACCCATGGATTGTCATCTCCTCTTTGAGTGCAGTATGAAGTCAATTGCAAGGGAGGGAGGCAACTTCCAGTCTGCTGGAGTCACAGACATTGCAAGGATGCCTCTGTCCTCTGTTTCAGTCATTGTATCCAGATGCAAAATCATCCACCAAAGCACAGAGAAAATGATTTCTTCAAGGATCCCTGACAATATGAGCAAACAGGCAGCTTGTGTTACCCATTCAGAAACCCTTAGATCCTCTGCTTTTACTTTTCTATTATTTTAAGGACTTCAGAATTTTATAAAGAATAGGTGTCATTAATTCCACCCACCATCCTCACCTCTTTTCTTTATTGAAAGTTACAATGATTTCCATTTTATCTTTCCCCAAAACTTTTTAGAGACAGAAAAGAGGGAATGGAAAATCCATCTTGCCAGAAAGAATAGCTTGTATGACTATTACTCCTAGTTATTTGCAGGAAAGTACCATTTCTAACTCTGTCCCCATTCTATATCTCTTGGATTGGAAATTGAACATTATATGTTGTGCACTGAACGTTCCATGGATTAATCTGATATACAAAAAGGTCAACTCAGTATTTTCCTTTAGAGAACTTTGAGCCATCAACTGCTGCCTGTGAATATTCATTGTTTGAAGTCTGAAGGCTCCTTGTTACTCAAGAGGCTCTCTCATTCTGAGCATAGAGATGTGAGAGGAGTTATTCCTGGAAGTGAGGTCAATGAAATTACTGGACCCTTTCCTGACAATGGCTGTACCGACGTCACTGAGTGAGGACTGTTTAACATAGCTTTTCTTGCCTTTAGCCACATTCCTTCCATTCACTCCTTCTTGATGCAACTTTTAGCACAAGACAAAGTGTCTTACGTTTACCTAACTTCTCTCACTTTCTGGACTTTCTTTCTGATAACCTTTGGGATTTTAGATGTGTGACTTATGATATAGGGCATTTCTCAAAACAATGCACCCTTTCTTTAAACCGTGGACCCTAAGTGTATACTAAAGTCATCAATCAGTGAGCAGTTATCTTTGTACAGCAAAATGTCAGGGAGCCAGGGAAGGTGCAAAGTCCACCTATTCAGCAGGGAGAGAAATTAGCTCTCTCATGTGCACCTAAAAGTAAAAGTCAGTCCACACTCGGAAGTTGTGTGATCCTGAAGTTCCACAAAAGAGCACAAAAACAGATTTATGGAGAGAAGTTGAGATTCAATTAAAATATTTCTATCATTCCTGTGTAAGCTGAAACCTTTTATGAAAATTTTTTTATTCATTTTACATACATAGATCCCTCTCTTCCCTCCTCCTGCCCCTCCAGCCTCCCTCCGCAGCCCACCCTCCATTCCCTTCTACAAGAAGGTAAGGCCTCCCATGGGGAGTCAGCAGAGCCTGGTCCATTCAGTAGAAACTTTTGAATCTAAGGCTATCCTCATTCCTTCCTATCCTTCCACCCCAAATATTCAAATTTGATTTTCTTTAGTTGGTAAATAATCTATGAGTTTTTTCGGGGGGGGGGCTTTTTAACATAGGATGAATAGTGAACAAAGAATAGGAGGGAAATTTCAGACTATAATAAGCTCTGGCACTTGAAGAGGGTGAACCATCTTGCTTAAAATATCTTCACATTAGGCAGGCATGGTGACCCATCTATGATCCCAGCACTTGGGAGCTAAGGAGAGAGGATCATGAATTTGAAGCCAGCCTGAGTGACACAGGAAGTTTCAGGTCATCTTTGGCTTGATTATCTCAAAAATAAAGCAAAGAAGAGCAAATCAAAACAAAAATAGCAGCTCTCTGTCTCTGTCTCTGTCTCTCTCTGTCTCTCTCTGTCTCTGTCTCTCTCTCTCTCTGTGTGTGTGTGTGTGTGTGTGTGTGTGTGTGAAATATAAGTTGGCTCAGCCATTTGGTGTATCTGTATCAGACTGTTATAAAGGTGGTTTGGAGTTCAAGGGCCATGGTATGCACAGAAGGTGCATAAAGAAGGTCATTGGGAGACACAATGTACCAGAACTTCAATCCTGAGTGGCTTAAAGGCTCCTGGAGCCAGTTGAGGGGGTGAGTTTATTGGGCTTAGAGGCTGAATAACGAGAAAATTAGAAAAAAAAGAGAGAGGAAGTGATGGCTCTATAGTTAATGGCATAGAGTGAAGGGTTGGGGTTAAGGTTGAGGCATGCCTATATGTCTGCAACTACATCCATTGCCCTCCCCAGGATAACTAAGGACAGGATGTTGGGCCAAATTTAATTTCGATAAATGAGACATAATGTTGTTACCATTAACACAGTGTATCCCATATATTATATGGGCTATACTTATAGTAAATATTATTTGCATGACATTCAAATTTAGCTGGATCTTCTAATTTTTATTACCAAATATAGAAAGCATACTCACCCCACACTTAGGTAAGCACTCTGCATTTTTCTTCTTGAACTTTTTTTATTTGGGTTATTTTTTCACTTAACAATTCGCTTTCCCATGAGCAACCATATTATGTGCAAAAAAATGTAGCTGGTGTCCAAAAACTATTTGTTGAATGAGGAAATACTGCATTATTAACAATGGAACTACTTTCCACGCGCCACTAGATGGTATCTCTGAGACTTCTGGCCAAAGTTCAACTGTACAATAAGGGCCAAAGGGTTTTGTCAGTAGAGGCAGTTGTAAAGAAATAAGGGACAAACAGGCCTGGACAGGAATGATATTCCCTAGCTTTATCATTATTCTCATAATTAAATGCACTGTGAAATGTGTTTGTTAATAAGTATCTTCATAATCACAATACTGAATAGATATGTCACTCTCAGAAAATACGTAGCAGAAAATCTTTCCTTTCTTGATCTAGATAATTTTTATAATATTATAATTTTTATAATATTTATAGGCACAACCATAGTCAGCTCTCCATATGATGTGTTTAGTAGCAAAATCAGTGGTGGTTGAAAAAGCAGGGAGACTGGCCACAGAGCCCGGGCGCATCATAGCCCTGCCTTTCTTCCCCTTGGCTGTGTGACTCTGGAAAATTTCCTGATCTTTCTGTGCCTAAGTCTGTAAACCATGGGGACATCATCACATGTGCTTCACTAGGTTGTTATTTTCAGTAAAGTAACATTTGTAAAACATCCAGAACCCTGTCAGATATCCACTGCACATGTACCCCATGTTTGATAAATAGAATAAAAATAAGCATGAAGAAAGCTATTAACTGCACATACCCATGTAAACAAAACTTAACCAAAAAAAAAAGAAGTGGACATATTTGGAGTTTCTGTGGTAATTTGTTTATATGAGTAGAGGGATTCTGTGAAAATCTCCCTGTTTCTCCCAGGAAGTTAAGAAATGGCAGAGGGTGAGCTACCTGGGAAATTACGCTGTGGAGGAATCACATACTCAGCACACACTTGACCAGCAAACACCTTCCCCTTCCAGGTTTTAAACGGCTCAACTAGGTCTCTCTTATGGATTATTCTAGAACTAGTCAAGAAAGAGCTATTCTTAAAGCACATAATAATAATATAATGCTGTTGTCATTTAGTTATGTTTTAATAGAAAGGCCTTCTTTAAAGGGAAGACAAAGAAAAAATGATCCCAATTGTTCCACAAGTAAAGAAAACAGGAAAATAGAGAGAAGTACTGCATTCAGAAGCTTGAGGCATTATTGTTCTGAGGTAGTTTCAATTATGAGTATAGGGGAAGGGAGAAAACGATTCCTAAGTCATTGAGATTTGTCTAATGACACCTTCATGACTTTACATATTCAAAAGATCCCAAGATTGGGAAATCAGTGGCCACTCACCCAGAGTGAAAGAATTTGGCCTGAGGGCCTTTTAGAGAATTATTGATCAGAGCCCCTGTCATTCCACACTCATCTGGTGTAGTGGCCTGTGTTGGCTTAGGTTCACACATCCTCAGAATGTACATCAGTTTGCAGCTCTTCTAGGTGACTCTTCATGATGTGGTCATAAGGTAAAATCTTTGTGCTACATGGCTTAGATGGGGAAAGATAGATGTTCTATATGCATGCATGTGCACACGCACGTGTGTGTGTGTGTGTGTGTGTGTGTGTGTGTGTGTGTGAGAGAGAGAGAGAGAGAGAGAGAGAGAGAGAGAGAGAGCGAGAGCCGCTCAACATTTGATCAACCTCATCACTTACATACCTTGAATCCAGGTACTTCTTCTAGCATTCATTACCTTGTACCATTATGTATAACAGCATCCCTGGGCTCTGCTAGTAGCACCCTCCATCCAAATCATAACAACAAAACCTGTGTCCAAACATTTCCACATATCTACCTGGGAGCCACAGTTGTCCCCACATGAGACCTGAAACACAGAGCCCCTACACTAAGAATCAGATTGCCTGCTGTTGTTAACTGGCTGAGCGACTTGGGGAAGGTAATTCCACCTTGAGCCTCAGTTTCTCTCTTACAAAATAGGGGTGGAATTTTTAACATGTGGGCACTCAAAAGGATTGAGAATTCCTGCACATAGATAGACACATGGGCCTCTTTTCATGTCACAGGAAAAGTCAAAGCCTAAGAGCTGTGTTCCCGTCACTTGAGCAGAGCGTCCAGGTATAAATTTTCTTTTCATTCAATCATGCCATTTAGTGGCTTCTTGTCAATGTGTGCTGGCATGTTCACGCTGCCTCCCACTTTAAGACCATGCCCAGGGAGGTGGAGGCAAAAAATTCCCCATGCAAAGACTAGTTGGCTCCCTCTGCCTCAGAATAAATCTGTGAGTTCCTTTTCGGAGCCACAGCCCGCAGACATTTTGGGGGAACTCCTTTTCCCTGTAAGATGAGCATTTTACCACCCCTCCCACTTTCTACTGAATAACCCCTTGGGGCTTAGGACATTATCAGATCAGATTAAGTTAAACAATATTTTTTAATTTGACAAGACTCTGTGCTTGATTAAAACAACATAGAAAATAAAGAAGATTGACAGACTATGTTCCAGAGAAGGGTGAAAAAGTTCCCAGGAGGATAGGCAACATTAAGGAAAGATGAAGGAGAAACCAGATACTGCCAAATGAACACAGGCTGCGGGAATCCCAGGAGACTCAGAGAGGAGGAAGCCTTTTGGAGTTGGGTTTTGTAGTTGGTAAGGAATGAATGTAACTCCCCTCTAAGCTCTTCTGTAATCATAAATAACTCAGGTTCATGATTGTGCCCCGATACATTTGTTTTATCCATGCATGAAACAAAGGTCATGCAATCTACTTAGGCTGTTTCAGCATCAACATGAACTCGTAAGTGAAGTGTGATGGTTGATAGTGGTCGTATTCACTGACTCCATTGTGGCATTCCTCACATGCTATCCCTCACAGGGGAGAATTTAGTCAACCTTCCAGCTATGTTCTATAGATGCCACCCAGACTTCTCAGTCATTTTCTTTCCAACATTATTGGTGGCTATTGACCATTTTCACTCATTTTTTCATTATATATTTGCTGAAATACACGAAACCAAAGCCATTTCTTCCCACACAGATTTATTTTCATTTTAGATGATGCAATAATGTTATGCATTGATTTGTCTGAATTTGATATTACTTTTTATTAGAATGATTTTATTTCCTTTTATTTAGTGTGTGTGTCATGATGTACTTGTAGAGATCAGGGACAACTTGCAGGATTCTGGGACTTGAACTCAGGTCATCAAGCTTGGCAGCAAGTGCTTTCACCAATTGAGCCATCTCACTGGCCCCTAATGTAACTCCTCTTCACCAAAAATTCATCTGTCTTGCAATTTCTTCATATTCAGAATATACCACAGTTTACCTATTCTATTACTGAGGAGTATACATATTATTTCCAATTTGGAGCTATTAGAAATCCTACTTGCATGTGAATTCTTGTACATGTTTCCCTAATGAGCTCATTTATATATTGCTGTCAGCTTTCTAGATATTGAAATGCTGAGACTTAGTGTATGTGCTAATTAACACATATGTATACACATAATTCAGACTTAGCTTGAACAACTTTTCCTTCTTGCTGACAGTGTATTACGGCAAAAATTGGCAAATAATGGTCCAGAATGAGGCTTGTGTTTATAATTGGTATCAATGGAACACAGATTTTATTTATCCTCTATGTCTGTTTTTCTGAGACAAAGACAGAGTGGAGTAGGAGCAAAAAGATAGTGTATGGGCTACAAAGCTGAAAACATTTACTAATCTAGCCCTTCACAGAACCATGGTACAGATTCCTATGTTAGAATTTTAAAGATATCTCACAATCTTGTCAACATTCATATATGCTACCTGCTGTGCCACTTAAGCTATTGTCTTTTTTGACAAACTATCTAATCATTTTTTAATATTTATGTATTTATTTTACATCCTGAATGCAAGTCCTTCCCTTCTCTCCTCCCAGTCCCTCCCCTCTGCTCTCCCATTCTCTTCTCCTCTGTTTCTATTCAGAAGAGGGCAGGCCTCCCATGGATATGGACAAAATATGGTATATCAAGTTACAGCAGGACTAAGCACTTCACCTTGCATTAAAGCTGGGCAAGGCAACCCAGTAGGATGAAAAGGGTCCCAAAAGCAGGCACTAGAGTTAGAGACAGTCCCTGCTCCCACTGTTAGGAGTCCCACAAGAAGACCAAGCTACACAACTGTCACATATATGCAGAGGGCCTAGGTCAATCTCACACAGGCTCCCTAGTTGTCAGTTTATTCCCTGTGAGCTCCTATGAGCCCAGGTTAGCTGATTCTGTGAGTTTTCTTGTGATGTCCTTGACCCCTCAGACTTCTACAATCCTTCCTCCCTCTCTTCAGCAGGATTCCCCGAGCTTGGCCTAATGTGTTTGGCTGTGGGTCTCTGCATCTGTTTTCATCAGTTGCTGGATGAAGCCTCTCTGATGAATATTGGGACAGGCACCAATCATGTTTGTCTTTCTGGGTCTGGGTTACCTCACTCAGGATGATTTTTTTCTAGTTCCATCAATTTGCCTTTGAATTTCATGTCATTGTTTTTAACAGAAACCTAAGCTATTCTTATGGGTGTTCTCATGGATCTTTCACATATCATGGTATGTTATCTATGTACATTTCCCCATGGAAATCCTTAGTACATCAGAATTTGGACATATAGGAAAGAGTTGTCATTATTATGTTTACATGTGGTACCCAACATGAAACTGGTAACACTCTCTTTAACAAGACTTGATGTTTCTTTTTAGTAATGTTGGAGATGGAACCTAAGGTCTTGTACATGCTAAGAAAATATTCAGCCACTGATCTACATGCTGTCTTTATGATTTGATTATTGTAATGCATTTTTTACATAGTATGCATATAATTCTCAATTTACAATGTTATGCTTCCAATAAACCTGTCAAAAATTGAATACATCTTTAGTTAAAATGCATTTAATTCATTATCTTTGTTTAACAATCAATATAGCACACTGTGGAATATCTGTTGTTCTTTGTGATCACATGCTGACCAATTAGGAGCTGCCCAGTGTAGTGATAAAGGATCTGACCACATATTACCAGGCTAGGGAAAAAGCAAAATATGAAACTTAAAGTGTTTCTGAGTTCTGTATAACATATTACCTTTTGGAAGTTAAAAAAAATTCTAAGTTAAACCTTTGCATGTTGTAGACAGTCTATAATAGCAACTTCATTTTAGAAAAAAAAAGGTTTTGATATGCTTTGTGTGTGAATTGGTAGAGTTTAATAAAACGTTTTGGAAATGTGTTTGGGAAAGTGTGTTTGATTCTCAGTGGAGTAGAGAGTCAAAGAGAAGAGGTGGGTAGGTGATGGAGTACCTTGGAAAGTATGTTCCAAAGAAATGAAGGTTCCCTAAGTAGACACTAACTGGATACCAAGAAAGACAAAGGTGGGCTGATTTACTCTTAATAGCCTTTCTAGCTTTTTCATTTTATAAAATCACATACAGAGAATTTGTTTTTTAGATATAGTGAAGCACTTTACCCCTTTCTTGCATAGCTTCCAGTGCCAAAGACTGTTGGAAAATAGCAATAGAAACTCAAGTCACTACACAAAGCAGTCTACAACATCCTTAGGAGCCTGAATCTATGCTTGGGGAGAACGCTGTTGTAACACTCATAAACCAAGGAATATAGCTCTGTAAGTCTTTCTGCCTCAGGATAGTTTCCAGCTGAAGTCACACTTGGCGAGTTGGGATGCCTCAGAATGTAAAGATGGCACTTCTCCAGAAGCAGAGCTCTATGCTGCTTCTTCCTCTTCCCATTGAATCTAGTATTGCCTAGGAGAGAGTGGGAGAAAGCATCCTTTAGGCAGAAAGAGCGGGATGGGGGCGGTGAATGCGAATACTAACAGTGGGAAAGTAGCAGTCAGGCAACATGGAGCTCAGAGTAGCAAGGAGGTGTGAGAAAACAACTCATTTTAGAAATACCTGAAAGTGAGAGAAAGCTTCACTGTGCCACTGTGTAGGGAGAAATTACTGAAGAACCAAAAATCTCTGAAGATCTGTGAATCTTAGAGGCCCCTGGAAGAACATTGAGAGCAGGAATGAGGAGACATTATTTTGTTTATGAAAGAAAGGAGTGGAGGACCACAGGACAACTATTTGAAAGATAAATGAATTCATAGAAAAATGTCCTGTGATGTGTTTAGAAGGAAGAAAAACTCTGCTTGCTGAAGTGGAGAAAAACATTTTCATAAATGTAAACTTTGCAAATATCTTCAGATCAAACGCATGACTGACTAAAGATGAATGACCTGCAATTCAACTATAAACACTGAAGTTATGTCTACACACAAAAGTCAGCTTGACTCAATGCATTAGGGGGAAGCAAAGATTAAGTCAATAAAACAACGAATTTTCAAAGGGCCAAGTACCTGGTTTGCCTGTGTGTTTTCGCTTTTACTTGTTTTGGCATTCCACAGACACAGCCAGAAAATATTATAACAACAGAAACACCTCGCTCAGGGATGGTATTTTAGTGATAGGGGGCAGGGAAAGACTTCTGAAGTATTTTCCTCACTATAACTCAGTTGCATAGATGCCACTGGTTTTTAAAATCTTTAGGGGAACTTACCAGAGACCCTGATCAAATGAAGCTTAGTTTATTGGTGTTAAAATGTTGCCAGAGGGGGTCGAGATGGCTCAGTAGTTAGGAGCACTCAGTGCTTTTGTAGAGAACCTGAGTTCTGTTTTCAGCATCCATATGGTGGCTCCTAACTCCAGTTTCAGGGGATTTCATGCCCTCTTCTGACTTCTGTGGGCATTAGGCACAGATATGGTGTACATATATACACACAGGCGAAAATACCTTCATGTTATAATGGCTAATGATTTGTACATGTTTTATGAATAATTGCACAGAAAATAACATAAACAAATCTAAAAGAATTTATAGTATAAAAATGCTTACAGAGATTGATCTTTTGCCAAATGGTTTTATAGTGTGGGCAGACGAGATGAATTGGTTTTCCTTCCTGTATATGGATATAATTGCTTTAGTCCAGGGAAAGTGTTATTGAGAACTTGGCTATTACTTTGTCCTTTAAAAAATTCTTCCTCCCTACAAATGTTTCAGTATAATCAAACTCTAGTTAACTTTTGACTGTTTACCCAGGAAGATGAGTGTTAACCTACTTTGATTATAATGAAACAGAAGTTAAGAGAAGTGAAATAGATGTGTTCTGAGGTCTTGGAAAAGGGAGAGGATTCTTTGTTCAAACCATAGGAGTCTTCTTCTCTGACCCCCTGATTGATCTGAGCACATCATAGGCCCTCTATTAATGTCTATTCAGTGACAGATAGATTGAATACACAAATGACAAGAGTGAAATGAGGTAGAACTAAGAGGCATAGGTACACTTTTGGAATAAAAGACAATCTATATAAATAGTACTATTTTGTCCATGCAAAGGAAATTCTTATCACTGCATGTATGTGTTAAATTGTTACCACCTCTGCGGAGAAAAATGTGGTTGTGCCTGGGAATGTTACAGAAGTGCTAGGCTCTTGGATCATCAGCTCCACTTCTGAGAATTCAGTTGGCTCTCTATGTACACAGGTTTTCCATCTGAGGATTAAACCAACTGTGAGACAAAAAGTATGGCAAAAATTATGTCTATACAGACTTTTTCTTGCCATTCACTTAATGATACAGAAGAAGAGTTCTTTGCAAAGTATGTAAAAAGCATGAATCAATACTTTGAAGATGTAGGAAGATACTACATAGGTAATTTGTGCCTACTATACCATAATATTCAAGGACTTGATCTTTCACAGATTTTGAAATCCCCTAGGAAGGAGGTCCTTGCACCATTCATCATCCATACTGAGGACTGACTGTTTATTCAGAGAAATTCTCACCCACTTGCATTAGAATGTTCATTGCAGCATTATTGACAATAGAAGAAAATGGGAAAGAACTTACCTCATGTGAGAACAGACAAATTGCTTATGGAATGACCTTGCTCGATAAAAATAAATGCAGTAGGCTAAGTTATGCCAACATGGATGAGTCTCAAATTTTGATAAAATTTAACATTTAAAGAGAAGAACATTCAAAGTTCCATCAACAATAATGACACATTAGCATATTTTCATATGTTTTCTTCCTTGCAAGATAAAAATGTGACAACTGATTGTATATGATCTTGGAGATAGTCCCTCCATGGAAGAATGTGATGGATGAGACATCCATCATTGTTTCCTATGTTGAAATGAAAATAAAAATACCAGAAGATTGGGAATCATCACTCTAAATTTGTTTATTCAAATTATGGCAAATGGTGAGGGAAAATTCTCATAAGCTCTGCCTTATTAAAAAAAATTAAACTTGCCAGGAGGTGGTGGTGCATGCCTTTAATCCCAGCACTTGGGAGGCAGAGGTAGGTAGATCTCTGTGAGTTTGAGGCCAGCCTGATCTACAGCGAGTTCTAGGACAGCCAGTGCTACACAGAGAAACCCTATCTTGGAAATAAAACAAAACAAAACGAAAACAAAACTCAAGCTGCTATAACAAGATACCACTGACTTTTTGGCTTAAATTATGGGAATTTATTTGTCATAGTTCTAAAGGCTAGAGAGTCCAAGATCAGGATGCTACAGATTTAGTTTCTGGTGAAGCTTTTCATCATGGCTTACACATGGCCACGTTCTTGCTGTAGACTCACATAGGGTTGGGGTAGAAAAGCAAACATTCTGGTTTATTTTCTTTTAAGGCTGTACAGCACACACACTTCACTCTAGTGGTCTTACCTAATCTTAATCACTTTCCAAAGTTACTGTATGCAAACATCATCACATGGAAGGGGTGCAGTAGAGCATTAACATATAGATTTGGGGGAAGGGACAAAAACACTAAATTCAAAACAGATTCTCAGTGTTGATTTATTTTAGTCTTACTGAACTATAGTTAAATATTAAACTAGGGATGAACATGTTATGTTAAAAATGTTTATCTAGATGACCCAGCTAGGTTCCAGTTAGACTCATACCAACACAGTTGGATGAATTACATAACAGTTACATGTGTGATTACTTGACTTAGAATACAGCTTCTTGGCACAGGAATTCACATTGGTGGCCCTTTGGGAAAGTCCCAAAAGTGAAGTCATTCTCCTTCAGAGAAGCTGAAACTGAAGTAGAAGAGAACTTGATCATTCACCAATAAGATCTATGTAGCTGTAGCACAGAGAACAGACATGCTTTTCATATATGTATCTGGAAAGACAGTCCCCAAAGTAGTCTTTTGAAATTATAGGTCCAAAGTAGGAGAGAACTTCTTCAACTAGGAAGCTCTGTGATGCTCTCAAGTACAGAACAGAGGGATTTATTTATTAGATGGTAATAGCTTTGTGCGATGTTTTTTTGCACTATAACCACCGGCTGCTAAATCTATTAATCAAAACAAACATGATTTAGAATAGCCAGGGCAAACCAGTGTATTAGCAAAATTAACTCAATTTGATGATGATTTGGCTTTACCAAAATACAACGATGGATTTATGGTTGAAAAAGGAAGACTTGAGTCCAACTCTATGCTTTGATTTTAGTAAGAAAATGAAATGTAGAAAATGTCTGTTTTCATTTCAGTGCAGTAGAAACGTTATTAAGTACAACAATTCTTTTTTGCTAGGTCAAGATAATTAGAATTCATTTAACCAAAATGAATCACCCTCAAATGTCAATGCTAATGGCAATTCTGCAAAATATCTCTTATTCTTTTGTTTATAAAGTTAGTACAGTAGAACCCTCTCTGGAATATTATAACAGCAGATATATAAGATAATAAATCTTATAATAATCAGGGGGTTATTATTATGTTAATTAAATATTGCCAGTCTAAAAAGAATTTATACAAGAAAGCTTGCTACACATCAACTAGATTGTTTTTGGAGGCATTTAACCAAAAAGATGACTGTGAGTCCCTTCAGTAGTAAGGAAATCTTTGGTCTCATACAGGCATTGCCTTAGTTGTCTACTACCATGAAACACATTATCACTGGCATTTTGACTTTGAAGTGGATGTATGTGTTATCTCACAATTTCTGTGGCTCAGGAGTTCCAACACAGTTTAGTAGATTCCCATGCTTCAGGGTTGAGATGAGGCTGCAGTCAAGGTGGAAGCCTGAGGCAAGGGTCCTATCTGCAGATTGGCCTGAGAAAGAAAGCACTGCTTAGGCACTCACTTTGGTTCCTGTCAGAGTTTAATCATTCAAATGGCATTTGGCAAAAGGCCTCATTTTGTCACTGGTAGTTTGCTGGAGACTACTCTTAATACCTTGCTACATAGGCTTCTCCAACATGGTAGCTTACTTTGCCAAAATCTGTAAGCTAAGGAGACAATAGGAGAGTCAGCTACTAAAGCAAAGGTTGCCATATTGGAACTGATGTCCTATCACCTGGACTGTATTTTATTTGTTAAAATCACGTTGGATAGATTAGCTCACATTCAAAGGAGTAGAAAAGGCCATCAATACCAGGGTTGGGGGAAATCTTTGGTGCCACTGCCACTTTAGGGTCAACATACCGTGGGCACAAACCCAGTTTAGTTTAGAACTAAAATCCAGATGAAGTCCATCTCTCTGATCTAGATGAGGGATGTATCCATCTATACTGAGAGTGTCTCTGGTACTGTCAAGTGCCATGTGAAGACAAAGCTGTACTCATGGGAAGTACAGAAGTGTACAGAAGAAAAGAGGGTATGCTTACCTGGGTTAGAGGAGATGAGTGGAGAGACTGGGAGAAATGGAGGGAGGGGAAACTGCAGTGGGGATATAATCTATGAGAGAAAAGTAAGTAAGTAAATCAATCAATAAATAAACTTTTTTCAAACATACTCTTACAGACCTCTGTTCAGGTCTCATTTGTTAAAATTGGGTCATGTGACCATATCAACAGTCCCATGAGTCTAGGAAAGAAAGGAGAAGAATTTGGCATTTTTACACTCAGTGGAATGTTAGTGAAAAATGAGTATGGATGGGCCAGAGGTTGGGAATTTACTGCAAAGGGAAAAAACACAACACAGTCACCAGTAACTAAGGGACGGACTTTTTTCAGGAATGCCTGCCTATCCACTCTGTTCTACAGCAGCTGGTTCCCTGTACTCTGTCTCTCTTCTTGCTTGTCATAGACACTCTTATAGTCTGCTGTATAATTGAGTCTTTGTGTGACTCAAATATTTTTGTACAAAATGCAAACTTAGATCCTGAAGCTTTTTGAAATTCTCTATCTTTGTGATTATTTTCTTCCAATATTTACTAAATAATGTTATTAAGCTAGTCATAAAGTGCTTATGTGCTCAGAGAGGGACTAGTTGGGAACATGGGCTTGGACAGGAGTGGGAGTGATGAAGGAAGGTAGTGGAGAGTGAATGTGATCAGCGTACTATATGCATCTATGATATTGCCAAAATTAGAAAAAGCTAAATACCCTTAGCCTAGTGCTGTGCATGTAGCTTAGTGGTAGAGTGCTTGTCTATCATGTATATGACCCTAAGTTTAATTTCCAATACTGAAAAAGAAATCCTTAAAGTTTTATTATTTGTAGTTCTTCATCTAATTTCATCTATCTATCTATCTATCTATCTATCTATCTATCTATCTGCTTCATTAAATAAGAAAAACTGCTCTATGGCCCAGCTCTCACATGCCGATTACTCGCAGCACTAGGGAGTCAGAGACAGGTAGATGGCACTGAGTTTGAGGCTAGCCTTGTGTACATAGTGAGCTCCAGGATAGCCAGGGCTATATATAGAGATCCTGTCTCACAAACAAAACAATAATAACAATAAGAAGATTGGCTCTTCTTTTATGGACCATTAACTTCTAAGTCAATCTATTACTTTAGACATGCAATGATAATCAGGAAAATAAATATCAGTTTTAGTATGAGGTTTTGATTGATTTTAATTTTTCAGAAAACTTTCCCAGGAAAGCATTGAAAGGAGTGGTGAGTTGATTTAAAAAATGTCTCCCTGTAATTAGAGAAGAAACTTGCACCCTTTGGTGCCTTGGGCTATGAGACTTCCAGCTGTCCCTTCAAATTCTTCAAAGCCTAAAAACCAACTCCTCCAACTGAATCTACTACCAGTCACTATAGTTTTAACTGACTGCCAGGCCTCAGTGTGACAGCGATTTGAACAGACCTGCTCCTGTTTTGTTCCTCAAGAAGTTCTTTCTCACTTGCAGGAGGGAAATTACTACCTCCCATCCTATAATTTGCTGGTGGGTGTCTGGATGGAAGGGGATAAGCTAATATTTATTCTTTGCAAATGGATCTTACTTATTAGGTCCATTTGACACAACCTCCTGAACCTTGTTTCTATAATCCCCTTTAATTCTATAATATTCCACGCTGTGTTAGCCACAAGTTTATAAAGTCTCTCAGATACATCAACCAACTGAGCCAAAGTTGTGTTATGACCCCAAATGGTCTGATAATTTTGTGGGATTTTAAAAGAAAATCAGTTTGAGGAAAGTGGTAATTTTTTTAAAAAAAAATTAGTTTGTTCAGTGCATTGGTCCACAGCCTTGGTGAAAGGGAAGGTTTTCCTTCCTACCCAGGTCATCTGGCAACATCTGGAGATGGTTTTAGTTGCCATAGTGAAGGAGGTCCAGGGGTGTACCACCAGCATATAGTACATCCACTCCATGGATGCTGAGAAACACTCTACAGTTCACAGTATATAGGTCATCCCTCCAACAAAAGTGATACAACTTCAAAAGTTAAGAAACATACATTTAGGAAACATTATCTATGAGTATAGGTGATGAGATTATTCCTTGGAGCATGGACAACTTATCAGTGACCACTCCACTGAAGAAAATGAGCAACTATAATTAAATTAAGTGGGGAATATAAAATGGGGGGATATCAAAGTAGAAGGGGGCTTGTTGTGAAGAAAAAGAATTTCAGTGGGAGAGGGATGAGAAAGGGTAATGGGTACAACATTACCAAAATTCATTATATATACATGCATATATATGTGAAATTGTCAAAGAATAATAAAAATTGCTATCCAGTTTTTTATAGATGGTACAAACTTTTCTGTCTATTCTATAGGACTTTCTACTAAATATATTTCTATTTGAACATAAAGCCCAAGTGTTTCTAAATTTTCACACATTTGTCCTATTTTTCCACTGTGTAATTCTTTTGGTTATTATCTATGGATCTTACAGATGCACAATCCTCTACCAACTCATCTGGGATTCAGAGTTTCAGGAATCTGCTTCTGATTTTCATATCCTAACCCAGTGGCAACTGAGAACCTAACACAAGCAACCAATAGGTAGACAACTGTTGATATTTGTCACAACTCTTGCTGGGCTTTTGCTGATATTGTCACACAATGAATAATTTCTCATTGCTCTGTGTTGTCCTAAGGAAGGTCACACTGTTTGCCATGCCCCTAACCCCTGACAGATTGACTCATACCCAAGGATATTCGGTATGGACACTTGTCACAACTCCTACTAGACTCTCAGCACTACTACAACCTTGGTGAATACCTCATAATGCCATATATCAGTTTTATTTTTTGAAATTCATTTCTTTTTACTTTTTGTGTAGTCCTGTTTTACCTACACGTATATATGGGCTCCATGTGCATGCAGGAGGCCAGAAGATGGCATAGAATCCTATGGAGCTGGAGTTACAGATGGTTGTGACCTAGTGTGGGCTCTGGGAACCAAACCTGGGTCCTCTGTAAGAACAGCAAGTACTCCCAACCCCTCTGCCATCTCTCTACTCACCTACATAATTCCAACAGACTTAAAGTGCTATTTAGGAGCAGCCAATTTGGAAAGTCTGTTTTCCATGACCAGGATGGACTCAGGCCTAAGGGATTCGTGACTATTATTCTTTGACTCCACCTGATAATTTTCACTTTTCATTGGAATGTTTATCCTTCAGAGAAAACTCAGAACAATTAGTTGAATATCTGTACAAAATTTTCAGTGCATGTATAGACACATATATAGATATATATGTGTCTATACGTAATATGAGATATATTCTCTCTCTGATAATGTACCTATAAGTTAAAGTTACTAAGCTGCAGTAAGAGGCCTCATAATTCAGTGGTGGAAAGAATATTGAGATTGTTTCTCTTTTGTATCCTGCTCTGCCTGGTGGCCATGACCTGATGGCCACCATTTCATCTCACAGAAAAATCTAACAGAGCTTGAAAAAGGAACTCATCTTGACTCAGGGAAAGGATTGGAGAAGAATTTACTTACATATAAACCTGTCTTCAAGAGGCAGTTAGCAATTAATATATAAGAACAAACTTTAGTGGCTAGCTACATCATTGTTTGGTAGCCCCCAAACACAAAAATAAAACTACATTATACAAAACATTTCTTTGCCTTGAATACTGCCCTTGTTACTGGATATAAAGATGCCTCTTTTTATTAATTTAAATTTTTTCATTTATTTTACATACTGACCACAGTTTCCCCCCATGTCCTCCCATTCCCTCCCCTGCCTTCCTTCTACCCCCAATCCACTTCTCTGTCCCCATTCAGAAAGGGACAAGCCTCCCATGGGCATCAACAAAGCATGACACATAAAGTTGAAGCAGGACCAAGCTCCTCCCCCTACATCAAGACTGGGTGAGGTGTCCCAGAATGGGGAATAGGTTCCCAAAAGCCAGTTCAAGCTCCTGGGACAGGTCCTGATCTCACTGCTAGGAGATTTACAAACAGACCAGGCTATACAACTATCACTCACATGCAGAAGACCTAGGCCAGTCCCATGCAGGTTCCCTAACTGTTGGTCCAGAGTCCTTGAGCTCCCACGAGCTCAGATCAGCTGTCTCTGTAGGTTTCTCCATCATGACCTTGACCCCCATGGCTTGTACAATCCCTTTTCCTTCACTTCAACAGGACTCCCAGAGCTCGGCACAGTTCTTTGTTGTGGAACTTTGCATCTGCTTCCATCAGTTATTGGATGAAGGCTCTTTGATGACAATTAGGGTAGATGCCTCTTTTAAAGTCGCTATATCAACTCCAATGCAATGGTTATGTATTCTTGACTCTTAGAAGGCAAGTGTATAAATATTTTCAAGTTGTGTTTTAGGACCCTTCAGTCTGTTTAACTGCTGGCTAAATGCTTGGCATATACAGGACTTGATCAATATACATTAATGTTCTTTGAATGGCTGATTAGTGCTTCTTTGTTTTAGACATTCTTTTTCTAATATAGAAAATCATATCCAGATCCAGAATGTTTGATTTGTAATTCTCCTGAATTGTCTATTAAGTACTTGTTGATTTGTTCTGTTTATTATTGTACTGTTAAATAACAACGGCAATTAAAATGATACACTGCAACTTGTGTTCTGTTTTCCAAGAACTGGAGACAAGTCTAAATTCCTCTGCCGTCTGTTACTGGCTTGCTTTTACACTGTTGACATTCCTCAGAAAAGGCGAGGACGGGTGAAGAATAATATGATGCCCATTTTACTTCTGACCTCTCAGCTGTTTCATCCTCATTCTTCACTGTTGTCTTTGGCATTACAATGTCAACATATTCTTCTTTTTATGAAATGGCTAGGGTTTTTGTCTGATGCTTTGATGCTGCTGTACTATGAGTAGATTTTCTTAACCATAATAAAGTCAACCTTGTGATTAAGTAACTCTGCGATGGTCTCTTTCCACCATCCACCCACTCTTTGAAAAGCAACCAGAAAATCAAAAAACCTGGGAATAACTGAGCTATTTCAAAGTTTGTACACTCCAGAGGCCAGGAATAACCCCAACTGTACCCCACATTTGAAAAACCCCCACAAAATGCATCTCTCTATATCTTCTTTATGGTCAAACCACCAATCCCTTGACTTTCTCAGCTCTCTCCTTTTGGAGCTCAAATGCAGCATGTGTAAAAATGACACTGAGCCTGTTACCTTTTATACTCAGCAACACACTCCTGTCATTGGAAATCTAAACCATAGAGCAATCTTGAACTTCTCTAAAGTGAAGATTGGCAAACTCTGACCCATGGGTCACATCTAATCCACATGCCTGCTATTGTGAATGAAGTTGCTTTGATGTATGATCATGGTTATTTAAATGACCTCTATGGCTTCTCTTGGACTGCAGCAACAGAATTTGGTGGCTTCTATAGAGACTGTCTGTGCTGGTTGGAAAGAAAATGGCCCCCAAAGGGAGTGTTACTATTAGGAGGCGTGGCACATTGGAGGAAGTGTGTCACTGTGGAGGCAGACTTTGAGGTCTCCTATATGCTCAAGCCACACCCAGTGAGACAGATCACTTCCTGTGAGTTAAGACATAGGACTCTTAGCTACTTCTCTAACACCATGCATGCCTGCATACCATCATGTTGCACCATGATGATAATGAACTAAATCTCTGAAAATGTAAGCCACTCCATGTAAATATTTTTCCTTGATAAGTATTGCCGTGGTCATGGTGTCTTTTCACAGCAAAAGAAACCCTAACTAAGGCACTGCGTAACCTATAACACTGAAAATACTCAGTATCTGCCTCTTTCCATGTGTCAGCCTGTGCTTTCAAGTAAAGACCATCAAGGGTTTTTGTTCATTTAAAATGCTGGCAACCTCTATTCCTTACCTTCATTTCTTTCTGCCATTGCTTACCTTGTTAACTCTCTTGTTTGCACATATCCAAGTTGACAGAACTATTCCTAGCGGAGCTCCAGCTGGTGGGCAGTTTTTCTGCTTTAAAGACCTTTGGTAGTTTGCTGTTGTCTGAGCATCAGAAGCTCTTCAATGTAGCCTTTCTTTCTGCTCTCCAACAGAAGCCAGTCTTTGCTGTACAGACTGAAAGTAAACACTTAGCATAAAGACTTTCCCCAGTTTTTGCATGGTTCAGGTATATGACTCATTTAGAACTTCTTATAAATTCTCTGATTAATACTTACCTTTTAACCTACATTAACCCCAGATCTTCCACAGATTGAAGATCACTGTAAACAGGAATTGTATTGTACACTTTGCATCTTGGTTGAACTGATCAAAGCCATATAGAAAGTAGAGACTGTTGATAAGTGCATGTGTAAAATGACTTTGCTATTAAAATGAAGTTTTTCCATTCATTCGATATTTTTAATGATGGTTGGCTAACATTATACTCCTCTAGACAATGACACCAATATAATGGTCAATATCGAGAATTGTATCAAATAGCTCTACTATAGAGCTATAGTAATAAAAACAGCTTGGTACTGGCATAAAAACCTACATGTGGACCAATGGAATCGAGCATTTGAGAATTGATTAAGGGTTAATTCTTGTTTGGATTCAGTCATCCAACTACTTTTCCTTGTATTTATTATTTACATATTCACCAGAGAACTGATTAGTAAGGTTTGTTTCCTAAATGGCTAATGGTCGTTTCTAAAAGACTGCACAAAAGCATTTGCTTATGAATGATTCACCAGCTGAAGAAGTCAATTCATGTTGGATTTCTCCTTTTGTTCATTTTTTAGAAGTTTCAGTAAATTATGTCTCTCTTAAATCTTCTTAAGACATACCTCTTCTCACCCCAGGGACCCTACTCTATTATCTTGTTCATCTTCTCTCATTCCTTCCCTACTTCTTCCATTATCACCTGATCTGCATTTTCACCTTCTAAGAAGCAAATCTCCTGTCTCATCTAGTCCTCTGCACAAATTCAATGTGAGAATAAAGGGAAAATGTTGCAAAATAAAATAAAAAAAAGAGGGAAAAAAATTAAAAAAAAAGAATAAAGTTTGAGCATTCTAAATGAAAAAAAAAGAATTATATCTTTAAATGTTCATTAATTATTGGAGAATTTCATATAATATATTTTGATCATTCTCCTCCAACTCTTCCTGGATCTACCCTTACCTCCCTACTCACTCAACTTTCAGTCCTCTCCTTTTTTTCATTTTTAAAGATAGTTTTGTAGTTTTAAAAAAATTAAACCCATCAAGTCCATTAGAAACAAGGCCTTACTCTGCAGCTCAGAATAATTTTTGAACTTGGAGCAATTCTTCTGTGTCAGCCCCTGTGGTGCTGGAATTGCTGGGGTGAGTCACTATACTTGGTTGAGGTGAGGATATTAATAATATTACTACATGACTACCATCTTGTCTGCACCACAGGCAGGACTCATCTGCTTTCTCAGTAGTCTTCTTCACATTAAAATGACCCAGTCTAAGATGGCGAATTGCTTTTAGTTAGCATGCCATGTATCTTTAGACTATTTCAATCTGCCACAGCTCATTTCAAGGCCCTTACACTGAATTATTCAGGAGAGGAAGGAAGGAACTCATGTACTTCTCCCCTGGGGAAATTTTGATTTATATATTGTCTCTTTACTTTTCTTGACTTGGCTCAATCGCTGTTATGTTACCAGAGCAGTGCCTTCCTTATAATAGGCACTCAAAGATTAATAAACTATGAATGGATAAGTGAGTGAATGAGCAAATAGATGGACAAATAAAACACATGCAGAACCTCAAGTATCTGCATTTTCAAAAGTAAATCCTAACACCTTTGATATTTCTATTCTTTTTGCCCTTGAACTCATTCAACTTTCAATCTAAAATTTGTCCCTGGTACCAATGGCTGTTTTGAATTTTCTACTTGACCTAGCATGACATCTAGACAAGTTTATTTTCAGGTCACTACAACCCAGACTTTTTTTCCTTGTAAGAAAATGGCCAAAACATCATTTCTCCTTATTAGGAAGTACCCTGTGGGTTTGTGTAGAGGCTGCATTTCATGCCTTCCAGGCTTCTGCCACTATCCCCTGTGCAGATTTAATACTATGTCTGACAGAGATTTCTATAGGCTGAGATCAAAAGCAGCTGCTACTTCTTAGGCTATCAAATGAGATATCTGCTCAGTAGAGATTTTTCTACACATGAAAGGAGGAATTGTGGACCATTTCTGCAGTTGGTGTGGATGAGTCAGAGAGAAGGGGCTCTTGGACACTTAGACACCCTGGGGCCCAGTGTTCTTATCCTTTTACCTTGTATTGAAAATCTTGGGAGAAAAATCTCCCTGAAAATTGGGAGGACATAGTAGCCATGATCACTGCCCTCTCCAGTTGTCACAAGGAAAATGAGCAATGTGTGTCAGGGGAATACAAAGTCACATCATTTAGCACTTAGTAGAATTGATTTCAAAAATCATAGGAAATTGCCACCAAATACTGCACACTTTTAAAGTTCATCCTAGCTATGTGTGTGGAAGTGAGACTAAAGTGGATGAGAACTCTCCAAATATGTTTATTCTTTGACTCAGCACTGTCATGGGGGCTGAGAAGTGAGATGAACATTATGTAGGCTCAGAATATTTGGGGAATTTAGATAGAATTTCCTACACTTTTACTTCTAATGCATTCAGCTGTTCACCTTTCAAATACCTTGTGCCTGGTCCACCTTTTGGGAGCAGATCTTTTCTTTCCTCTCTGATAAATTCTCACTCATCCTGGGAAGCCAGGCACGAAGAACATCTTTTCTATGTGTTTGCAATAGTCCTCCACTGAGTTTCTTAAAGAACAATGGTTGGCCAATGGTCTGTGTCTCCACTATAGACTCTTATGCACTTTCAGATAGGAATGACACATTTCATTTGCTTATACTTATGCTGAAGATTTCAAATGCACAAAATTTAGGTGTTCTACTGCTTAGCTTGTGACACCCAGGACCACATGCTATATATCTTTTCATTTGAAGCAAGTAGCCTACACTGGTACTTTGCAAATAAGTCGCTGAGAACAGGACCATGTTGTTCTTAGGCATGCCTGGGATGAGTTCCTGTCCACTTAGTGGGGTCACTCTGGGCAACTGATCTAATTTTGCTGAGCTTTTGTTTTCTCAAATGTAAAATACAAATAATAAGAGATCCTATTTAATGTTCCTTTGTTTTTTTTTTCTGAGTGTTAAACATAATAGCACAAATGTACTGTTAAACAGACTTCTTTTGTGACAGTAAATAGCCAGGACATTGTAGCTACTTTTCAGAAATGGAGTGGGGCTTCAATAGAGAAGAGCAATTCCATGGTGCTTTTTGGAATTCCAATCAAATGGGCAATTTTTAATTTCTTTAGTTTTCTGTTTTTTCTTTCAGTTCTTTTTGAGACACAATCTTACTCTGTAGCTCTGGCTGACATAAACTCATTATATTGCCCAGGCTGGCTTCACACTTGCAATTCTTCTGCCTCAAGTTCCAAAGTAAGTGGTAGGATCACATATTTTCTCTTGTCTTTATCCTCTTCCCCTTTCCTCACAAACCTTTCTCTCATCCTCTCTTCTTTTCCTTCCCTCTTCTTCCTTTTATATTTTGCCATCTCTTAACATAGTTACTATGCATACAGAGCAAAGTTGGATCAGACCCCAGAGTCTTTTTAGGAGACACCAGTTCTCAAGCTATGACATACTGACTTCTATTGTACAACCCAAATAGCATCTAATAACACAACATTAATTGTCTCTGCAAGTAAGGCTGGGATAACTCATTCTCTATGCTTTTCAACTTTAAGAGAACTAGATAGTTCAAAAATGTGGTTTCAAACTATTATCCTAGCAGTCTTGCATGGTATGAATGGTTATTACCACTTATAGACAAGGAGTTCAAGACCAGTGTTACCATTAGAATCAATATTATCTTATGAACAGTCTTTCAGCTCAGTTTATTTCCCTGGAAGGTTGATATTATTCCACTACAGATGCCTTTCTCCTAGTCATGGAAGATAATTGTAGCTAACAGAAACATCCATCTGTATAGTCCATGACTTCAAAAGAAGTAAAACCCTCTCTATCACAGCATCCAATTTGTTAAGCAATTTCCTTGGTGAGCTGTGATTAGCAGACATCTCAGGATATTTTCATTGGCAAGTAGGAGAGTGATTATCAGTGTCTTAAGTGAAAATAAACCTTCAGATTAAGTCATTGATTTACAATTTTGGACATAGGGGTGTCTTGGGTTGATTTGGTGACTCAGTGATATGAGGAGCTAGACCATGTATTGTGAACACCTTGTTTGTGATCATGCTTACAGCAGTTTGTTATTTCTTTGTCTAAGGCATCACTTCTTCACCTTACTGTCATAAAGAAGAAGGAAGGATGAAAGTATCCTTCTTTCCAGTGTGGTGGATGGGCTCAGATGCTTAAACACATGGTCTTCCAATGGGTGGCTTGATTTGGGTAGTTTTAGGTGTGATCTCACTGGAGGAATTATGTCACTGAAGGAAGACTTTGATGTTTCAAACCTTTTCATCATTCTAAGTATGCCCTCTCTGTCTCGTCCTTGAGATTCAAAATATGACTCTCAGCTTCTGCTCCAGCACCATGCTTGCTGCTTGTCGCCAGGTCTCCCTGTTATGACATGACGTGCTTATACTTCTGGAACCATAAGCCCCCCCTAAAAAAAGAAACCCTAACAAACCACTCCTTTTATTAGTTGCTTCGGTCGTGATGTTTTGTCATGAACAGAAAAGTAACTGATACCCATACCACTCTTTGTATGTATGTGTGAGTAGATCTATACTGAATAAAATCTCAGTGTACTTTTCTTTATACTACATTGGCCAGGAAAAGGCTACATTCTACTCCAGAAGTCACTGGTAAAGAATAATGCAGTTACCATGAGTGGATGGAAGCCACCCTGACTTAGATTCTGAGGCTAAGGGAAGGCTCAGCTTTTCCTGGGGGACCAGAAGTTTTATGTCTACTGCATGAATACATCAAATGTTTGATGAACAGAGTCTGAGAGGGACTATGTGCAGATTGTTGCTGATAAAGTAAGTCAGTGTCTGCCCCAGACATTTGGATCACATGGTCATGCCTCAGACTTGCTGAGCACAGTAAGATGAATTATCTCAGTTGTACCCTCAGTGAAGATTCCATTTCTAAGACTAGGATTAATATGGCAAGTCTCAGCAAAGGAATAGTCTTCAGGGCAAGAAATAGAAGGTGACATGTGATGAGGAGGGGAAGGAGGCTTCACAAAGATTATAAGTCTCAAATTCCTCCCTACCTCCACCCCTAGAGAGCAAATTAAGCTCAACCTCACAGACAAGCCCTGAGGACCATGTAGATTTCTGTAACTACTCATGTTTCTTTCCATCAAGGCTGTTCTTCAATCATTTTGGGACAAAGGTGAGATATAAACTTCCAGGAACTTCTGGTCTACCATGTGTATAAGCAAAGATGGTTCTAGAAGCCTGAGTCTGATACCCCAACCAGGAAATCCAAGACTAGCTGTCTGTAGATACTGAGCATCACACTAGGGAAGGGTTTGGAGGGTGAGCAGAGATCTAAGGGAATTCATTACTAGGTCCACGAGGGCCCAGACCTGCATCATTTCCCCAGAGTCAGGGAAAGAGTGAACATGGCTTGTTGACTGCTAAGTAAATCAGGACAATATAATCACCAAGGGCATTCCATTCACTCAATGGAAAGGTGAATGCTAAGAGGTTCTCATCTTAGAATATCCTTTCATTCCCCTTAATACCCACACATGTTCCCCTAACTCATTATGGCACCCCTCAGAATGGATTTTTACATACAGACAGTAGTTGCACAAGTACTCTGTAGTGTCATATCATCTAACAGAGCTATTTCTGGGCTACCCCATATGTTGGTGATGACTTCTAGTGCTACTCCTCATTTCTTCCTTTAGGTTCTTCAAACTCTCTTGAACTGAATGTTTTGTACACCAAGCACTATTGACATTTGTGGCCATATTATTCTTCATTTTAGGTGACTATCCTGCTTAATGTAGAATATTAGTAGTATGTCTTATACCCACTTGACATTAATATACACACACACCGCTTATGACAGATGTTCCTTGGGCCTTTTCAAAATTGTCTCTGATTGAGAACTACTAGCTCACAACACTGTCTCCTACAACGCTATATTCTAGACCTATTAAGCTGGAGGAAATACTTTCCACATTGTTGAACATATGAGTTTCATGGAAACTTAAGAGATAAGGCATAATTCTTTTATTCTTTGTTAATTACTGAGTGAGTTTGAATTTAGCATTTGTACCATCTCTTTGCTATGTTAGGGGAGAGAATAGCACATTGGCCATCTTAAGTCTCTTCTTTTTCTCACATTTACCGGTTGTCTTAGTTACCTTTCTATTGCTATGATAAAACACTACATATTACCAAGGCAACTTAGAAAAGAAAGCATTTAATTGGACTGATGGTTCCAGGAAGATAGAGTCCATGGTCACAGACCAAAGCATGGTAACAGGAGTAGGTGAGAGCTCACATCTCAGATCACAGTCAGGAGTGAGAAAACACACTTGGAAACCTCAAGGCCTGCCCCCTGTGACATACCTCCTCCAACAAGACCATGCCTCTTAATCCTTCTCAAACAGTTCCACCAGTTGGGGACCAAGTATTCAAATAAGCCAATGGAGGCCATTCTCATTCAAACCACCACAGCTATCATTACCCAGCTAAGGCTTTCTTCTTTTGAAATTAGGCTTGCAAATACAAATGTATGATGTCTATTTAACTTTGAATTCCAGAAAAATGATAATTTTTAGTGTAAGTCTGTTCTGTGTAATATTTAAGAAAGACACCATGAAAATGTTTTATCTGAAATTTAGATTTTAACTGGCTGTCATGTGGTTTGTTTGGCAACAGTGTTTGGAATGTGTTCTTTCTCTAGGGACTTCATTATGGAAATGCCTGCCATGACTAAATTCTGGAGTGTCCTGGTGTGCTCAGTTTATTCTTCAACCACAGAATACTTACTCTGTGGCCTGATTAGCTTTTACCACTCACCACAGCCCCACAACTTAGTCTGTTTCCATGGCAGCACTGTAAACATTGCTGCTACTTCCCATGGCTCCCTGTCCTTTCCTTTCTTGAGCTTTGTGCCCTTCCTTCCCCATGTTCATCATATGATCTTGGCGTAAGGTCTGAAGCAATTGTGTGTGGGTATGTATATGTGTAAGAAAAAAATATTCCTGTCCCTGAAGAGACACTCATGGAAGTGGAATAACTGAGTAATCCAGCTTCAAAGGATTCTGGGGAAGGAATTCTCCAGCATTCCACAGTAGTCCCTCTTCTGACAGCCTCTAGCCAGCATAGGCATGAAAATATTAGAGGCAAGGGAATTTTTTTTCTGAAATAATAACCAATCACCCAAGAGATGTCTTAGTAGCTTGTACTTTAAAATATTATTCATTTAAAAAAGATTTATTTTATGTGTATGAATGTTTTGCCCTCGTGAATGTATGTGTACCATGTGTGTGCTTGGTGCCTGCAGAGGTCAGAAGAGGGCATCAGATCCAATGGAACTGGAGTTATAGATAGTTGCAAGCCACCATGTTGGTGCTGTGAATCAACTTCGGGTCCTGTAGAAGAGCAGCAAGTACTCTTAACTACTGAGCTATCTCTCCAGCCCCTATTTTTTTTATTTGTGTGCATGCATGTGCATGTGTTTCTGTGTGTGAATCTTCAGATGCCAGAAAAGAATGTCAGAAGCCCTAAAGTTGGAGTTATAGACAGCTGTAAGCTGAGAACCAGACTCTGGAAAACTATTACACACTCTTAACTGATGATCCATCTCTCGAGCCCCAGTAATGTCTACTTAAGACTAGAAAAAAAAATAATCTTCAAATAAGTTCTCACTTTGTATTTTAGTGATGTATTTTATTCATGTGGCCTTGAACACATGATTCACTTGCCTCAGCCTCCCAAGTACTAGGATAAGAGGTCTGAGCTGACATGCTAAGCTGCAGGATGATTTTTCTAAAAGATTTTCATTATTAATATGCCTTTAAAAGAGAAGTTGAAGCCGGGCAGTGGTGGCAAACGCCTTTAATCCCAGCACTCGGGAGGCAGAGGCAGGCGGATCTCTGTGAGTCCGAGGCCAGCCTGGGCTACCAAGTGAGTTCCAGGAAAGATGCCAAAGCTACACAGAGAAACTCTGTCTCGAAAAACCAAAAAAGAGAGAGAGAGAGAAGTTGACTTTTGAATTGTTTGATTAAAACAAACCCCCAAATAAGAAAAAAAAAAGATATTTTCTTTCTGATATTTGCTAATTCTGTGGCAGAAAGGATGTGGTTGAATGTTTGGTAGCTAAGAAAAATGACAACAGAGATACAAGAGGAAACATCAAACCCAAAGCCATGCACTCATACTAGCTGTTTGTCTGGTGGCCCAGGGGGAAGGAGGCATGTGCACATTGCTGATTTCTCCCTTCATATCATGGTTCATTCATCTAAAAGAGATTGAGGATAGTAGTGGGAAACAGCTTACCTAACATGCTTTAACTGTAATTATTATTATTATTAGCATATGCATATGTGTGGTGTGCATGTACATGTGTATGTGTGCATACATATGTGTAGGTGCACATACATGACTGTGGGTGTGGGTATGTAAGCCTGAAGTTGATGTGGAATGTCTTCCTCAATTATTTTCCACCTTACTGAGGCAGGGTTTCTTCCTGAACCCAGAGCTCATCTCTTTTAACTAGTCAGCCTGTGAGGATTACCTGTCTCTGTCTCTGTTTCCTGTGAGCTATGAATACAGGTGGGCCACTATGCCTACCAAGCATTTCTGTGGGTGCTGGGGATCTGAACTTTGTTCCTCAGGTTTGCACAGCAAATACTTTACCAATGGAGCCGTTTCACCAGCCCTCGATTTTAATTATTGTTTCAATATTGTTTTGGCTTTATTTAGATATAATCATTTGTTTAATGTTTTTGCAGTGATGGATTATAACCTGGCATTATAAGCTAAATAAACCCTTTCTTCATGAAGATGCGTTCTGTCAGGATGTTTTATCACAGCAACAGAAATGAAACTTGAAGAGTGGACATCTTGGTTTATTACCTCTTTTGGAGCAGTTAACATAGGACTGTAGACATCTCTGTGATTATTATATTGCATTCCTTTGACTAAATATATCCAGTATTGGGACAGCTGGTTCATATTTTTCTATTCTATCTCTTGTTTGGTTCAGATCACTGTGAACTTCCTGGGAGGCTCTAGCACCCAGTTTGGAAACTGGGAGTACAACTAAATGAGTGTACTCGTGTTGAGCAAAGTGGTAGGTTATCTCTGCCCTGTCACTTCATTGAATATGCTTTGGGGTAAATTATGTAATTATTATGTAAAAAATATGTAATGGTGGTGCCAAATGACAAAGGCACTGTCTATCGTAATGCTTCCTAACAACAACACATCAGCATGCAAAAATCAACCTGTGTGTTAATTTCAGTTTAAGTTTTTGCAAACCTTAAATGGCGTTTGAGTCCCTGTTTCAGATCAAGTTTGAGTTTGGGAAAAATTGCAAATGATGAAAGTCTTTATTTTTCCTTTCTTTGGCACCAGGCTTTATCATTATTTTATTTTGCTTTGCCCCATATTCTGCATTCAGTCATCTCCATCATCTCTGTTGGAGTTAGGCCTGCCAAGGGTATCAACAGACAATATGTGGGAACCTTCTGCTAACTCCAGGCATTATTTGGTTTCTACTGTGCTTAAATCTTAAAATTTTGTCTTGTAATGGACATTGAGGCAATTGCTAAGAATAGCTTGGTTTCAGGCATAGCAGTAGTGGCAGATTCAACCTTATTTCCATTAATTCTGAATACAAGTCCCAAATCAATGCCTTTAAAAAAGTCCTAGTCTCTTCTGCCCATCAGGAGTGGGTACTGTCCAATAGTTAAATGTGGAGTTCTAAAGACAGATATTACCTTGATGTGAGAGCCTGGCCTTCCTATTAAGGGTAGGTTTATCTCTCTAGCCCTCAATGTCTTCCTTTGTCAAGTGGAGCCTTATTAATACTTTATTTATATGACTAAGAGGATTATTAAATGATTTATGATGTGCAAAGTATTTAGTTCATTGGCTAAAACATGATAGGACCTCCAAAAATGTTAGCTTGATACAACTTCTCTCTCCATCCATGTGTGTTAGATCCTATCTTTAACTAACTTCCTACCCCAGAGACTCTTATGGGAAAACTCTCCATCTAGCCTTGGTATTTTCATAAGAAGGAAGGAAGTTCTATGTCATTTAATACAGATTTATAGATGTAACATCAAATAAAATACATACCTGTCAACCCTGTAAATAGATCTGACATGTTGCCATTAGTGAGGCTTATATTTCCTATGTCAAAGATGATGGCCGACAGATTCAGAAAGAACTCCTCAGGGCCAGGGTGGGTGCCTGAATCATTTCTGAAGAACAGTTGCATAGGCCAACAAATAAGGAACTTGTGGGAGGAAGGTCCTTTTCTCCTATATAAATGTAGAAGGAACCTTGACAGCGGGGGGTGGGGGTGGGGCTGGTCCCTGCAATGTGAAAGCATTCAGCATGGCTGAAGTGGTAAAGACAAGAGGCCCAGAACACCAGAAGGGTATGTGCAAGAGGCCTGGTGTGCAACGTTATCAGCATTATATCTGGGCCCAGTGGATAATTTTGTGAGGACTTCAAATGAGAGAGCATTCTTACGTCTACATTTCAGAAATACCATTGTGGCAGTGAGGTGGGGGATGGGTAGATAGAGAGGCAAGAAAGAGCAGGAAAATCACTCACAGACTGGATGCAGAAAGCTAAGCAGGAATTAGAAACTGAACATTTATGTGCACATTTCCTCTTCCTATCTTCATGCCTCTGACTTCATTCTTCCCAAGCTTCCTGTTCTTCTTTACTCCATCTACCTACTACCTCTGTTCATGTATTTGAAGGTGAGGCTTTTTGTCAAACCAAATTGGAAAGTCGGTACCTGGCAGATTTCACAATGCAAAGGGAGGGGGGAGTCTGGGACGTGAATTCCCCCATCCTGACATCCTCCAATGATTTAAGAACCAAATAAATACACAGATCGACTCCTTATCAAACCATTAGTACCAAAGTTCCCTTTTAAATCTCAAAGTATGAGTAAGTAAAACCTTCATAGTAGGGCTGGCTACATAATTGGCAGAACCTAGTGGGAAATAGACAACAGAAATCTCCTTTTGAAAAACAGAATTACAAGATGATGGTAAGGACTGAGGATTCAACCAAGTGCAGATGCAAAGAGGGACCCTCTGCACAGGTTCCATGCACACAGTGTGATCCTTGAAAAGAGTTTGACATCTGTGAATTTCCAGATTACACCTCCCATAGCATACCAACCTTTAGTCAGATTTCTATATCTTCAGATGCTTCCTAAACAACTGGATGGACACCATGATCTGTGGACCACAGGGATGCTACTTTACAGAAATGAACATACCACTTGGTGTCTCCAGTATTACATTTCTTTGAGGCTGTGTTCTGATGAGCTGTACTGGGTTGTTGCCCTTGTTTGGGTGGGTCCTCCCAAACACCACTCCAAATTTTATGACGACTGCAACAATAAAATGCTATGGGAGATGCACTGCTTCTTGTGTGGCAAGCAGTGTTTGTTCAAAAGCCTATGAGAAACCTTCTGACATATACAGCCCTCAAGCCCAGGACCCCGCAAGTCAGATTAATTGTGACCACAGGGTACATGAGTTGTTATGAGTAACTCTGGGAGAAAGCCACATTTGTTTAAAGTGGAAATGAGTGGATTCAAATGCTTCTTAAGACAACTGTGATGGCCAGATTGCCATTTCAATAGCCCATTGCCTGCATGAAGTGTTGTATGCATGAACATTTCTGCTAGCAAACAGAAAATATTTGAGTTCCCAATTTAGAGTCTTGTCTTATGTGAGTTCAAAGAATTTGAGCTTCTACATCTCAGCAGGCTCATGTTTTTGTTTCTCTGTGTCCTCAGAGGACTGGAGCTCCATGTCGCTTTGCTCTCAGAGGAATTTTGTTGTTGGTAAAGATTATTTTTGATAATTAGCATCTTTGAAAAATCTAGGAAAATGAGAATATAAGTATAAATGAACACAGGCTCTTATAACTCTCCACCCCACATATTCCTGCTTTGAATTTCATTTTTGTGTTCTGTCATGAGATCATGTGTATGTCATGAAATTCACCACAGTATGCAGTTTGTTGAATTCTTAGAAATGTACATGCCCAATACTCAGATTAGGATGCAAAACATTTTCATCATTCTAGAAAGTTCCCTTGTGTACTCTTTCCTTTAGTTATGCTACCACCATTGGTTTCTAACCATACAGAATAGTACTGCCTGTTTCTGAAATCCTTCTACATGGAATCAATCATACTGTAAGTCCTCTTTTTGAATTTACTATTCTTTTATGTGTGTATGAATATAGGCATGCATGTATCTCGGTGCATGTATGCAAGTCAGAAGATAATTTTCTATAGTCAATTTTCTCCTATCTAGTGATTGAACTCAGTTTGTCAGCTTGCACAGTAAGTACTTTTTCTTGCTAACCCATCTCTCTGACCATGTATATATGTATATATATATATACATATATATATACTCTGTTTTGTTTATTAACTTTTTAAATCATATTTTCCTTATTCTTGATAATTTCATACATGTATAAAAAGAAATTTGATCATATCCACCCTGTATTTTTCTCTTCTTACTTCCTCCATGTTTTAGTCACTGTTCTATTGCTGTGAAGAGACACCAGGACCAAAGCAACTCTTACAAAAGAAAGCATTTAATTGTGGGCTTACATACAGTTTCAGAGGTTTAATCCATTATCATCATGGCAGGGAACATGAGGGCATACAGGCAGGCACTGGAGCAGTAGATGAGAGTATTACATCCTGATCTGCAAGCAGAGAGGCAGTGAGGAGAGACAGACAGAGAGACAGAGATAGACACTCTGGGCCTGGAATAAGCTTTTTCAAACCTTCAAGTCAACCTCCAGTGACACACTTCCTCCAACAAGGCCACAAGTACTCCAACAAGGCCACACCTCCTAATCCTTCTAAATCTTCTCAAATAGTACCACTCCCTGGTGACTAAGGAAATATATGTGCTTATGAAGTCCATTCTTATTCAAACCTCCATACTCCATATCTATTCAACATGTCTCCTTTTTTTGAGCCATCTCTTTGGCCTTGTATGTACTATTATGAGTCTTTCACTTAACACAGCATTCCTGAGACCTGTCTGTGTGATAAACATCACTAGTTTTGCTACCTCGTAGTTTCCCATTGCAAGAACATGCTGCAAATTGTTTACCTGTTTTCCTGTTATGGCTCCTTGGGTAATTTCTAGGCTTTGACTGCAAATAAAGCTCCCATGAACAGTTTTGTGCAGGTCATTAGCTAGACATATATGTTTGCTTCTATCAGTATAAAGTGAAGAGTGAAATCACTGGGTCATAGGAAAGTGGTTTATTTAACTTTTAACTGCCAAAAATGTTTTCCATTTAATGTACAAGACTTCCAGTTGTTTCACGTCCATACTGGTTCTTAGGCTTGCCAGTTACTATAATTTTATTTTATTATGATGTTTTCTAAAAAGTCTATATTGAAGTATGATTAGTCCACAATAAAATATTTTGCTTTAACTGTGAAGTTTGTAGAAGATACATACACATATATATGCATATGTACATGCAAATACAATCATGATATCAGATATTTCTTGATCACAAAGACTTTCTTCTCAGTTTCAGCTTTTTCATCAGTACCTGGTACCAGGCAACCATTGATCTCCTTTCTAACCCCATAGGCTAGTGCTGCTTCTTCTAGAATTTCTTATAATTGAAATCATATGTGAACTTTCTGTCCTAGATTTTGTTGGATCCATGTGTCTTAAGATCTACAAATGGTCTGTATTTAGTTTGTTTCTTTTACATTGAGTCATATTTCATCTCTTTGCATGTATATATATATACACACACATATATGTATATATGTATATATATATATAATCTGCATACTTATTCACCTATTGATGAACATTTGAGTTGTTTCTAGTTTGTGGTTATTATGAATATACATATATATGTACACATATATACACATATATTAATATAGTATGATTATATTCATGACTATATTCATATGTATATTTATATATGCATAAATTTGTGTTTAGTTCTATTGGGGATATTTTCCCTTTTCTTAGCTAAACATCTAGAAGTAAAATGACCAAGTCACACAATAAGTATATGTTTAATATGTTTTGCATAATATGTAAATATGAATGTATATTTTGTGAGTGCAGGTATGTGCACACCAGGGCAAGCATTCGGAGATCAGAAGGCAAGCTCAAGTTCTTGGTTCCCATCTTCCACCTCATTTGAAGCACGTTGTTTGTCTCCCTTGATCAGCCATCATACACATTCCATATTTTTATTTTAGTATTAATTATTTTAATAATTATTATTTTTTTGCTAATTTAAAAACCCTGGTTGCTCATTATCTAATTTTTAGTTGTAAGAATCCTATATATCCTAAGAACAAGTCAGATTTTAAGTACTTTGTAAGCTTCATCTTAATCTATGTTTTTATTTTTGAATGATACCTTCCAAAGATCATGGGTTTTAAATTTGAGTCCAATTCATGGTATTTTCACTTCTGCATATTTCTTTTTGTATTCTAAGACATCTTTTCCTGTCACAAAATTGCAGGTGCTTTCTTCAAAATGTTTTATAATTTAAATAATTCAATTTAGATCTATGATTCAATTTTGAAATTATTAATATGTATGTTGTGAGGCACCACATTGAAAAAAATTACGTTGTTTCAGTGTTGTCTTCTGAAGAACCATTCTTTTTCAAACATTTTCTTTTACTTATTTTATGTGTATGAGTATTTACCTGTGTGTATAGTTGTGTACCACATGTGTCTGGTGCACACAGAGGCAAAATGAGGGCATTATGTCCCCTGGGACTGGAGTTACAGATGGTTGTGAGCTGCCATGTGCATGCTGGAAACTGAACTCAGGTACTCTGCAAGGGCCACAAGTGCTCTTAATCACTGAGCCATCTCCCCATCCCTAAGGCTAAACTCACTAAATTACTTTTACACAACGGTTGAAATCAGTTGACTCTATTATAGGAGTTGTAGGATTCTTTATTATATTTAACTATTCCAGGTCTTTTTATAAAAAAAATAA
>LZPO01086574.1:775193-787026 GCA_001675575.1 Neotoma lepida
TGTAGCTTTGGCGGCGCCTTTCCTGGAACTCACTCGGTAGCCCAGGCTGGCCTCGAAATCACAGAGATCTGCCTGCCTCTGCCTCCCGCTCGGCAAATTCATGGTTAAGAGAGGAAGAAAGCATGAGTAGAGCATGACAAGACACTAAGACTCAAGGAGCAGATGGGTCAGGAGCCAAAGAAAGAAGAAAGGTTGCAGAATTTTGGAAGACTGATGTGAAACACAGTACCAGAAACTAAGCTGCATTTTGCATAATTTCTTCAAAGCATCCTTCAGATGATTGGTTTAGTTATACTTAATTTGTTTTGACCTGTTTTCTCTTTGCATTTATTTTGTATTATTGCTGCAATAGATCATGTATACAAAAGCATAAAAAATGTGTACAGATTAATGAATTTTCATCAAATAGCAACATTTGTGTGACTACCATACTGATGAATTAGATTCTGGTACCCTGTAAGCTTCTTGAGAGCCCAATACTGAAATCTAAACTCCTCCCCTCCAAGGCAAACTATTATGCCCTCATCTGTCACTGTCGATTAGTTTTGCTCATTTTTATACTTTCCATAAATGGAGAGTTGCTTTGTCTTGATTCTTTTGTTTACCATGATGAGGGAATTTCAACCCAATGCTGTACTTATGTGTATTGCTTTTTGTTGCACTGTGGCATTTTGGCCACTGTGCATGTGACAACATACCCATTCTGCCATGGATAAAGGTTAGAGTTGTTTCCACAATCAGGGTTTGAGGTAAGAGATTTTCCGGCCTTTGGTTGGAGTGTGGGATGTTTATCATTACTAGAGTGATGTGTATTCTTGGAGTCTCAGTATTAGGGGAAGGAATGTCCTATTCAGTTTGTCATTATGGATAAACTTGATATTTGTATTTTGTCCTCGCTAGTCCTATTATGCCAGGAAGCTCGACTCCAGGTCACAAGGTGCAATAAATGACCGCAAAGCAAGCTTTGGCTGTAGGGCTACAATGTCCTTTCTGAATATTTTGAGACCTAAGTGTTTCTTAATTCTCTTACTCACTCATGTGTAACTTCAACAGAGTTTTAAAATATGCTAACATTCCTAGTTGTTTTCCATTGAAGATTAGTCTGGTTATTTATTCTGTGTTACTGAAACATATATGAGCACGTAATTTTAATAAAATGCAGATAAATATCTGTGAGATCAATGTGTCTATTACACAACTTATCAAAATAAGGCATGCTAATATTTGTTCATCCATGCTAATATTTATTATTTCTTTATGTTTTTAGAATTTCATGCATGAGTACAGTATTTACATAATTCTCATCCATCCCTCTATTCCCTTCAACTCCTTTCCCCCACTTTCTCACAAACTCATGACCTCTTCTATAATTATTGTTGTTACAACATACTGAACCCACTTAGCATTGCTTGTACGCACATGTGTTTGGGGCTGACCACTTTGGACTGGTTATCTTACCAGGTGGTTCACCCCTTAGAGAAAACTGACTCTCCCTCTCTCAGCAGCTATTGGTTGCCTGTTGCTCTTCATCTGGGGGTGGGGTCTTGTGAAATTTTCACAATCCACACTGGCATGTCATTATGCAGGTCTTGTTTAAGCAATCATATTGTTGAGATTTCATATTCTTTAAAATTTTCTATAAGCATACAAAAGAGATGATAGTTTTTACAAAAATAGTTTTCTTCTTGTTTTGTTTGTGGAGAGTCAGTAGTTTATTTCAAAAACTTAGACTTACTTGACTCTTTTCAATTCTTCTTCTCCCAGAAGTCATCTTGGGTGATTTAGTGAATCACTTAGGATGTGAAAGAGTTTTGAGGAGCTACTTTTTAATACAACAGAAGGAGTACAGGACAAAGTGAGAGGATGAAGTGTTATAAAAGAAAATGTCTATTGTACCAAGAGAAATCTGATTGCTGGCATTCGAGAGGCCCAGAGAAAGTGTTGCACAAGTTCAGAGCTAAAGAAGCTGCCTTCCTTTAGTGTGGATCAGGAAAAGCCCAGGGTGGGAAAAGACATCTGAGATGGTTCTTGGCAGATGGGCAGCGTCCAGCTATTTTCATGAAGAATGAAGAGGAGCCATGCTCATTGCCTGAGTTCATAGAAGTGGTTGAGTTTGTGAAGCTCAATTCATAGATACAGACATTTCCCATCAGACATGGCCATCCCAGACTCTTTGTGACCACTGAACACTTGGCTTCTGAATTACAACTGTTGAACTTATTTTAGTTTTATGCAGTTGTAATAAAGGAAAATTTAAATGTGGAAACTAATACTAGGTTTCCTTTTCAGAAATCATTGGCTATGAGAATCTATGTTTTCAACCATACATTTTGTGAAATCAAAATCAAGATCACATATTTCTACACTTGTTCTTAGCCAAAAGGCCAAGAAAGATGAGATGAAGTATTTCTAATGAAAATTGATTGTCTCAATTGAAATGTGCTGTACCAATGTAAAATATATTCCTAGTGCATAGTTTTTTTTCATCGATTTCATGTCAAAATGATACTATTTGGGATATTTGAGTTAAATGAAATACGTTCCTACTTATTTTTACATTTTCATTTTGGCTGTGGGAACATTTTAAATTATACATGTGACTTGTATCATACTTCTATTGGACAGTGCTACCCTAGACACAAATTTGGAGTATACAGTGAGGGTGTCTTGGGAACTTTTTGCTAGGTACTTAATTTTTCTCAGCTAATGATTCCTTATTTCCTATGGCTCTTACTCCATCCAGGTGTTGACAGGACAATATTAGAGTTGCATGTAAAGTTCCTGCTAGCTCAATAAGAAATAGCTCAATAACTACATATTGATACTTGCATTTAAAGACATAAAAACAGCTGTGCAGAAAAGGTACAAAGACCATATGTCTGGTTGACTTATACAACAATAAATAGCAGAGGTGGTTATAAGAATTACAGACCTAACAATCGGTGACCTGTAAAGAAGGTTCTGTGGTGCACTGGCAAACAGGATTGAGAAAGGAGAAAGAAGACAGGTGAACACTGGGAGTATTCATCCAGAGAATTGGTCTAGGCTTGCCAGGTTGTTCAAATTGTGCTCTTTCTCATAGACTGGCTTCAGATGTGAAGCCAGTTTATTGTTATACCTCTTTTCTGCATTAGCAGAATCACATATCTGAAAGACATGGCTGCTTCAATTCCTTTTCAGCCAATTTGGGGGTTTGAAAAAAAGAAGTGGAAGAGAAATTGCTCATAAATGTTGGTGTTTTTCTGTACACAATCCTTTTTGTGGTTACAGGAAAAGGGGCAATTTTCTAAAGATAAGTCTAAGGAACTCCTAAAGAAATACTAAAGAATATGAACAGTAAATAAAAAGAGACACAGAATTGGGAAAGAGATGAAAATTCTTTGGCTTTGCAGTTGAACTTGTTTGGCAATTACTGAAGATAAGAAATGAGGAGTCTTTGGCCAAGATTTGTTCATTTTATAAACAGGTAAGAACAGCCTGTGCCTTTTCCTCTCTAATTAGAATTTGTGGGTATGTGTTTGAGGTTTCTGGCTTCTGTTTCTTTTGCCTTTCGATATGTTGTTATGTGTACATCTTATTTACTTGTGATTTAATTTCGATTTTCACGTCTGTGGACTGGCAGTAAAATTAATCTCATGATCTTAATATGCTGAACAGGAAAAGCTCAGCAAGATGCATTTGTATTGGATGCATGGCAGTTTGTTTTAAAATAAAGAGAAGTTAATGCTTCCTGCTGACTTGGAGCTTTGCAAATATCTGCTTTGGGATGAAATTCCCTCCTCTTCCTAGAACACACCTTTCTATTCCAAGATGGCTGTTGCTATGACAGCCATTACAGCTATATAAGAGGCAATGTCTGTATTGCTGGATTTCTGAGCAGCTTCCTTAAAGGGTCAGCATAGGATTCTTTTCAGAAACCCACTCACATTGTTGCTCATGATTTACTGACCAGAACCTAGTGACATTTCATTAACTGGATGTGCTGCATAGTTTTATGCCAACTTGAAGCAAATTAAAGTCATCTGAGAAGAGAGAACCTCAATGAAGAAAACGCCGCCATAACATCAGCTATAGTCTAGGCTGGAGAGTATTTTCTTAATTAGTGATTAGTCTCGGGGAAGGTCCAGCCCTTTGTGGGTGATATGGAAGTGTAAGCCAAATAAACCCTTTCTTCCCCAAGTTGCTTTTGGTCATGGTGTTTAATCACAGTAATAAAAACACTAACTTGAACACTAGAGGAAAGAGAATTTACAAAATGAATATACTTTGGCTAAACATGATGTCTAACCCAAATGACAGTGGGTTTCTCTAACCATGAAACAAATAGGGACAGTGAACAAGCAATAGTCCTATATAAATAGCAGATGCGGCTGGTCACCTTGAATACATACTATGCCCACATGGCTGCTGGTCATTTTATTTTTCAGAGCAACTGTTCAGTTTCATCTGAACCCACAGTTAGGTGTTGAGTCCACTTAAAGCTTACTCCTGTTCTGCCCAACTAAGATGGGATTTTCCATTTCCTCTACTTCCCAACACTCCATTGGTTTATTGTGTGTTCTTGAAGCTAATCTCTGGGTCTTTGTTTTAGCATTGCATGAGTCGTTGGCCATGTTGTTTTAAAAGAGGGTTGAATTTGAATGGCATATCCAGTTCAGTTTGAGAGAAGATGCTTTGTGGGAGGCACACAGAGGCAGAAACAGAGTAAACAGAATCAATCCTTTGTACTAATGGAGGAGTGGTGTGTAGACTCCTGTAACTCTTCATCTTTGGGGCAAATATCCACTGTGATCCAGAGGGGGCATGATGACATGCAATTTATATTGTGGAATTGATATTTAAGTTATGACTGTACTTTCTCATAGGATGTCTCTGCACTATTTGGGGATCTCCCTTTCCCCTTTTATGTACCTGCTCACCTGCTTCCTTTTCCTGAGCACCCATAGATGAATTCAAGGCAGATATATTTGCATGTTACATAACTCTGCTATTGCTTAAGCCATCACACTTCCCAATGCTACCTTCCACACTACTCAGATCCTATTTATAGGACTCAGGTCCTATAGATAATATAGTCATGAACTAAACACAGGAAGACAGAAATCCACCAATGTCACAGATGGTAGGTTCTCAAATTGCCACCACTATTCAATATCAAGATGGATGTCTGGATTTCAGGCTGAGACAGATGGTGCATTGTTGACCACTCTAGTTGGCAGTGTGAACCTGGGAAAGTTGAGACCCAAAATAAGGCAGACTAAAGTCTTGTGCAATAGCAAATGTATTCAGAGCATCAGACAAATTATACTCCGTGGGTTAAGAGTCACATGAGCAAAGTGTCCAATCACAAGGATAAGCCACATGTGTTGGGCAAGCTGCATGTGGCAAAACCATGTTTTTCCATAGAAGCATATAAACAATTAACAATAGCCAGTTGAGCCATCTCTCCAGACCCAGATAATATATTTCTTTTTAAATTTTTTATTATTTGAAACAATTTTTAAATTTAAATGTGTTTTGATCATATTCTTTCCTTCCCCCAAGTCCTTCCAGATCTTCTCCCCATCCTACCCAACCAATTTTAGGTTCTTAAAAAACAAAATAAACAAAAACCCAGTACAACAATAAAACCTTCCAAAATGAAGAAAACAAAATAAAACAACACCCAAAAAGAGTGAAAAACAAAACCCACCAAACTATAACCAAATAAAAGCACCCACATGCACCCCCCCCACACACACACAAAACAACAACAACAACAACAATCCCCACCATGGAATATATTATACGCTGGTCAGCTACTCCTGAACATGAAGCCTGTCCTGGAGTGGTTGATATATCCAGTGTCCCTCTACTGGAGACAAATGATTTTCCCTCCTAGCAGGTATAAGTGAGTTCAGTTGTTAATCTTTACTGTAGTGACTAGGTTTTTATACATTCATTTTTTTAATATAACAAAATAAAATATAATAAGATAAAAAACTATCACCCTGAAGTTGGTCAAGACAAACCAGCAGAAGAAAAAGTGCCCAAGAGAAAGCATAAGAATTAGAGACCCACTTGTTCCCACACTAATGAATCCCATAACAACACTAAACTGGAAGCCATAATAAATACACAGAAACCTGGTGCAGACCCATGAAGGCCCTGTGCATGCTGCTTTAGTCTTGGTGAGTTCATAAGAGATTTTCTCATGTTCATTTAGAGACCCTTGTTTTCTTGGTGTTCTCCATCCCCTCTGGCTCTTACACTCTTTCTGCCTCTTTTTCTACAGGGTTCCCTGATCCTAGAGGGGAGGGATTTGATGGAGACATCCCATTGAGGCATGAGTGTCACAAGGTCTCTCTCTGAATAATGTCTGGCTGTGGGTCTCTATATTTGTTCCTATCTGCTATAGGAGGAAGCTTCTCTGATGATGACTGAACAAGGCACTGATCTATGAGTATCATAGGAATATCATTAGGAGTCATTTTATCACTACATTTTTTTAGACCAGTATTATTTGGTTTTTATTGTAGGTCCCGGGGCTACCTAGTCTCACATTCTTAGTCACCAAAGTATTATAGGGAATGGGTTTCATCTCCTGCAGTGAGCCTTAAGTCAAATCAGTCATTGGTTAGTTACTCCCACAAATTTTGTGCATTGCCCTAGCATATCTTGTAGGCAGGACAGATGGTAGATAAAGGGTTTATGATTGGCTTGGCATTTACCTTTCTTTTCTGAGAGTGTGCAGAGTATGTTCCTATACCAAACACACTGGAACATAGGGGTGGAAGTTCTATGTAGGCACCAGATTGACCCTTTGTTGCTATATTATTGATTTCAGTCCTTAGTTTAATTATTTCCTGCCATCTACTATCTCCATGATCAATGAGTTGTATAGGTGTTGTTTTTACTAATGAGGCTTTGCTGTCAGTTTGTGGAGAGCAACCTATCGTCTGGGCAACAGCTTGGGTTGTTTGGGGATTCTCATGGGACCCCGTTAGCCAACAACTCAATTAGATGTAGCACAATCCTGGTACAGGAAGCTTCATTTGGTGATTAGAGATGGCCATTTGGAACTCTCTCTCCCCATTATTTTGTGATTTCATTTAGATTGCTTTCATGTAGGTATATATTTTAGTAATTAAGTTTCCATACTATTCTTCAAATGCCCATTAATTTTAGCTGTCTCTCCCTGTGTTTCCTTCCATAAACTCCTCTCTCCCCACACTTGATATTCCCATTCCATCCTCCCCTATCCATCCATAACTATTCCATTTCCCTATCTAAATGAAATATATCTGTTCCCTCTACTCCCTTATGTTATACCTACTCTCTATGGTTCTATGGATTGTAGTTTGGTTATCATTGACTTAACAGCTAATATCCACATACAAACCAATATATACCATATTTGTCTTTCTGAATCTGGGATACCTCAGGATGACTTTTTCTGGTCCTACCCATTTACCTGCAAATTTTATGATGTCACTTTTTAAAGGGCTGAGTAACATTCTATTGTGTAAATGGACCACATTGTCTTTATCCATTATTCTGTTGAGGGACATGTAAGTTTTTTCCAACTGCTGGCTATTATGAGTAGAGCACCAATGAACATAGTTGAACAAGGGTCTCTGTAGTAGGATGAAGCATCCTTTGGGTATATACACAAGAGTCGTAGTTGTATAGATTGATCTTGTGGTAGATTGATTAACGATTTTCTGAGAAATCACCATATTGAGTTCCAAAGTGGCTATACAAGTTTGCACTCCCACCAGCAACGGAGGAGTGTTCCCCTTGCTCCACATCCTTTCCAGCATGAGCTGTCACTTGTGTTTTTGATCTTAGCCATTCTGACAGGTGTAAGATGGAATCTCGAAGTAGTTTTGATTTGCATTTCCCTGATGACTAAGGATGTTGAACATTTCTTTAAGTGCTTCTCAGCCATTTGAGATTCCTCTTTTGACAATGGTCTGTTTAGATCTATACTCTATTTTTAATTGGGTTATTTGCTTTCATAATATCTAGTTTATTGATATATATATATATATATATATGTTGGATATTAGCCCTTTATCAGATGTGGAGTTGGTGAAAATCTTTTCCCATTCTGTAGGCTGCCACTTTGTCTGATAGACAGTGTGCATTGCCATACAGAATCTTCTCAATTTCATGAAGTCCCATTCATTAATTGTTTATCTTAGTGCCTAATGTTAATGGTGACGACAGAGTAGAGGAAAGTAGTAGAAGAGCAGTCTCATAAATTGCCATGGACTTCTCTTTTGCACTGTAAAAGTGGTTCCAGCCATCCAGGACTTTAGCGGAAGTACCTAGGAGAGTCTAGCAAAGCACTAAGAGGGGTCTAACTTTTGTTGGTGCTATCCATGTTATCATACATATTTTATTTTAAAAGAAAATGGAAGCAAACCCATCTCTCATCCTGTACAAATATCAATTGAAAATGTATCAAAGATCTTAGTTTAAGTACTGAAATACATAAATAATTTAAGGAAAACATAGAGGAAACGCTGAAAGATGTAGGCATAGACAAGGGCTTTCGGAAAAGGACTCCAATAACTAAACAAATAAAACCAAGAATTAACAAATGATATTACATGAAGTTAAAGTGTTTCTGCACAACAAATGAAGCAATCAATGAATGAACTGAAAGCCTACAGTAGGGAAGAGCATCTTTATATCTGACACACGTTAATATCTAGAATATACAGAGTAATGAAATCCCAATTACCCAAACACATAATTCAGTCAATGAATGTGCTAATGAAATGAACAATTTCTAAAAGATAAAGTATTAACGAACAAGAAACATATGGAAAATGTGTAACATCCTTAGCTCTCTGGGACGTGCAAATTAAAACTATTTTGAGATTCTATCTTAGCCATAATTAGAGTGGCTATCATTATGGAAATAAATAACAAATTCTGGTAAGGGGAAAGAGGAATCCTTATACACAGTTGGTAGGAATATAAATTAGTCTAAATATTGTGAAAATTACCATGGATGTTTGTTTCTCAGAAAAACTGAAACCAGAGCTATCATATGACCCAGCTATATCACCCCTGGCCTGAAGGACCCTAAATCAGCACACCACAGAGATACCTGTACACACATGCTTAATGTAGCACTCTTTACAATAGCCAAGATTCAAAACCAGCTTAGTTGTCTATCAGCAGATGAATGGATAGAGAAAATGTGGTATATATGCAAAATGGCATTCTATGCAAACAGAGAAAAAAATATCTCATTTTCTGTTAAATGGGTAAACTGAGCATTACTATATTAACAAATTAAATCAGGCTCAGAAAGACAAACCATACATATTTTCTCTCATTTATGGATCCTTGATTTTATATATACATACAAATATATATATATATATATATGTATATACACACATACACGTGTATGTATGTTGAAATCAGAAGTGAGATTGTTTAGTGGGAAGGAAAGAATCTAGTAAGAGGGATAGAAATTGGAAAGTACAGGATGGCAAATATGGTCAAAGAACATACGTTTGGTTAAGAATGTCTTAATGAAATCCATTGTTATGTACAGTGAATACACATCAGTCAAAATGTAAAACTTGGGAGTAAATACACGACAGAGCTCTTATTGCATGGCTTGCAAATACGAATCCCATACTATGGTAAACTTTGTAGTTGAATTGAGACCTGTGTCATCTCATATCTAATTAGAAAAACCCAATTGATCCATTTGTCCTAAATCATCAAACAGCAAAGCTGTAATGTTTTCTTCTTGAGTAAGTCACTACACTACAGAACCACTGCTATATTCTTCTTGTTTTGGTCCTTTATCACAGCTGAGATAAATTTGGAAAGTGATTTCAGAGGTTGGGAAGAAGGAAACACAAAGATGCCATTACTACTCTGTACAAATAAAGCAAAGGTCATTTTCCCACATCATCCGAAGGCTTGATGTTAATCTGGGACAAACACAGTTGGATATTTTTTTATGAAGAAAGCATTGCTGTGGAGAGTGGAGAGATGCAGAAGCTCCCTTTGACCCAGATGTGACTCAGCTCAGGTCACACCTCTTGTCCTCAAACCTCAGAAAGGATAAGATGTGTGCAATTTTAAAAGTTGGGGTGTCTTTAAAAGCAACAACCACCAATTTCTAAAAGCACAAAAAGGAAATGTTCCACCTCCCATGTGCTAAAGGAGACATTGTTACTCTCTGTATGACCCTGGTTCCTTTTGTGTGTCATAAATAAAAGATTTCTAGGAAAATATGGAAAAAATTCACCCTAAATTAAAAAAGCAGCTTTTTGTTAATTTCCTTCCTGGCAAGTTGGCAACTGAGTAGAGAAAATATTTTGACACCCAGAGATGCTACTGTCTCACCTCCAACCTCCCTCCTGGCCCTGGGCTGTTCCCTGTCTGAAGGGTGTCTTTTCTGGCTCTTTCTGGTCAGACCTGATCTGTTTCTCTTTGACAATGGTTTCTGGTCCTTGTCCAACATAGCCTGCATCAAGGAAGCTTTGGTGACTGCAGGAATCTAAACTCCAATCACATCTTTCAGCTTCATCCCTCACCTACGAGACAGGAATGTTGTTTCTTTTGATAAGGTTCTGCTGAGCTGTCCTGTACACAGGATAATTTGTTTGTTTCATCATCCTTGAAATGTACTTTCAAAGCCTGGCTGTGATATTAAAGAAGCAATCTGTACTTTGGAAAGGTCTAGAGAAAGAACATTTAGTGAGACAAGTCTGTCCACCACATCACCTCATTAACATAGCAGCCATTTAGTAAGCAAGGCATCTTTGAGCTGCTGCTATGTGCCTGGAAAATGTGCTACTCATTCAGGATGTAGTTGTGGAAAGCACAGGTATGCCCTGCATTCACCCAGGTAATAGGCAGAGAACAGCCCAGACAGTACTTTCTGTCTCTCTCATTTCACGACCATGCCCACTCTACTTCTCTGATATGTTTTTTTACAATTCTTATACTTGTACTTATACTTATACTCATCCCCAGCTATTCCACTTGACTTCTTACTCTTCCTTGGGTTTGTTGGTTATTTCTTCCTCAGAATTTGATGACTGGTAACTTAGAAGACTTCCACACATCAGTCTCCTCTCTGTGTGTTTCCTGCCTCATGTAAATTAGATTGGATCATGTGACCAGTTTTGCAGTGCAGTATTTAAGAGGCAGCTATGTATATTCCTTCGTGGCCAAGGTGGTAATTGATCCTCCAGCATTTAAGTGCTATATGACACATATTAATTTGAACTGCTCTCCAACAGTGGCAGTGCATGAACAACCAAAAGAAGCAAAATCCTCCCAAATCCAGTTAAAATCTGCAGCAACACTGAAAATCATTTCCACTGGATCAAGCCACTAAGTTCCATGGTCAAATCATCACTCCAGTAGAACTTAACTGACTCTGATTAAAAAACTCATTTGTATTGAGTAGAGACTATTAACACCATTTTAGAAATGAGGGCATTGAGGCACACAGAAGTAATGACTCACTGATAACCACACTGCTAGTGAGCAGTGGCACCGAGAGTCAAGTTCTGGTAATCTAGCTCCTATGATTCTGTTCTAATCCCCGTGGTAAATTGCATGGGAACGACAGATGGGAAGCATATAAAATAATTGGGTTAAACCAAAGGAAGTACAGTGAGAACTTTCAGCATGGGGAAGCTTCTCTGTGGTGATACATACAGCGTAATCTCAAATCTCAATAAAAGTTAGTAGTGTATATTCAGTTTCCATGATTGTACAACAGAGTGCCACAGTCAGTGGAATAAAATGGCATGCATGTGTTACTCCACAGTTTCTTGGTCAGGAATTCAGGCATAACTGA
>LZPO01086574.1:788579-801425 GCA_001675575.1 Neotoma lepida
GCTTCTTATCTTATACAAAAATCACTTGAAAATGAATCAATGACTTCTATGTTAGGCCTGAAACGTTAAAATTGCTCCAGGAAGACATAAAAAAAGCACTTCAAGATATAGGTACAGGCAAGAATTCTCTGGAAATATTTCCAACGGCTAGGGAAATAAGAATTGATAAATGGGATTGCACGAAACGAAAAGGTTTTGAACAGTCAATGAAGCGACAGAGAATAAAGAGGCAGCCTACAGAATGGAAGAAAATTTTCACTAGGTGTGCATCTGACAGGGAATTAATATCTAGAATATATGAAGATACTGATCTACAAAAATACAAATAATGCAATCAATAAATGAGCAAAGGAAATGAACAGAGTTCTCAAAAGATGAACTAGAAATGGTCACTATATGAAAATGTGCAATACTATTAGCCATCAGGTAAATACAAACCCAAACTGATTTGAAATTCCATGTCACTTTGGCCAGAATGCCTATCATTAAGAAACCAAGAAAGAGCTGGAGAGGTGACTCAGAGGTTAAGAGCACTGGTTGTTCTTCCAGAGGTCCTGAGTTCAATTCCCAGCAACCACATGGTGGCTCACAACCATCTGTAATCTTCTGGCGTGCAGATATACATGCAGATAGAACACTGTATACATAATAAATAAATAAATCTTAAAAAGAAAACAAGCAAAACAAACAAATAATAACAACAACAACAATAACAACAAAAACCCAAATGTCAGTGAGAATTGGGGTAGCGGAAGGATTCTGCATACTGCTGGTGGGAATGCAAATTACTCCAACTACTAGTAATGGAGGTTTCTCAGAAAACTAAAACTTGACATGAAGTAAAACAAAAACCTATCATTTATAATAAAATAAATGGAACTCCAGATAATCATTTTAAGCAAAATAAGCCATACCTAGAATAAAAACTATTATATTTTCTCTTGTATAAAGAATCTACATTTATATATATATATATATATATATATTACATGAAAATAGAAGGACTATGAAGGAAGAGGTCAAAAGGGAGATGACAGAGGATGCTTGGGGGAGGAAGACAAAGATCAAAATTTTATCCTCTTTGTAGAATCTAGGTGATTTTAATAAGCACACATGTGTGCAGACTTATATGTGACATGAAATCAGAAGAGGAATGATTTAGAGGAGAGAATGGAGACCAATGAGGGGAGATTGGGGAGGGTACAATGATGAAAGTATGAAAATTTCACAATGAACTCACTCCTTTGTATGTTAACAGCCCCCCCACTAATCTATAATCAAAAAAGAAAGGCAAATATAGCATGTAATTTCATTATATACATGCAACACATAAAATAATTGATTGATCATTTATTAATTTCTCTTTATTTCAGTTTTGTCATTTCAAAAACAAGATAGAACATATTTCAAAAATGTCTTTGAAATTCAATTTAATTAATACACAATAAACCTAGGGTCTGGAGAGATGGTTCCTTGGTTAAGAGCACTTACTGCTTTAACCAGAGGACCCAAGTTCAGTTCCCATCCTATACGTTAATTGGCTCACAGCAGCCTGTAACTCCAGCTCCAGGAGATATGATGCCTCTGACCTCCACAGGTACTTGCACTCATGTGCACATACCTACATGCAGACACACATAATTTAAAATAGTAAATATATATATATATGTATATATATATATATATTTACAAAAATAAACCTAAATGGTGCTTGACACATATTCTCCTTTTTATGTTCAGTGCAGTTTAATCAAATTACAAAGCAACTTTGAAGATGGCTACTGGGAGATACTTAATGTATGTGAAACTATATTGATGTCTCTTTATCTTATGACTTATGTTTTACTTGATCTTGTTTTGAACATACTATGTTTGTTTTCTTTTTCAAATTAAAGGACTGTGGCAATCTAACAAGTATCATTTCTCCCACAGCTGAGATGATCATTGGCATTCTTTTCTTCATTTTTTTAAACCAATAATGCCTTTAAAATTAGGTATGTACATTGATGTTTTATGCATAATGCTATCAGCCCATAATAGACTAGACTATATTACAACTCAAAGTTTTATGTGCACTGGGAAATTTTTAAAAATCACAATTGACTTTACCATTATATTTACTTGATTTCAATGGTGAAGAGTGGAACCCAAGATCACTCTCAGATATGTCTCTATCCTCTTCGGTCTCAGCCTCATTGAGACCCTCTCTGATGACTTCATTTCATGCCATCTGTTTTGACCCTCCTCATCCCACTTCTCTCTCCTGATGCTTCAACATCCTGCTCCACTTGTTATTTTCCATTAGTATATCACTGTCTGACATCCAAAATATTTACATATCTCACTTACTCTTAATCATCTATTTCCTTTTATCATCATGTAATATCCATGGGCCTAGGAATTGTTATGCAATATTGTGGTTGTATCTTGGACTCTTAGAACAAAGTATAGCATATAACCAATGCTCAGTAAATACTTGCTTAAAGAAAGAAATCTACACCTGTGGCATAAGACTTATATATACTATCATACATAATTCTTCAACAAAATCATGAGATACGGATAGTATCACTGTCATTCAATAAAGGAAGGAAGAAAGCAAATCTTACACATGTTGTAGCTTGCCAAAAGATACATAGATAGTTGACACCACTCCAAAACATACACTTTTGTCTATAGGATGCTATATGGGGCCAGCCTTCCATGGGCAGATTTTCTGAGCCAGGAATTATTGCCCAGTACAAGTATCCCACAAGCAATTTGTATGTTTACTCACATTGGGGTTTTGATTTATTGGCTTATGCCAAGGCAATTCCTTATTTTTGCCCTGTTGCATTTCAAAGTATGAGAGTGGCAGGCTGCCGAGTCATATTTCTGAAGGATGAGCTCATTTCCTGGCCTTCAGCCTTGCTAAAGTCTTCAGTAAATCTATTGAATGTATTGCAGAAGGTTGGACTCCATCAAGTTTATGATTATCTTGTTTTAAGATAACTAAGAAACCAGAAGAATCAAGAATTGGGTCATCAAAATAACACTGAATCAGACACCATCCCGGTAGAGGAAAGACTGTGTTTACTTTTTGTTAACATTTTTAAGTTAAGATTTATTTATTTACTGTGTGGTGTATCTATGTGTGTCTGTGGGCATGTGCACACATGGAGGTCAGATAATAACAGTTTGCATTGAGTCAGTTCTTTCCTTCCACCACGTCTGTTTGGGAGATGGAACTCAGATCTTCAGGCTTGGCAGCAATATCTTTACCTTCTGAGCTGTCTTCCCAGCCCAAGATTATGCTTTCATACTAACATATCTCATATCAAATATGGTTTTCTTCTATTTTGGATGCCAAGTCCACCTCTCACATAATAAAATTTTCAGTCATGGGCACTGGAAATTCAACATGGATTTATTTATCTGTCTTGGTACAGGTTTTCCAAAATGATACATCACAACAGGAATTGGATGCAGGCATTTTGTTTGGGAGACAATCCTAGTAACACACTGAAGGAATATGGAGATGAGACAGGCACAGGAGGAAAGTCAATATGGGCATTAGTGAGTCAGTGCTCTGTGGCTAACTGGGACTCAGTTCTACTGAGTCTGCATAAAATGTATGCTGAAACTCTATCAGCGAGAAATGATGAGGCAGGGGCATTTATGCCACCATCTGTAATCTTTTCTGTGCCCTGCACTTCTAGTCTACTCTGTGCAGGGGATCCAGCACACTCCTTTGGTCAGACACCACACTGAAGAAGCCTTAAGGTAGGTTTGTTTGCTATCCAGTTTAATAAAAGAGAATGTCTCCCTCGAGAACAAAGGTTAGGCAAGGTTACCACCTGTTATGAGATTTCAGTTCCCTAACGTCAGGATTCATCACTTGTAATGAAATCCATGAGCATGTGAGCAGCCTTTGCCAGATCTTTAGGTCACCTTGTAGGGAATGGAGAAAATGATGAAACTCTGACTTTTGCTATTGCTGTGAATAGCTGTCCTTTAGTCTCTGACTCAGGTGTCTCATGTCTTTTGCCAGTGTCTGAAATTATGACAGAATGACTTGTTGGCTCTCAAGTAAGGTGAAATCTCAGACCTTTCACAGCTTTGGGAGACACTCAGGGCAGACCCAGGGGCTATGGATGGGTTTCTAGCAGTGCTTACTATAGAGCATTGTTTGTCTCTATTAATAACAGTAGTAGTGTCAAATCTCTGTTTCCTCATATTTGATTGAACACCAAAGCTTATCATAGCATTCCGCTAAGTACTACCAGAACTGTTTAAAGAATAAAGAGAACAAAATATTGAGGGAGGGATAGCTTATGTGCACATACCCATTTATTGTTCATTGAATAATCATTCAGTCTTTCATTTTTTTCAAGCTCCAGAAAACTTTTCCATTTTGAGATGTAACATATTCATTAGATGGTGAACATAGATATTATTATTTTTTATTAAATTATGCCAAATGTTTAGGAAATGTTTAGGTTTGTAATTTGTAATGGAAGTTTGATGTTTGTGTTTTCATACTAAAATATTTCATGCCAAATATTATTTCCTGCCATTGTTGGGGCAATGTCTATCTATCACATAGTAAAAATGGCAGTCATGAACACTAGAAATTGAGCATGGATCTATTTGTTTGTCTTGGTATAGGTTTTCCAAAGCATACCATGACAATATGTATGTTTCCGTTTTCAAGCAGTGCTCTTATGCTCTGTGGCATGCAACAAAAGGTTGTGTGGCTCTAGGTTTCTGGATTATTTCCACCCTCGCCTCTGCACTAGTCAGTTTGACTGGGTAATTGAAATTCTTGATTCTAAGATGTCAAGGTCTGTAGCTAAATTCTGATCTGCTTTGAAGTTTTCTTTGTCCTTTCCGCTGACCTTGCCTCAGTTCCTTAATGCTACTAGGTAGTACAATTCTCTCTACCTGTTTTTGTTTTCTTTCAAGAAAATTTTGGCCATTCTTGATCTTTTTCTAATTAACTTCAATGACCAATAGTCAATTGGAAATTTGATTAAAATTTTATAAAATCCACAAAAATCCAGAAGAATTAGCATCCTTATTATTTTATTTTGTGTATTCATATGCAGAAACAAAGTACTTTTCTCACTTCAATTCTTGGGTATCTTTTATTTATTTATTTATTTATTTATTTAATTATTTATTATTGGTTTTGTTTTCTTCGAGACAGGATTTCTCTGTGAAGTTCTGGCTGTTCCAGAACTTACTATGTAGACCAGGCTGACCTCGAGCTCAGAGATTCACCTGCCTCTGCCTCCTGAGTGCTAGGATTAAAGACATGCACCTCTATCACTCAGCCTGGGTATCTTTTAACAGTTAAAAATGTCTAAATTTCCTACCTAAAAGTCTTGCATATTTTGATATCTAAAAAATTATACATGATTCTACAATTATTAAAGGCATAATTTCTAATATTGTAGTTTACCATTGCTGGCTTCAAGTTTATAGAAATTCAATTTGATTTTGTATATTGAAACCACTGAACTCGAATGTTAACTTCAGTACTGTTTGTAGATCATGACTACAGATTAGGGTTTTCAAAAAGTTTCACTTATATCATACCATGTGATTCTTCCATAACAAGCCATAGCCACATAACCTGCCATATATGCTGAATGATTTATGTAGAAAAATCTAGGCTTTCATATTCTTAATTCACATAGCCTTCTGTCTCCTAAAATCGCTATCCTTAAAAAGGAGGTGAAAACTCTAATCAGAGAGATGCCAGTATCATGAGGGTAGATGGAAAAGAAGAAAATTCCAGTTGCCATGTGAACATCAAAATAAAATAAATCAGCCAAGTCTTGATTTATTAGCCATAGGGACTTATAAATGTTTTTTTCTCCCCCATTTTTTCCAGGTTGCAAGGTTCCATATAATTGCTATGTTTATAAACTTTACCATTTCAGTTTTATCCCAATGCTACTGAGGTAAGGAAGTCATTGGCTATATTTATATGAGTGTTATCAAATCACCTGCTACTGTTTTGGGTGGTTATAGGCTGTAGGAATTGGTATCAGTAATCATCCTATGTCTCACAATATTTATAGGATGACAAATAGGTCACCAAAGGGTCTAATCCTGTTTATAGCATCCATCATTTCCAGTGGAAGAGCACAATTTCTTTTGTCTTCATTCTGCAGAATCTGCTAAAGTACTTTAGATTTGGGAACTAGGAAGAGTATATCCCATTTCTTTCTGTGGTTATTTTCAAAAGATGACCTGGAAAGCAAATGATAGAATTTCCATTTGGTAAACATAGAAATTTCTTCCACCACCTTGGAGAATGTGGTTCATCTTCAATGTCCAGTCAATATATTGGATTTTGCCTAGTTGGCAATCAGGGAATATAGTCCAGGGAAGTCATGTGAGAGCAAGTGTTGTTTGCCATTTTTATAATAAAGATCTGATGAATCCCCATGTTGTGCTGAAAAAAAAAAGTGCATATGAAGACAATCAGTTTCTATTCCAACTAAGGTAATTCACTATTGACCCATGACCTGAGATGGTTCCAACCACGAGAAAAAACTGGATTGAGGGCTACATTCTGAATAAAAAACATTTTACATAATTTCTAGCCTGTGTCATGAGGTTCTTCCCATGGCAAGGTAGACTAAGAAATGCTCACTTCCCAGATTACTCCTCCAGAGAACCATCTGTTTCACTTGGAAATAGAAATTGAAGATTTGCAAGTAGGACTTCCAGCTGTGAGTGGCTATCCCATCAGTAAATGAAACAGCATAAGCCTAATCAACTCCAAAAACTGAAAACCGCATTCCTTGATTCTTGCCAATGCAAGCCCATGTGGAAACTCACTATAGGAAAGCCTCTAATGAATTCAAATACCAGATTGTTGGAAAGCCTCCTCAAAGGGGGAAAATACTTTTTTTCTCATTCAGGTAGTAATTTTCTTTAGAAAAAAAAATGATACTCTCTGTTTATTTGTAGTAAAAAAAAAGTACATGTCCCTTGTCTCTTTGCTCTAGTGCTACTGCTCCAAGGAAAGGTTTTAAAGCTTCTATTTCACAAGTGCTTTTATAGAAAATGAGCTTCTTTCTGGAAGGCTTCATGTGATTTCTGGTAATTTCTGAAACGAACCTTCAAGAAAGGGCTCTTATGGTTTCTGGGACAGCATGAAACAGAGCCAGCAAAAGAAGATGAAATAACACCTGGGGTGCAAGCACCACAAGAGATTTTGCAAAAGACATACTATTAACCTGTCTTGAAATATAAACATAACCAAAAATAAGAGCTGACATATAACTTTTCTTACTCTTCTCTGAAATATACAAAACAAGTAGATTTTTGAGCAGTATACTTTTAAAGGGATTGGAGTATATCATGTAACTCATGTAGCTTAGTTTTGAAGAGTTGAAAACTACTATTGGCTCCACCAGAAGCAATTTTGAGACAAGTCAAATCTTTTACATGAACTTCTTCAGGATAGCAAAATGTTCAAAAACAAGAAATACTGCACACAATGTTTTCTTTCCTCTCCTATCTATTACCCCCAAACTACATGACCAGATACCAGGCATCTCTCAACTACTCAGAAATCTCCAGAACCAGTTTTGCATGGTTGAGTTCCCCATGGAAGCCAAAGCATACTGAAGCTGGGCCAGCCAAAAAAGATGTTTACTATTCTGGAAAGAGGAATATCTAGAGGTACCTTTAAAATTTATAAAACACATACAGGAATGCACACACACACACACACACACACACACACACACAAAGTTGTTGCAAGTAAGTTCAGGATGCCCAACATGAACTTGGAGCTTTTCTACTTCTATGATCTACATGATCTAAGTGTAACTTGTTCCTACTCTTTTAAAAACATACGGTGTAAACTTATTTTGCATAGAGGCTTTGTCAAGGCTTACTTAGAAGCATCTCTAACCTAATGTTTGAAGTGCACCAGTGAGGAATAACTTTGTAGATCTTGGCAGTGGCAACTTTGCAAAGAAATAATTGTCAAACTCATTTAACTTCTGCATCGTTTGCTTTGCTATTTCTCTTAACAACTCAGTGGGCTTCCTGGCTTGGACAGGGCCCAACAGACTAGTCATGGGGGAAAGTTCTTACGTGGAAATGCCTGCTTCCATGACAAAATCTCCCTAGAGCAAAACTCTGATTCACTAGCATGCTTCTTTGATGAGTTCAACATTGAACATTTAAAAACTAGAATTTTAAATGATTTGTTGTTTAGAGGCATGCATTCTTCTGAGGTATCTTTCTGAATGGAAGTGGTTGTAAAATATCCATGAATATCACAACCAGAATAAAAGTCAGATCTGTCACTTTTATATCTTAGGGCACTTAACTCCTGAACAAATTCCTGGATATTTCCTGTATTAGCTTATGTATATAAAATTATTGAATAGACTGTCAAACATTATAGAAACATGATGTGTTGTTCTAGCCTGACACATGCCTAGCACAGAGTAGGCAGTATTTTTTTTAATGAATGAAAGAGATAGGCACTTTAAACATATCAATGGAACATGTAGGACTTCAGACCTTGTTTATACCAACTCTGGGTTTGGAGATAATTTCTGGGTTTGGAGATAATTTCTATTTTCTTGCTTTTCTAAATTTTTTGTGTGAGTTTCTTCTGTTATTCTTTGATTTTCTTCTTTCAAGTGCCAAGTGTAAAATATCCTCTCAATTCAACTGGAAATGGTTTTCTCGGTTCAGTCGACTGGAATCTCCAGTCTAGCAACACACTTAGATATGTAAAATAATGTCACTATAGTGGAGCAAATGATTAACACAGTGGTAGGGGGTCAAAGAGAAAGGGAATCAGAGAGATAACATGGGCACAAGGTGTGAAAGATACTACAGACAGAGGCAATTGCAAAAGCTGAGAGTTCAGATGAGTGGAGTTGTAAATTACCTGCATTTCACTTTTCGTAACTTTTACTTGTAATGCTGGACCTGCTTTCATTATGAAGTGACACAAGCAATCTACAAAGGGTCTCCAAGGTTCATGTATTCCCCCTTGAGACGTTTTATAAACACAAAGCCCCTTTTTAGCTTGAAGAGTATGTGTGTATTTGAAGCTTATCATCATTAGTGATCAAGGTTTTCTTTCTTTAACTTCAGTGCTTGGACGCTTGGATTCCTCTGTTCAAGCAATTAGAAAATCAAGTCAGGTGGCACAAGGAGCCTGCACTGTGAACTCACAAGGGTAGAGGAAATACACTCTGGCTCTGTTGCTATAGCAACAAGTGGTTCCAGGATAGTTATGCTTGCTTTCCATTTGGATAATTATGAACAAAAAGGAGAAAGAAACGAAGGCAGTGTCATGGTGTTTGCCCTTCTGGTTGACAGCCTCTTGGAAGGGGCAGCTATTGCGATAAATCTTCCTGCCGACTCCACATGACCTTGTCTTTAGAACTACATTTGATGTGTGTGGAATACAGGTGTGTGTGTTGGTTGGGGTAGGTAAGCTTTATTGGATGAACTCTGTTGTACATACAAGTCCACCAGTAGGGATGTTTGAGTTTCTTGCCAGGGCTTCCGTGAAATGCCATCTTTTGGACCAGTGGTTCTCATCATGGGGTGAAAAGGTGGAGGAGGATTTTGTCTCCCTGTGGGACATCTGTAATGCTTTTAGATGTTTTTATTTGTCACAAATATGGTGGGGGGTGCAAATGATATTGAGCAGGTGGAGACCAGGTAAGCCACTAACCTTGTAATGCATAGAATGAGTCCCACCACTTAGTTATTCAGCCTCAAATATCCATAGTGCTGAGACTAAGCAAAAGGACTTGGGCCATGATTTCATGTTTTGAAATGGCTGACATTCAAGAAGCAATAGCAGAGTTGTGTATGATATGATACTGTAAAAGGTATTTCTTCTTGTTTTCTGTGATTTCTGTGATTTCTGAGGGATTTTCAAAGATAGTCCATCTTGGAAGAATGTGGTTTATAAAGGGCTCATGGGGCAAGATCTTGGCCAGGAAGGGATCATTTTGCAAGTATGATGAGTCAGAAGCTTAACAGGGTCAGGACCTTAATTTCAGGAAGAAATACCTCTTGCTCCACTTTATAGTACTTGTTTAGTATTTAACCTAGGTTACCAGAGCACATCTAAAAGGTTTACTTGTACTTAGCTTAAGTACCATATGTTAACAAGACTGCTAGACCAATAAGCCTGTTTTTTAAGGTAGAATTCCATCCTTCTCATCAGCTTGGGATTAAACACACAAGAGATAGCAAAAGAAAACACATACATACACACAAATTTACTATTTTTTCTAGAAAGCATAAATCATTTACCAATTTCTATGGAAATATCACTACATATTGGCACACTTTTTATTATTCTAGAAAGATGTCTTACAAAGGAACAAGAAGAAACTGCCTTCTTGGTATTTGGAGGCCATTCTGATGACAGCTATGAGACTACACAGGTCTGGAATATGCTTATTCATCAGCTATTGCTGTCAGGGTGAATTCCTCACCTGCCATAAGGAAATGATACTGCAATTGTGTGCATGTCTTCCAATGTTTCCCACTGACACTGTGGAACTTGACAACCTGTCAGTTTTTTCTCTCTAAGCCAAGGCTTCATGTCATGTTGGCCTACAAATATTTTCTCACAGATCTTCCTAAGGCACCAGTGCTCACTCATGTCAACCAGAGATAAACCATCCTGAAATCTGAATCCTTGGACTTGCATGCTCTGATCATGAAGACATGTTCCCATACTGCCTGATGTGTGCTCTACCCTATGACAATAGCAGTAGCTCTACAATTCAGGAAGTTGCTTCCCCTGCTTTCAGAAGAACCAAGTGAAGGGAGGAGATACATGTGGAAAACAGGCTGGCAGTGCACAGTGGACTCTGGGTGTTAGGGTAGGCATCACCCGAAGAGATATCACTTCAGTGCTCACCCATAAAGGCAAATATGACCAAGAAAGCAAAAGAAGATGGATTTACACATGCAAACATTGGCTAGTATGTGGTCTTCAAGGGACTCACAAACAACACTCAGACTGTCAGGCTGTCAGTATTCCACTTCTGATGAGCTGTATTTAACTGAAACATCCTTTGAGAGAGGGTGGTTCGATTATGGAGAGAGAATGCATGAGTTGTGCTTGGAGAAGGTAGAGTAGGGAGGCCAGGATGAGCAGTGAAGAAATTGCTGGCAATGACAAAGGGGAAGGGATGGATTTGGGAGACTTCTGGCATAGACACATTGATGTTCGACCTTTTTAGACTAGATAACAATGCTGATCTCTTGATTGACAGAAACGAAGGAAGGCTGGTAGAGGATCCAATTTTCAAAATTTTCATAAGCATCTTATTCCTCATCACCCAGGATAAGTATAGAAACTAACTGAAACTAATCTGTTCCCTAGTTTCCTATCTCCAAAAGACTGCATGTCAAATTCTGGAGTCATCAGCTGGTTCCTGGATTAGAAACTTGGATAAAGGTTAGACATTTCAGTGAAAATGGTGCTTTAGATAATAAAATGGTGATATAGGAAGTGTTTGGTAATTCACATGGTAAATTTTAGAAACTTATAGACTGCCTTTGTGGGTTAAACTCCCATTGGCCTATAGACCAATAGCATCAGACCCAGGTAGGTAGTAAAGAAGAATTCCTGGTACCTTGAGCTGGTTCCTCTATGGGAAAGGAGGTAGCATCAAGTGCTGTAAATAGAAAAGGGAATTTAGGAAGAAAAGAGAAACTGAAGCTAAAAGCTGAAATTCCTAAAAGTTCCTCTGTGATTGTGTCCAGTCTGCATATTTGCGCATTTTTGCCAGTACTTCATATCCATCATCAGGAAGGGGAGTATGATCTGATGTTGATTAGCAATAGACTTTGTTGAGGCATTGCTATGAAACAACAGATGGCTAGAATGATTTCTGTAGCTAACCTTGGCATCCAGGCTGGATAGAAAGGCATAAGATTCAAGACAGAGCTGATTATCTGGAAGATAGTCAAGGCAAGAAAGGTTGAAAGTTATATTCATAGACTAGAATATTTGAGTTGAAGATTTCAAAATGAGAGTAGACACATGTGAGAGACTGGCCAAGTTGGCTTGAAGATCAAAGGCATTCCAATTGATCTGTAATAATGTAGAGAAACAGGTATTCCTTCTTCTTGTATTACTTTCTTCTGGCAGTCTACTTTGGTTATAGACAATTTCTTGGACATGAAGGCTGTTTACAGTGATTTCAAGTATTTTACCATGACTATATAGTACATTTTATCTCCATTGTTTACAAACTCTGACCATAGCAAATCAAAACACCCTTGCATCAAGAAGTATATATACCATCTAAAATCTTTATAGCAAATGCAGGTCATTTATGCAAATTGCACTGGATTAAGCTAATACATTGTAGAGTAAGCATATTTTAGAAATATTTTTTGCTAGAACTGTGAGTTCTTGCTTTTTGATTGTTTGCATATTTTGTTGTTAAGTATGCAAAAAACATTTTTTCTTTCTGATTATTAATTATACAAATGCTCCTGTGTAAAAATGTCCATTAGAAGAGGTCCATGGTCAGAGCTCCAGGAGTCCAGTCAGGGAGACAGAAGAGGGATTCTATGAGCAAGTGCATCAAGATCATAATGGGGAAACCTGCAAAGATGACCAAACCAAACTAGTGGGAACTCATGAAAGTTGGATCAACAGCTATGGAGCCTGCATAGGACTGGGCTGGGCCCCCTGCATGGTGAGATATGTAGCTTGATCTTCTTGAGGGGCCCCTGGTAGTGGGATCAGAATCCATCCCTGGTGCATGAGCGGACTTTTTGGAACCTACTACCTATGATGGGACATCTTGTGCAGCCTTGAGGCAGAGGGAG
>LZPO01086574.1:801600-835801 GCA_001675575.1 Neotoma lepida
ATAAAAAAAATTAATTAAAAAAAAAGAAGAGGTCCATGGATCTCAGGCAAGGGTCAGTAAACTGTTTCTATAAAGGTTTGAAGAGTAAATAGTTTCAGCTTTTCAGACTAGAGAATCTGCCATAGCTACTCAACTCTACTTTCATAGGTTGAAAGCAGATAGACAGTACATGAATGAGTTGTGGCTGTGTGCCAATAAAACTTTTTATCAAAACAGGCAATGGTTAGTAATAAGAAGGTTGAGCAGTTACCTGCCATGTCTCTAGGGCTGTGCTTCAGGGTCATAGAACAGATATCCACTACAGGTTGGATTTGGCCCAAAGGGTGCAGAATGTTGACCTCTCATGTAAGATAATAAAATATTCTAGTGGATCATATCATTTTGCAGGAAAATCAAGTTCAAATTTTAATAAACTTGCCTTTTCAATTTTGGCTTTTAAGTAACATGTAAATGATCATGACACATGAATGTTTCTAATTCCTGATGGGTTTATGTAAACCTAAGAGGTATTGGTGGTCTGAAGTCATAGGCATTAGCTTGCCATTTTAATTTTCTCCCTGATGATCTACATACTTCCTCTCTAGTCTGGGATCTTACACTGAAGTATCATTTCTTAAGCTGTGTAATTGATAGACAAAGGAGTTTCTTGATGAAAATTCAGTGCATTCTAGGGAAACTAATATTGGTTTGAAAAATGTGTTCCAAGATTTTAATTAGTATGTAACTTTTTATGGTAAAAATATACCCTGACCAAAATAATCTCTGACAAGATGTCAAGAATCAATGTTGTTCTTATGATTTAGATGACATACTGAAGTGGGAAGATACTTATTTGCAAATAAAATAGATATGGCTTAAAATGTCAAATCAAAATTATATGGTTGTGATGTACCATGATTTATGTATTTATGATCAAAGCTTAATCAATATATGCTATCTAAGCTGCCACTCTGAGGAAGTTTGATGCTTCATTCGGGGCTGGGAGAGGTTTTATTTTTTTTAATTCACCAGTCATTCTTTAGAGTTAAATGTGTGTACGTTGGTCAAACAGGAACAGAATGGAATGTTAGCTTTCTGCCAACAACTCTTCTGGCTGCAAGAAAGTTTCTCAATTTTTTTCTCTCTTCAACCTGAGTCACATAGACAATTTATCTGAAGAAAGGATCAAGTGAAAACCAACTGTAGAGAATAAACAAAGCTTCTTGCATCTGTCTGTGCATATTCAAAAATGGGTTGCAAGTAACATTACTAGTCATCTTTTTGTTCATTGGAGAGGTGATTTCCTCAACTTTTCCTTTGAAATGTGTCTGGATGGGGTAGGCTTTATTCGGGTCACACTTTGAATGAAGCTATCAGAAGTCATGACTTGCTTTTCTCACTCTAGATGTAGAAATGCTCTTCAGAGTGGTCAGATAGGATGACGTTAAGAAGTATTGTCCAAAGGCTCCTTCTCTTCCAGATTTACATCAATAATTTGGAGAGTTTGTTGAAAGTAATGAGCCACAGAACGAAATTGTCCAGACCATTTAGACGTGTAACTTGAACATGTACAGTAATAAAAGTTTGATACTCACTTCTGTTCTCTCTGTATGTAGCAACCAGGGTGTGATGGGACGTTAACTTTGCCCAACTTGTGAAACTGAATCTCTTTTACTTCACTCATCAAGTATCGGTACCATGCAAATGAACTTTGAAATGGGTATGAACCATGTTATCGATTGCTATATTTTCTGCTTGCTCTCATTCAGGGTTTCTCAGCCCTAGCATTGTTGATATTTTTGGCTGGGTAATTCTTGGTTGTGAGTGCTGTCCTCACAGTAGGATGTTTAGCAGTATCCCTGAGCTATACCCACTAGATGCCAATGGTGTCTCTTTCCCTAACTTAAGAGTCACACAACCAAAATGCCTCCAGATATTGCTCAGTGCCCCTGGACAGAATCACCTTAGTTGAAACTAGTTATCTAGCTACTTCAGTACTAGGTTTAATGTTATTTAACTAGTGTCATAAAAATCCATTGGCTATAACCACATGACTCCCCTCTAGGCTTCTCTGTGCGTACTTGATCTCAGCTTTGTATCCAGTATGGAGAGGAAGAGGTAACATGTGTAGAGTGCTCACACTTTTAGTTTGCCTAAAACAACCATGTTTGTGCCTGTCATCCTAATATAATTATGAAGGAGAACAACCCTGACGGGGGGCCAGGGAAGAATGAAATTTATCTAGCCCACCTTTGGCTTTTGGGAATAGGGAAGAATTTGAAGGACTCCTGCAAACTCAGCGAGCCCTTCTTTAACTCAGGAGAAGTTACAGACATCATCGTCTCTTGCAATCGCAGCCTGGAAATGGAACCATTCCATGCCTGGAGGGACTATGTACACAAATCCTGAGCCTTAACACTTTCCTGGAGGTTTCAGTTTTTGTTCAAAGTAGGCAGAGGGAACTCAGACAAAAATGAAAAGAACAGTGTTTTTGAGTAAATGGTCTTTGCCCAATTAAAAAGATTCAAAAATTCTAAGTAAGAAAAAATTACTATGGAGTTTGTGATGGCTCTTATATTTGCTTTTGTAATTATGTTATTACTGGGCTCAAGCTTCCTGCTTGGAAAAAATTTAAATGTTTAGAACAGACTAGGCTGCATGACAAGTGAGCTGAAGAAACCAGGTGGTAGTTTGAAAAACAATCATTTTCTTTTGGTCTTAAGAATAGGGGAAAAATGTTTTCCTTTCTCATTAAATCCTGTCATATGTTGTAAAGACTGCTCATTAAAGCTTGGAGTGGACATTTGCATTGTGTTGCTCACTGGCATATGCCTTTATGAAAATCTGCATACAAAAAATTCTCCAGGTGGTAATGTGCAGTTGAACCTGTAATAAAAATCGGCCTCTCACTTGGAAATGTGAAGACAAGATGTTGTTCAGCCTGGAGAAAAGCTAAGATAATCTAAGGGCCTACCCTGTGCAAAGAGCTGGAATTAATTTCTATATCTACAGCTCAGTGACTGCCTCATATTTGGTTTTTAGCGATAAGCATTCGTGGAATCCATTTGAAAATGTTAGGTATGCAATTTGCCATCTTTGTCACCATTTTCTTTGTCAGCAGTTGTGAGCCTTTCCCTGGTCTTGAGACTTGAAGTTGAAGATCCCTTTCAGAAAAATCAAGGCCAGCTGGCTGCCTCCACCGATGTCTTTGCCGCAATCTCTTTCCCCTCACATTGTGATGTTTTCTCCCTGCAATCATATGACATGGCACTAATGATATGTGTTATCTCTAAAACCCTCCTCAGCTTCATGTCTTTACCTTCATATGGTTTTAGAGGATCTTCCAGGTATTGTTTTTTTTCTTCACTCATATTCATCCTCATCAACTCTCTTATCGCTTTCTTCCTTTTGCTGGCCCTCTTTCCAAATAATATCTATTTATTTTATGTCATATATATGTACAAATATGTGTAAATCTGGATTTCTGCATATGAGAGAAAATATAGGATACTTCTCTCTGTGAGTCTGGTTTATCTCACTTGACTTAAAATATCCAGCTCTAACCATTTCCCTGCAAATGACATAAGTTTCCTCTTCTTTGTAGTGGATTAATCTCTCTCTCTCTCTCTCTCTCTCTCTCTCTCTCTCTCTCTCTCTCTCTCTCTCTGTGTGTGTGTGTGTGTGTGTGTGTGTGTGCGTGCAATTTTCTTTGTTCAATCATCTGTTGGTAGGCTTGTTCCATTTCCTGGCTATTGCAAATAGTGCAGCAATGCACATGAATGTGCAAGTATCTCTGTGCCATGCTGCCATAGATTCCTTCAGGTGTATATCCAATAAGTGAAATGGATGGGTCATATGTATGATAGCTCTTTTATCTTTTTGTAGACCCTCCATAGTAATTTCCACAGTGACTGACTAATTTACACTCCTGCCAACTGTGTGTAGTGAGTGGTTCCTACCCCCAAGCCTACATCCTCACCAGCATCTGTCATCATCTTTTTCTTATTGATAACCATTTTGATAGTCAGGTGAAAAATGTTTCCATAAGGTCCAGCTGTAGAATATGTTCTTAATTAGTGATGAAGCGGGAGGGCGCAGTATATTGTGGGTAGAGCCACCATGGGCTGGTGGTCCTGGGTTCTATAAAAATGCAGACTGAGAAAGCCATGATGAGCAAATCAGTAAGTAAGCAGCATCCTCCATGGCCTCTGCACCAGCTCCTGCCTCTAGTTTCTTGCCTTGTTTGAGTTATTTTCCTGACTTCCTTCAATAATAAACAGTGATAAGGAAGTATAGGGCAAGTAACTCCCCCAAGTTGATTTTGTCATGGTATTTTATCACAGCTAGGACAGATTAATACCCAGTGAAGATTTCTTCACCTGTCTTCTACACTCATATTAATCATTTGGGTTTCTTCGCTGGGCAGAAACCTTTTTCCTATTAAGCTTTTAATTAATTCTCTGAGAATTCCAACAATGTTTTTGATCATACTCATGCTCTCACTCCTCCCAGGTACGTTCCCCTATCTTACCCACCAAACTTTGTGTCCTCCTTTGTTTTCACCCATCAAATCAATTTTTTAACCCATTAAATCCATATACTTTAGATGTGTGGGCATCCGTCTACCAGACTGTGGTTGGCAAGTCCACCTCCCTCTCCCTCCCTCTCCATGCAGCTGTGACTTGCCAATAGTAGACTACTTTAATTTCATGAGATTCTATTGGTAAATTCCTGGTACTTTATCTTTGCCTGTATCTGTATCTTTAAGTGTTTTCTCGATGTCACCCTCATTTCTGGTTGCTCTTCCATTTGGCCTTGCCATAGGAGTTAGTCGATGGTCTATTTCCCTGTGGTCCCTGTCCAGGTTTTTCCTAATGAAATTATTGACTCCAAAATAGTCATTGGCTCAAAAAATTAGTAGGCAGGCTATGGATAATATTTAAGAAGTGGCAGTTTTAAAATTATTGAAATGGATCATGCTTTGAAAAGAATATTTCATAGTTTTCAGTTATCTAGAATAGTATCTTAATAAGAAGCATTTTAAGAAGGCAAAGGGCCAGTTCTATATAACTTCAAGGAATCAAGAAACATTATCTATTTACTCTGTTTTGTTAGAAAAAACATTCTAATGCCACCTGAACCTTAATCACAAACATACTCAAAATGTCAGATCAATCGCATCTCATTAGTGTGCCAAAATATGCAAGGATGCTAGATATTCCTGGGGGAATTGGTATACAATTCCAAAAATTCAAGTACTAGTTTCACAATACTCTACTGAAGATGTTGCTCAGTTCCATCTTTTGCCTATATACTCCTACTCTAATGTTGCCATTCTTTAACTGTCTTTCTAGTCTAAAACATGATGCCATTTTTGCTCAAAGAAAGATGTTCTTCACTATTTACATTTTTATTTATTTGTGTTTATTTATTATGTGTGTATGTTGGTGGCTGTGTAGGTCGGTATAATGATATGGAAATCCGGTGGTCAATACCTACTAAGGAGGTATATGGGTACTCTCTGAGGAGGAACAACTCCACTCTCAGCTATACATCCAACAGAAACACCACAAATGCTCACCAAAAGGCATGTGCTAGAATGTTCATCCCAAGCCGGTAACAACCCTATGTCTAGTGACAGGCAGGAAGGAAAAGAGCCATGTTTTATTCATACAATGGAATACCTCTCAGCAGCAAATATGAAGTATGATTACATGCCAAAACATGTAGTATGGATGGAAAAAAACATGGGTAAGAAGATTCTCTACTGTGTACAGTGTGATTCTATTAAACTAAAGCTCAGAGCCAGACCAGCAAGCCAATAGGATTGGAAGTCAGGATATGGTAACATTTGAGGGTTGAGATTGGGAAGAGACCTACATGACCCAGAAGGACATTGGACAGTGGTTGTCACTTCAAGAAAACGCACTGATGTGTGTGCTTCCTACTTCAGCAATTATCTGCTTGTGTACTAGATTGCAATAAAGCTTTGAATACAAAACTAAAGGCACATGAAAGAACACCCATCCTTTTAATGATGGAGAACTTGTAGCACTGCACTCAGCCAGTTTACTACAAATGTTACTTCTGGCATATACCTCATAAAATAACCATGTGGGGCTACACAGCAACAGCAGGCCTGGACCTGTTCTTGGAACTATGTTTTGGCAAATAGAATACTTATTTGAATTAGATTGTCTCCACCACCTAACTATGGAAGACCAGGTCTTCCCAGCTTAAGTATTCCATGACAAACCTAAGACAGTGGTGTTCTAACGACAGGTGATGAATTGCCTGAGCACACCTCATATCTATAGGCTTGCTAGCCCAAAGAAGACACTGAAGGCTCCAGGAAGAGCTGCATGGTGGGATTCATAGAGCCTGAGAAGGAAATTTGTAAGGATAGCATCTTTCCACTTTTGTTTAGTCTTAACTTGGTGAAATTTTAAAGAGATACTGGAGACTGGGGGAGCTGTTTGTATGCAGAATGTTGTCTGCCTCAATTGCACTCTTGAATTTTGGCTGAATGCCCAGTCTTTTGTGGGAGTCTGATAGAATGTGTGTGCTTCTCAAAAAATAATTTAGATGTTACAAAAGGATTTAAGTGTTATTACTCCCCAAGGAGAAATTTGAGGCAGGTTTTTTTTTAAGGAGAAGGCCAGAAAAAATAGCTTGGTGTTTAAAAAGAGTCACTCAAATAATTGGCTGACATATTGAGTTAAATTCATCTACTCCCATGGATGCAAGTCAGGAGTTATAAAAGAAAGAACAACATTAAATTCTAAAAATGAATGAGAGGGATGTAATAACCCAGGCATTAGAGTGATTGATGGCCATTCTTAAAAATAACACTGCCATAAACTAAAATTAAGTAACTGTAAATAAATCTAGATACTCAATATAAAAGTTTGTGTATATATGTAATATGTACTAATATTTTGATTATTTGAAATCTTTCATTTAAAAACATAACACCATTTTTATTGAGAGTATGAACACACATGTTCATACACACATTATATATATTATGTATATATATATATGTAATGTGTATATATAGACATACATGTGATTTTTAGAACAGCTATGCTCTAAGCTACCTGGAAAGTGTGAGAAGAAACTGTAGCTAATTGTTTCTTAGACTCTCAGAAGATTTAGATGACCTTCATTCAGCCTCTCAGATCAGTTATAGCACCTCAAAGGACCATGTATTCAAAGAAATACAATTAGTTCAGAAGAAAACTGCATGGTTTATATTTTTGTGAATATTGAGCTCTGGTAGTAGGAGGTGAAGTGATAGCTGTTCACAGTGTTTGGGTTACTGTTGTTTCCATGGACATTTCATTAGAAAAATTGCGTCCAGGTTCCTTCTCTTTCCGTCATGTAAACAGAGTGGATTTGGTGGAATTGAGGCCATTGGAATAATGATCCCATTGCCAAGTTCCTATGCTCTAAGGCTACGCAGAATTCTTGTTTTGTGGACGCAAGCATTTGGATAATGTTATCTTAAGTTACTCTGCCCATTGGTGGCCCCATGGAGTGGAATTGTAGGGATTTATATCTTAATTTCTGATGACAGAGTTGCACAAGGCAGAATGTACAAATAGGACTCACAAATACCAAAGCACAGAACTCAGAGTTATCAATTGCCCTTTGGAAAAGGGTTTCATAGATTATACTGTTTCAGTGGGCAGTCAAATTAAGAAATCTTGATTCCTGAACTCTGCAGAGATTAGCATACAAGTGGGAAGCAGCACCCATTGAATTCCTTTTTCATAACCAAAAATTATGGCTCTGAGATGACAAAAGCCCTGTGATTTCCTTTTCTGAATAAGTGCTTTATTATTTCTGAAGAGACATAATTCTGATTTTAGAAGATTTTTCTTTTAAAACTCCACATCTCAGTGTCTGAAAGAGAGTTGCTAGCTATCTACAATGATCAAACCATATATGTGTCCATCAAGTCTGGGCCCAAGGAATGCTTCTGGTGTAATCATAGCCAGGCTATCCCAAGGCATAATTGCTGTAGTTGCAGTTAATTATGGTCCAGATTCATTATAGATTTGTTGGAGCTGTAAACATTCATGGTATTTGTGGTATTTGTTCTCATCTCATGTAGTCCTCACTGAAAAGTGTTAAACAAATGTTCTGCAAGTTATTGCTGTGCAGAAGGAAGAGGATTGGTCTTTTGGATAAAAGAAGATTAATGTGACAGCTCTGGTTTTGAGGAGAACATTGTTTGGGAAGATATATCAAACAAAACAAATATGATAGGTATTCTAGCAGAGATGCCAGTAAGAAGGCTGCAGAGCCTATTAGAGGAGCATGGTAATGTGAGTCAGGAGTTGTCCCTCCAGGAACTCCAGAGAAGCTATTAGGAGTTTTGGTAGCCAAGGGGAAATGGAAGAAGTGGAAGAGAAGAGAGGTGATTGATGAAATGGTGGAAGAAGGGCACAATAAGCAGAGAAATTTCCTCTTGTAAACAAGGAATCTTGTTTAATATGTGACCTTCAACTGCAGAGTGTGAAAAGACAAGAAGATGCATGGCTGCACTGTGAAATATTCAGAACACAGTCACGATACTCTGTACACTGTGTCAGTTATGGAAAGTGAGCTGAATTTCTGAACACCCCCCAGAATCTTGACTAGTCTGAACTTTTGAACACACACACACACACACACACACACACACACACACACACACACAAATATATACATACATATGCATATATACATACATATACATATATATACACACACAGTGTGTCTTTACTCTAAAGTCACAGCCTGTTAAAAACTTTCTCCTATAAAAATAAATTTTAAAAACTGAGTTTGATTCTTGTAAGTGTCCTAGGGTTTAAATGATAAGGTAGAATCATAGGACTCTGGGGACTAAGTAAGGACATGTGGGCTTTCTTTCCAATCTTCTGCTTTTCTAGTCTCAAAGCACATGGCTCGTTGTACAGTTCAATCCAGCACAGATAAGTAGCAAGGCTATTTCAACACTAAGGGACCAACATGCGTTCAAAAGTAGAATGAGAGTTTCAAGAAAAAAAAAAAAAGAAAAAAAAAAACCAAAGGGCAGAGGCAAAGCTTAAAACACCATCCAGTGGAGAGAAATGGTTGGGATAGAAACTAAATGCATTTAAATCATTTAAATGTTTGTTTTATGCAGTTGGTTGTGATTTGTGTTGTTCTAAAAGAAAAGGGACTCAAGGTGCTTTCTTTGATTAAGTCTGATATAAACAATTGGGATGTTCATAGAAATGAATATATAGAAGATAGAATCCTTTCTTGGGATTTGTAAAGTCCCAGGAGGGAGAAGATGAGTGCCCAAAGTAGGAAAAACAGAGGAAAAGGGAAAAGAAGGTGTCATTTCACTTTTTAAATCTGAGAGTCAGTGAACATTTTCGGTAAAGGGCCAGATGCTGTAGGTTTTCTGGGCCGTTCAGTGACTCCCTGTAAGAGCTGCTCAGCATTCCCAGTTGAAGGAGAAAGCAGCATAGACAAATACTTAACTGGATGGGCAGTATTGCGCTCTAAGAAGTCTTTATTTACAGGGGCAAGAATTTGAATTTCAAATAATTTTCACACGTCATGTAATAGCAGTCCTTTGATTTTTTTCCAAACCATTTGAAAAATGAACTCATTCCTGTGCTAAATTTGAGACAAACATCTCCCCACAAGTTTGTTCTTTCAGACACTCCTGGTTGAAAAGCAACGTCCTTGCCCTTTTAAGTTTCAGAGAATTTATTGAATGATGATTTTTCCCCCCCTTTGGTATTTTCCTAGGTTTCTCTCAAATGCTTTTTATGCCTGTGACACTTTCCAACACCAGTCGTCATGCATTTATTAAGCACTCACCGTGAACTGAAATGCTGAGGACAGACGTCAGAGGAAAAGAAAATATTAGCAATAGGACGTGGTACAGAAGCTCCTCTATTTATGGAATTTCAACTCGTGCACTTTCATAGATACAAACAAAAGCAGACTCTGGAGCAAAGCCCTCTGGCTCACTCCTTGCCACCCAAATATGCTTCAAGAGCTTCTGGGAGCTCTTTTTATTTCTACTCCCTCGTGTGTTTGATTTCTCATTTATTCAATCCTTCAGATATTTACTGCGTTTCTGTTTAAACCCCATTTTGTGTGATACCCTCATGGGACATGAGAAGGGGGAAAAGTGCAGTAAGGAGTAACAAAAGGTGGAAACAACTTGTAAAAATTGAGATACCTCAGAAAACCTGCCAGGTCTGTTGACAGAACAATTTTCAGGGCAAAGATGCTGTCATGCAACTTGTGAGAAGGTACAAGCTTCTAATAAAAGGGCTTCCAGAGAGAATTTATATGTACCTGGTCGTGTTTTAAATACATATTTAAAAGTGTATGTGTTCTTTGAATTATAATGAGGTTACATCCCAATAAATCTATCAGAGGTTGAAAATGCCACAAGTCAAATATGCATTTATGCATCCAATATTTTTAACCGGCTAGCCCCTCTAGCTAAGGAGCATGCTACACTGTGCAGTATTACTCGTTTCTTCCCATGACCATAAGATTGACCAGAAGCTGTTGCTGGCTGCTGCTGTCTGACCTTAAGAATTTTTGTACTGTATATTTCAAGCCAAGGAAAAGACTTTGAAGTTGAATTGATCATGTCTAGTTAATGAGTATTACTGTCTTCTTTTATTTTTGAGATCATAATTATGTCACTTATCCTTCCCTTTCCTCCCTCCAAACCTTCCTATATCCCCCTCCTTGCTGTCTTTCAGATTCATGGTCTCTTTTTTCATTAATTGTTATTATATGTGCACACACACACACACATAAACACACACACACACGCACACACACACACATTCCTAAATACAACCTGTTCAGTCTGTATAGTATTATTTATCTGTATGTTTTCAGGGCTGACCATTTGGCACTAGACAACCAATTGGCATGCTCTTCCTTGTAGAATACTATTTCTCCCACTCTCAGCATTCCTTAGTTGTGTGTATTTCTTTGTGTAGGGTTGAAGTTTCATAGGTTTCCCCTGTCCACGTTGGCATGGCTATTGGTGTCATCCCTGTTCACTTTTGAACCATAATGAAGTGGGAAAACAGCAAGTCAAACCACTGTAAATCAAGGAGCATCTGTACCTATACAACATAGACCATATACCCACACCCCCACCACACACACCAATTCTGCATCTGTGTCATTGTGCAGCTTCTGTGAATAGCATTTGGACTTTTGCAAAGGATGTCCTATGAGGTTCTGAAGCAGTTTTTCTGTACACAGAAGGAGCAGGAAATGTGTGGGAGTTTCTAGATATACATACAGCAAACACTATCTTAAACGCTACCAAAATAATGTTAGGCTAGGAATATAGCTCACTAGTTGAGTGCTTGTCTGGCGTGCTTGAGACTCTGAGTTAAATTCTCAGTACCACCCCAAATGTGATGATTGACAAATTGACAAATCAGAGAGTCTTTGTGTATGTGGTGGAATGATCAGTATATTAGGCCTATTTGTGTTAATTCAGGAGAACTCAAGCCAGTCATAGGTGTTTCTACGGGTCTGCAGCTTTGGAACCTGCCTGACCTTAAACTAAGTGGTAAAATGGTAAATAAGATTGCTGAAGCTGCTGAGAAATGCCTGCAATGTGAGCCAGCAGCTCTGATACTTCAGAAGATTTCCAGCCTCTGAAATGGAACAAGTGTGATGTGGGCAAAGATGCCAGATAAAGCATTCATCAGCAAGAATGGCATAAATGCAGAGGCCAAGCCTGAGAAGCTTGAGCCACATAATCTGGAAATGTATCCAAATGCTGGAAGCTTCTACCATGTTCAGAGCCTGGTATAGGCCCAGAATATTAAACAGCCTTTCTAGTTTACTTTTTTTTTTGAACAGCTTAAATATTTCAGGCCATCCTGTACTGATCCTTTTTGGAGTTCTGCTCAGAATGTCTCAGATCTTTTTATTTGAGCCGATTCCTTCCTGAGTGAGATGGGACTAGAGAGATGCTTCTATTGGGCTTTTTTTTTTTTTACATTGGGCTTGATTTATAAGCATGAAGACCCGAGTTCAGACCCCCAGCACTCATGTAAAAAGTCACATTTGACTGTGTATGCCTGTAATGCTGGGGAGGCAGACAGGCAGATCACTAGAGTTCTGTGGCCAGTCAGCTTAGCTGAACTGGTGAGCTCCAGATTCAGGCCAAGATCCTGTGTCAAAAACCTAGTCAGAGGGCAAGTCAGGAAGACACCAGATGTTGTTAACCTCTGGCTTCTACACATACATGCACATATGTGCCTGTTTCCCCACATGCATATACGCCCTCAGACATAAACACAACACCGCACATACATCAATTCTCTGTGTCATTCCTCAGCTTCTAGTTAACAACACTTGAATGTCTCCAAAAAATTTCCTATGGGTTCTGGAACAGTTTCCCTGTACACACAAGGAACAGGAAATTCCTGGGAGTTTTTGTCATCCTGGGACATCCCGTAGACCATGGCTGGTGGGAGCAAAACTATGAAGTCAGAGGTCCCTTGGCTTGAAGAGGAACAAACTCTGGGATTTCTTTATACTCCAGAACTCTCCCATCAGGATCAGACTGAGGTTGGGCTAACACTAGACACTATTCCCATAATTGACTTCTTCCATTTCCCATCTCCGTTTCTATCCTTATAATGTTTCTCTTGGGAGAATTCTTTGAAAATCACCCCCATGTCAGTCCTTGTCCTATAATGTTTCTGTGGAACTCTACCGAAGGCAATAAGCAATGACATAAGTAAGATAAAGGAATAACACAAGATCTTGGCTTCAGTTGTCATGGAAAGAGTAAATGAAAGAATGGCCTCGGTGAAATAATAGAAGCCAGTCTTCAGTCTTAGGTCATTCGGGCTGGGCTAGGGAAACAGGGAAGGGGTGAAACACTGACAGATCTTAAAGCTGGCAATCCTCTAGGGAAATTGAGATGTAGTGCAGCATCTCCAGCCATAGGTCTTCCAAGCTCAATTTAAATATTACCAGGGAAAACGGTAATAGTACATCCTCCTTTCCGTCTGTCCATCTTCCTTCCTTCCATAAAATTCATGTCATAAAACGCACTCATTCAAAGTAAACAACCATCTCTACAGTCCATTTTAGAACATTTTCATGAGCACTAAGTGTCCAGCCCTCAGCAGCCACAAATGAATTCTTGATCTGTGTTGATTTACTTGCTTGCATATTTCATATAAATAGAATCATATACTATATGATCTTTTCTGATGGGCTTCTTTCAATCACCATCAATATCTCAAGGTGTATTCAGATTGTATCGTGTAACAACACTTCATCTCTTTTATGGCCAAGTAACCTTCTATCGAGTAGACAGATTTTGTCTATTCATCAGCTGATGAACATTTGAGTTGACTGACTACTGTGAATAATTCTGCTATGACAACTTATGTACAAGCTTTTATGTGGATATGAATTTTCATTTCTCTTGGTTATATACTTAGAATTGATAGTGCAGATACAAAGATTTCTTTCTTATCTACAGCCAAAACCCAAGTCTTCATAACTTCCACCCTTGGTTTTTGTCCAAGCGTCTCTAGAAAAATGAACAAAGACTTTTCCTTTTATTACACATGACATCCCTTCAAATCATTCATCATTATCTTCATGTCCTTCTTCAACTTTTACAGATTGACTCTCTTCTGTTCTTCTAATCATTCCAATGCAGAGAAGGTACTTACAGGAATAAAAACCGTGAGCTTTGAAGTTGTTACAATATCTGTTATGATGTACAAAGTAGCTTGCTTTTGTTCCAGAGCTAATGCTTCCCATCAACAACAGTGAACTAGTCGTGGATTATTTTAATTTTCCAAAAAGAGAGGGAAAAAAATCACTTTCTGGGTAAGAAGACTCTTCAATAGATGCTAATGGGGTTTTCCCTTTGGAAAATCACAAGGATTGGTAAATTTCATGCCCACATTTGTCACTTCTTAACATATTAATACGAAAAAATTCTTTGTTTCTGAAAAAAGAAAAATAATATATCTTGAGAACTTTGAAGAAATCATGTGGCCTGAAGACAATAGGCAGAAAACTTGATGATGTCACAGGAAAATGAAGCCAGTTATTTAGTAGGCTCAGAGTTCTACTGAACTGGGTTAAATGTAATATTCATTGCTTTTCAGTAGCTATCAGTGGATCTGATTCTTGCTGGTTAGTCATATACCTAGGTATATTTTTACATCTTTTAAAATATGATATCCAGGGCTTAGGATAGCTTCCAGTACTGTCTCATATTACCTGCTTGCACAGGTAATATGACCTTGCACAAGTCTCTTGACCAAGGACAAGCCTTTGTAAGCATCATTTTCTGCATCTCCTTACCATTTCTGTAGTTCTCAAGTTGTGTTGTACATAGAGATCTTGTTTAAAATGTCAGTTCTGAGCTGGTGCTTAAAGTGATTCTGATCAGTGTGCTTTGAGGACTTTCCTCACAGCAATAATTTAAAAACCTACATCCAAATATGTGCCGATGCCTGTGGCCCAGAAGACCATTCTTTTGATTACTAATTAGCCATTTCTGCTTGGATCCTTTCTTCTCGTACTATCTTCTGCTGAAAGGGAAGAAAATCTTATATTTTCATGTTGTGTTTTTTTCATCTGTACTGTGTGTGGATGCAAAGAAACATGACAGCCAAAATCAAAATAAAGAAAAAATTCTAGTCTAGATCCTGATTTATTAGAGTTCTTTTCACCAGAACAATTTCTATATAAACTAGAATTTCTCAACATAAATGCTATGGATATTTCTGGCCAAATCATCTTTTGCTGTGTGTGTGAAGCTGTCTCATATATTCACAATAGGATACTGAACAACATTTTTGGCCTTTGCACACTAGATGCCAGTAGCAGCTCTCCCTGCTTTCAGGTTACAACAACCTTAGCTGCTTTTCCATATTACCAAATGTGCCCAGGGGGTGTGTACTAATTCATTCCTGTTGGGAACCACACTTATAAAATGTAGTCCCCAAGAAAAGAATTCAAGAAATCTTTGTTTCCTTTGTTTGGTTTTTGTTGTACTACAAGGCAAGAAACTGCTAAACTGTTGGTGCTTTGACCTTGTGTATTAAACATTCCTCAGGATTCTGGAATGCTCTGGCTCATCGTATTGGTTGGATTAATGGGCTCCAGATAGGTTAAGTGTCTTGGCAGAAGACGGGCACTTTGTTTCATTTGCCTTGTTTTATTAGATGCCTGACAACAAAATTTTAAGGTTGGCTTCATATGTTCTCCTAGTTATCATAAAATAGATATATCCCAAGATAGATTTATTGGAGGAGTGCCACTACATGTTAAAATGTTTTGAAAACTATAGTCACCACAGTAACATGGTGTCACCCTTTGTACTACTGTTGGGTCTAGAAAAATAAGTCATTTTTGAGGTTACAAAATTGGTTTATTTGGACAAATAACTAAGTACTCTAAAAGGATGCCATAAATGGCCAACCAATCTGCTGGCATTCCAACAACTTGCCGTATTGTGTGGTTCCCAGGTGTCAGCTCAGTTATACTCTTTTGCAAGGTGGATCTTTATCCTTGAGTGGTGCAATATATAATTTGCTATGAGGAGCAATGTTTTGGTAGGAGATACACTACTCTTACGTAGAAATTCTTGAAGAGTGACTTTCTTATGGCTATGAAAGTTTCACAGTCTCAGCAATCTTGGTATTATGGGCCAGATCATTCTTGGTGATGAGAGTTTCCTTCTATTCTTTGGCACTTCTTCCAAGTTGTAACAGGCCATGGTAGCTCTAGGCATTATATATATCTGTCTCTTATACACATCTAGATGTGTATAAGAGACAGAGGGGGAGGGGTGCATGGAAAGTGTTAGAGGAAGGAAAGGGAATGGGGAAAATGATGTAATTATATTATAAATTCAAAAACTAAAATATTATAGAAGAAGAAACAAATAAATAAAAGAGTATGGGTAACTATCAGTGGCTATATGAAAAAAAATGTCTCTCTCTCTCTCCCAGGAACCATTAACTACCTATAGATCCTCAGGGAAGGTTTGGGCCTCATGAGTCCATCCCCTCTCCCTGATAGGGTATTGGCAGACACAGTCTTGTGCAGATCATGGGCAGATAATTGAAGCTACTGTTAGTTCAAGAGTGCAATGGCCATGTCATTTCTTGATTTTCAAGCTGCAGTTTTAAAAGTCATAGCCAGAGGGATTTTGTCCTCTCCTTTTTTGATTAATGACCCTTGAATAGAACATTTATTTTAGAACCATCTCTCTGTGGGTTCTTTTAAAGGGCATTCTCCTGGGATCCTTGGCACCGAGTAGCAATTCTTCAGTGAACGTATCGGATAGCATGTGCAGTAGAACCAATGGTACCTTAATGGAACCTATTGTAATAGTTGCTTTACCCCAACTCTCCCTTGCTTGCCTTCTCTTCTGCATTCTCAGGTTATCCTGTTCCTGTCCATAATTGACACATAACTCTGTGATGTTCTTTGTGCTGGTGATTGAGACCACAGACAGCACTCTGAGGCTGTGCCAAAGCCATATCCCTCTCTCTAATCTCTCCCATGTGATTGCAGCTCCAGGCAATATTCTTGGAACCATCAGAAATTCTTCAGGCACTAGTCTTGGTTCCAGATCTGCTTTCAGGCTGAGAGTTATATCTTTAACTGAGTTGGAGAAAGGAACAAGGGCCTTTTGTTCTTCCTTGGGTCCCTCCTAGGGATTTAGGAAGTGAAGTAAGAAATTGTGACTATAGAGCAAACTGATCATTTCTGAAGTGGCACATATGTTTACAATTTGCTCTTTGAGATTACCACCCCTCCAAGTAAGTTGAACTTCTCCTAAATGAAATGTCCTCCATCTAAAGCATACCAAGTGTCTCATTTGTTCCTGCCCGTGAGTAGGTGAAATCAGCAATGACATTGTTGATGCCAGGGCCCCAGCAAAGCTGGAAGACCCTCCTTTAATTCCAGGAGACATGATTTTGGAAAAGTGGGGCATAGAGCTACTTCCTAGCTCTCCTTCCTTATCCTGGGGTTCGGTTTCTTTAATTTCATTTCTGTAGCTCTGTGAGAAAACCTAAAAGAGAGTCAATTCTAAACTATGTTCAGCCTTTATATAAACTATGTTCAGTCTATTTATATGGTAGAGTAAATAAAGCTTTTAATTAATACAACCCATTTGGGAAACTGTAGGGCACTATGCAGTAACATTAAACTCAGGCGTGCTTATAGCCCAGCAACTCTATTTCCAGTTTCTTCCCTGTAAAAAGGTATGCACATGTGCACATGTGGATATGTGTAAAGCTACTCAAGCTATGTGATTTTCACTAGTCCTAAATTGGGATGACCATAAATGTTCATTGGCAGTCAAAAATAAGAACAATGGTAACAACATGCAATGAAATGCCACACAGCAATGGGAATGACAGGCTACAGTGACATTCAACAATACAGATGAACCCTCAAATATTGAACAAAAGAGGCTGGGTATAATAAAAGCATATTTATGCAAATGTGTATGTATATGTAAAGTTAGGAAATGACTCTAACATTTTTGGTTGCTTAACTTCCTAAAATATGGTTGCTTTCCACCAGGTGTGATTTTTGCATCCTCATGTACCAAGGAATATTTGGCAATATTTGGAGACAATTTCAGTTGTTATAATTAGAGGAGGACAAATAATACTGGCATCTAGTGGTGAATGAAGATCAGGGTACTGTTAACATGCTATAGGACACAGGGCTGCTCCACAGCAAAGACTTAGGAGTCCCTCAAAGTCAGTGGTACTGGATTTGAGGACTGTGGTATAAAAAGGAAGCCAGAAAATGAAGTCAATCAAAATTAGGATAGTGTTGGGGCTGGAGAGATGGCTCAATGGTTAAGAACACTTGTTTCGCAGCACCCACACGGCAAATAACAACTGTTTGTAACTCCAGTTCCAGGGTATCATACAACTTCTTCTGGCCACCATAATCACTGTACATACATGTTGTACAGACATAAATGCAGACAAAACACCTATACACATAAACAAAATAAACAAATCATAGAAAATAGGAGGATGTTTTCCACTTTAGGAAGAGGCTGTGGTTATGAATTCAAGGGGATAGGGGTCTGGAGTTAACAGCACTCCATGCCTTAGCCTGAATGAAAGCTAGATGCAGAAATGCTCTGTAAAAATTAGTCAAGTTGCACCTTAAATGGTATGTGTTTTTCTGTTTCAAAATGTTAAACTACTTTAAAGGGCTGAGTTGTCGGGATGATAGGATGGAGGAATGTAAGCATTGGATTTGGGGCAAGAATACCCTGCTCAAGCATCAAGATCCCATTGCCATTCTAATAGCAGTGATGGAGCTAAGCACACTCAGGTATGCTCTTGGCTCCTTCAAAACTCCACAGTTTAATTTGCTCCCACAAATGTAATGTAATGTAACATTTTCCTGAGTAACGATAATCAATCACCTTTGAGTTTTCACCAAATATGGAAAATTGTAACTTAATGTATAGGCCGGCAGACTCCATTTTAGGTTGAATGTTCTAGGACACAAGATTCAGTGTTCACAGCGCCATGATGTTTGGGGGCAGGAATGCACAGACACTCTGCTATTAACATGGCACACACATTTTCTCTCGGCGATGATGCTGTTAGAGTAACTCAGAGATTATTTTTGAGTCCCCTCTGGGGAGAATTATAAATATAGAGAAATTTATTTTTAAATGGAAGCAGGCCTGGAAATATAGCTCAGGGGGAAAAAGTACTTGCCTACCATGTGCGAAGCCCTGGGTTTCATTCTCGTGCCACAATAAAAGAAGAAAAGGGAATATTAGCCTCACAGCCCTTAACTGATGAGTGGATTGAAGTTTGAGCCCAGCAGAAAAGTTTCTTGTGTTTCTTGTTCCCTCCATTCTCCCCCATTATCCTAAATGATCAAATATGAACTTGGAAACCTCATGCCACAATCCGACACAGTTCAGCTCACCCAGAGCAGTACCAGAGCATACGGACTAATGCACTGAATCCGTGGAATAAACAACTGCGTTTGGAAAAGTGAACAATGAGGAAGATACTCGTAAGCGGAGACTCAAGAATAGACCTTGAGATGTACTTAAATAGAAATAATTTGTGAATTTAAATTATTTCCAACTGAACAGATGCTTAGTGCGGTGCACGATCTTTAAGGTCCCTTTTGGTGACTTGAGCCTTAAACACATGGACTGAGATTCGAATGGGCAGATGATTATTTTATTTCCTGGAGGACTAACCATTCATCTTCTTAAATGCTTGTCCTATACCACAAGACCCTTCTACCACGGGGTGTGGGAGCCATCACACTTGAAAATTTCATGGCAACTTAATAGCAGCACTTTAGAAAGAAATATTCTAGAAGCCAGAAGTCCTGTTTAAAATGTAAGCACACAGATTCAGAAGCATGAATTCTTTTATTGCTACATTTTCAAGGTTATAAGGCAAGTAAATTCTGGGACAACCCAGTTTTAAGAAGTGGCTTGCTCAAAAGTAATAATCAAAAGACTCTGGTGAAAGGTTTTTATCACGCAGAAACTCAACGCTTCTTGTTTGTATGTGTTGATAATGTAGCATTCCTCAAGAAAACCGGTGCTTAACTCTGAGCTTATATGACAAAAGAAAAATTCCTGAAGTCAGAGAGTTCATCTTGTTTGTTTGTTTGAAACAAGGCCTCACTATGTGACCTCAAATTCATGGCAATCCTCCTGCCTCAGCCTCCCAAAAGCTGAGATTACAAGCATGAGCCATCATGTTCTGCTTGAGAGTTCATCTAGGTAGAAAGCAGTGAAGCAAAAGTCCCTAAACCAGGCCTATCACAATCAGTCCATCTCATTTCTCATTTGTATCCACACATCCTCCCTAGGCAGTGGCATTTGTGAGTCTCTGAAGGGTAGAAGATTGTAAAATGGGCAGTAGTTCTCTACTTTCTTTGAAGACTTCTTTCTAAAGGTTATTTTTCAGCAGCAGATGAGAATGAAAGTAAAAGGAGAAGACTTCAGTGGGTCCTTTTCCCAGCCCTGCCTGGACATGTTTGGGTTGAGTGAATGGGTCGAGTCTGTCCCCCTTTATAGCAAAGGAGTAGGGGACTTGAGCAATCCAGACTTCAGGGAGAACAAGAGATGCAGACAAACATCCAAATGTCTTGCTCATAAGATAGGCAACATTCTGGCTGCAGATTTCTGTTTGAGAAGAGGCTTGACTTTCAATTTATTTTGTATGTTTTATAACAGTGTAAAATACACACAGTAAAAGGTATAAGTGGCACCAATTCACTGAATTCTATGGTGCAATGGCTATTTACACACAAATATGCTCTAGTAACTGTCTTACAGCTCAAAACACAGACCATCTTTAGCATCCCAGCACACAAATTCCTCTGTGTTTCCTTCCTAGTCTATTACACATTGTCCACCTTGATAATTACTATTCTGCCTTCTGTCACCATGGATCACATCAGACTATTTCTGAGTAGTATTCTACTGTGTATATAGCCTGCAGATGATTTATATGCACCAGTCAAATATTTGTACTATTTCCATTGTGTGAAACTGTGCCTGAAGATATTATGAACACTATTCTATATGGTGTGGTCATTTAAATTATTCTGTATATATGCACAAGTGTAATTGTTGGATGAGAAGGCAGGCATGCAGTCAGCTTCAGTATAACTGTAAAGCTTTCCAGGTAGTTGGACCATTGTGAGATTATATAGTGATAGATTCTCCAGGCTTCCTGCACCTTTGTGCTCACATTTCCACTGTTTGTTATAAATATGCTGCCAATTGCTTTCAAGTAATTATATGTATGTTGGTGAACAGGCCTGTCCAAATGAATTTGACAGGGGCCATATCCTACTTTCCTCTCCTTGCCCCTAACATAGATCTGGCAGAGGGTGTTTCTACAGTTCAATATAGCAGGGCACTGAAGAACTAGCATCATCCTGAAATCCACTTTCTACATTACAGCTACCAATCTGGGGCCTGAATTGGTTGGTTTCATGGGTCTGGAGTCTCCACTCTATCCCCCAAATCACCCCTACCTCTTGCCTTGTCTGAATTTCTCTCTGAGGAAACTTGGTGACTTTTTTTTTTAAGCGGGGTGTTTTAAAGGACAGGTTTCCGTGGAGGGATTTTAGAGCAGAAGCCAACTGTATGAGTTATTGTGCTGTTCCAGTGTGTGCTAAAAACAAGTTGATTTACCTGGCAATGTTTGCCATTAGTGTTCCCCTTTCATTTCCAAATCTTTGCAGATCTGTTCTCCCTGTTGCCACCTAAGAATCCAAACAGAAGACAGCTCCTTGTGCAACGCTGCCCCTTACCCTGCAGTGTATGCTCAGATCCAGCTGGTGTGCAAACTCACTCCTGTTCTAACAAGTTCTCTAGGACTAGCTCTTCGGGCTTCCCTACACTGCCTGGCTAGTGCAAACTCCCTTAGCCTTTCTGGTCCAGCCTCCAACTCATCCTCCTAGCTTCAACAGGTCCCAGAGACAGTATTGCTTAGATCCTTCTCACATGCCTGAGGTCTCTGAGGGTCCCAGCATTTTGAGACTCAGATCAAGGCTTTCCAAAACCTTCGACTCCTTTGAGACTGGTGGGAATCACCTTCCAGCATCAGGCGCCCAGCTCTTTCAAAGTTAATCAAAATCTCTTGGAAACCTAAGCTCTTCTCTGCGCAGGTGTTGAAGCCCCAGCCTTGAATGTCAGGTCTAGGGGGCCGGGGGAGGAGCCAAGTGATAGAAGGCGGGACATTGGCCAGCCTGACACCTGTCTTGGGCGACCTCAGTGGCTGCAGCCTCCAACAGCTGGCAGTGGCCACTGCCTCAGCAGGGACCCGCCAGGAGCGGAAGGAATTAAACGCCCGCCCATCTCATCAGACTTGGCCGCTCCCTCCTCCTCCTCCTCCTCCTCGCCCTCCCCCTGCTCGCTGCCTCCTCCTCCCCGTCCCCACAGGCTCTGCCTCGGGACTTGGTGCCAGGGACTCTCTGAGCCAAGCTCGGGCTCAGAGCGCACAGAGCACAGCAGGGCTGACGCCCAGAGCTTGCTCTGAGATGGCAGTGAAGTAAGGGGACCTCTGAGAGACACTGCGACCCTAGGCTGAGCTGGAGAGCCTGCTGCTCCTCCAGGCGGAGACATGGGGGACCCGTCCTACAGCGAGAAGCCGCGACTCCACTATGCGGTAAGTGAGTGTCCCGGAAGGCGCGGAGACGAAAGGGGGCGCCACTTGGCTGGCAAAGAAGGGGATTGCATGGAGGTGATGGGATCGTGGCTCTCCACAGGTCTTTTGGCTGGGGAATCCGGTGTGTCAGGTACCTCACCCGGGAGAGCCACCTGCTCCAGAAATCAGCCATGCCCCTCGAAATCCCTGAGTGAGGGAGTCCGCGCACTCAGTGTCCCTGCTTTCTTGACTTGAGTAGTGGTCATTACCTGGGGCTGGACCCTGGGCTTGGCAAGCTTTTGGTCAGATATAGTAGAAAGACTGGAATTGACGTAGATAGAAGTGAAGGCTACCCACTGATCTGATGTGCGGCCAGCAGAGTCGCTGGAGAAATGTCTCAGGGAGCTTTGAGTACACCGAGTTTATTCCTTTGAAGGAGTTTGTACATTTCCCTAGGAGTTTGCAAAGGGACAGAAGGTTGCCAACTATCTGCTTAATCCAAGGGGTTGCCAGGGAGTCCTCTGTTGGACCTTTCCTTACCTCATGGTGACCTTTTTTCTCTTTGTTGTCTTCAATGTCCCACAAATATTTACTGGGGACTTATTTTGTGCTGGACATTGTACTAGGCACTTCAGGTACCCACTGAACATATGCAATGTACAGAAAGCTCATGGAACTTGTGTCCTTTGAAGGAGTCAAGGTTTCACGTTAATGGCTAACCAAATAAGATTCTAGATTAAGCTTATTTTTTTGAGAGAAAGAAAAGAAGGCAAGAAGGGAGAAAAGAAAGATATTTGAGAAATGAGCACTACTTCTGAAGATTTTTCAGGAGGCAGACAGGCAGCTGGTTTGAGACATTTTCTTTTCAACTTTGAAGATGTGTAGTTTTGAGATGAGACATCACTGTTGTTCTGTTGTCTACTAGTTTACTAAGCTTTCTTTGACGTGCTTTTCACTGTTGAGATTGAGCATTCTAACTGCCAATTTGAAAAAAAAATGGAGAGAAACAGACAAGACAAAGAGCTAACAAGAAAAAAATCAATATTTATAGTAAGGCAAAGGCTGTCTGGAATTCACATTCTCCCAATTCCCTCCCTACATTAAAACTGTATTTTTTTTTTATTTCAAAGAAGGATTTGATATGGGCCACAGTGTTAGGCTCAGAGGTCCAGGAGCTGCCCAGGTTGGTTCTGGAACAGCCACTGGGGCAAATTGAGCACCTCTTGAATGTCACTTTCTTCCACTGGAAAGGTGAAGGCTGTGAGCTAGGAAACTGTTAAGTTTCTTTCCTAGGCTGATGTTCAAGGAACAAGAAACAGCTCTTTCTCTGGTTTAGCCATAGTTGTTTGTCCGGAAAAGTCAAGTGAGACTTGTACAGTTACTGATGCATGTTCATTTCTGTGTGGACACTGGTGGCTCCGGGATTGACCTTTTAAAGTGGTCTTAAGGGTAATCAGGTTTCTGCAACGGTTGCTAGTCTGTGCTATTTGTGCTCTCTCATCATCTGCCTTCACCATCTTTTCCAGAAGCTGTGTCCTGGTGCCTTTTGGTTTGTGATAACAGGTTGTTTTGAGCCCCTCCTGAGAGAGCAGGTGGGGGAGGAAAGGTGACAACTGGCTCCTTACTTAAAAACCTATGTGCCCGTTTAATGAATGGTTATTACCTTCATATACAAATATATCACTACAGCCCAAGAATTTTATATTGTTATTTTTATTTAGCTCTCTCCCGAAAGAATAAATTCATGGTCAAGCTCATGGTAATATTTACTCCTAGGCTCTGAATATTTGCTGGTAAACAGCTCTTTGTACTAGCTTAGGCCATCTTGCACATATATTTTGTATTAAGACTGGGAAAGGGAACATTTTAGAGAGAATTTCTGAAAGAAATCACCTGGGCTCTCTGAATATTTCTATATATCCTTTATAATGATAAAGCAGTTGTGTTCAGCAGCATCAAAGGTGGGATTTGAAGTACAACCTGTTGCTTTTCACATTAGCAACACCCTTCAGGGCTTAAGATTCATTGCTGAACTCTGTCTGCCTCAGTCATTTGGGTTTGTAATAATTCTGGGCTTGTTTTGTCCTTCAGCACAAATATTCCGCTTGCATTGCTCTATGTGGTTTGGCTGCACTATGGTCTTCCTGGAAAAGAATTCCCCTCTATGAGTCTTTAGTACTTCTTCACTCCCCTGAAATAAAACCCAAGGATAAATAGTTAATATTCTTTCTTCGAAGCTTTTTATTTCCTGTCCAAAGCAAGACTACATATACTAAATAAGTGCTTACCATTTATTCACTCAAAAGTCTTATGTGGAGTATCTATTGTGTGTTAGATATTTGAACAATTTCCCAGACACAGGACACTTCATTCACCTCTTAAGATCCACTTTAAACATCACTGAGAAAAATGCATAAGTGATAAAAGCACCAAACATTTATAGTATCAGTTACTTTTTCAAAGTATGGTACAACAATGCTTTTCTTTCTCTTCACAGCAGACTAGATGATAGCAGCTTGTGTTCTTGTTTAAAGTGCACCCTCCATGGTTTTCTCACATTCAGTTTATGGTCATCCCATCATTAGCACTGAGTGTTGTCCTTCATACCGTTTGGTGACTTGATCAGATTTTGGGATGCCTGCTCTGGCTCCAAATTGAAACAAGAATAAGGTGTATCTAAAATGTATCCTATCTTTTCACAGAGATGGGAGAAGATGACCTGTGTTTTACAATAGCTAGGAAGGATGTAGTAACAGTTGACACGTTTGAGAGGAGCTTAGGAAATCAAACCTAGCAGACTTAGTTTGGATGGGATATACAGGGAGTAGGGTATAAGTAACAAGGATGTGATGGATGAACCAACGGTTTCTGGCCACACTTCTGGAGAAACTCCAGGCTATCATAGCATCATCAGACCTTATTCAAATTTCAAAGTGATTGGAAATAATCTGGGTCAATTTCAGACTCAAATTCAACTGGTAGATTATGCAGATTTTTCCATCCCCTGGTTAAATAAATCAAAAGGAAGAGCAGGAGAGTTGAAGGTGATGCAGAAAATAGTTGGTAACAGAACCAAGAACATTACCCAAGTACCCTGACCTGACGGAATTCTTCTGTGTTAATAATATGATTCAAACAGTTAAACCAAATTATTCCTCTTCCATACCCTCTATCATGGTAAAGATCTAACAGCAAAATATAAGGCTTTTAGTGATTTAATATGTTCATCCATATTGTCAAATCACATGGCCAAATACCTCCTTAATTTGCCTAGTAGAGTCAAAATTCCAAATTTTAAATATCTAAGAAATTCAATGCCATAGTCTCTTGACTTTCCCAAGAAAACATTAGAAAAAGATATAGATTTGAAAATTAGCTCTATAACTTCATGGAGTTCTCTCCACGTTCACTCCTCTTTTGAGTCCTCAATCAATGCTCTCTTTGAGCTGGACAAAGAAAGGCAGATGAAATGGTCATTATAGTAACATGAAAAGCCACTGGACTGAGTGTTCATTTCTGTTTTATTGGTAAATAGAAAACTCTGTGGAGTACTGAGAGTGTCTTGTCCCTACCATCATACCAGTATCTAGCAAAGTACTGGGAGCATAGTAGGTGCTTGTTGAACATGTGTTGATGACTAGGCTGAATGAATCCAGTAGATGAGACCTGGTTTTGGTCATTCTAAGCTGTTTACTCTCTTCCATTTCACTCAGCAGACTTCTTAACAGCTCTCTTCCTGACCTCACTTTCTGTTTGGTATGCTCACCCTGCCATCTGTACTTTTGACCACAACATTGTAATCAGATGTTGACTACACCCAGTTCTACTTAATCCTGTCCTAAGGAGCCCACCCAAAGGATTAAGCCCTTTACCTTTGAGGTGAGCCTTCTCTTCACACAGAATGGCAGAGGTACCATGTGGTACCTCCAGAAGCATTCACTTTCCATAGACTTTGAAGTCATTAGTGTTGCTTCATGATCCAGTAATGTTGAATACAGGGTACTCTTTGGAAATTCTGAAGATACTAAAAGCTGGGCTCTGCTGAAGGGCTGTACAGATAGGAATCACTTGTCATCCATAAGTGCTGCAAGTGGGGACAGGTAAGAAATGGAACAGATATTACTGTTTGCTTTGCATCTGTCTCCTGATAAAAGTGAAAAAACAAAACAAAACAAAAACAAAAAAACAGCAAAAACATCAACTTACAAATAAATGGGAGGTTATTGAATCCTCTTGATGAACACCTCTACTCGTTATAAATACCTTTCCTAACTTCCCATCTTCCCAGCTTGGTAACTGTTTTTCTGTTTAGACTCTTTCTTGAATGAGTCCTCTTTGGACTGGAAGCCCTACTGTTTAAAGAAGGCATACCTCCCATCTTTCAAACTATTCATTAAGCATCACTGTTACTGGATAATCAGATTCTCACTGGGTGCTATTTAGTAAAGATATCAGCCAATCATTTGGAAACAGATACTACATGTTGCTTAATTTTATTTTGCATTTTTCTGGGGATGAACTTCTTCCCCCATACTGTGATAACCCTACACTGGATGAGTTTGATTTTCAACTTGGTTTCGAGAATATGGTCCAGTCATAAGAATTCTTTGCTGTATTCTTGGTTTCTCATTTCCCCCTTGATAGTTTCTAGGCTCTACCATCTCAGAAAACAGGTGGGAACCATGTATTGAGAAGAACCCTTTAATAATAAAATGATACAGTGAAATTTAGTGTTTAAAGTGCTTTGGTTTGTTTCTATTACATGGAGAATAATATTCATCCGTGACCTTAACCCTCTAAGCCCTCTTACATGATCTTCTCTGTTTCTTGCTTCTTATAACCCTTCTCTAGTCTGGCCACAGTTTTTTCTGATTTATAAAATTGACCACTTCATCCCTAAGGAGCCTTTGTACCTGCCCATTATGCCGAGAACCATCTTTGTATGGCAAACTCTTCTGCAGCCTTCACATTATAGGAGGAAAATTGTTGCCTTCCCTGATGACTTGCTTCAAAGTGTTTCTGACCCCACTCAGATACTATTGATCACACCTCATGAGCTTCTGCTTTAATTGGGTTTGTTATCATATTTTATATTCAGTGCTCATTTATCCAAACTGATGTTGAAGCTTGTTCAATACAGGCATTCAACAATAACTTTTCATCTATCTCCACTGCCTAGAGTAGGCAGTGGCACAAGTTAGATTCTGTTTTTTACATAGCATATAACAGGACTTTCCAAAGTTAACTCTTTATTGATAATTTGGTGGTTTAGAGGAAGAGCAGGCACTGTAAAGACGTTGCCTTCATCTTTTTACACAATTCCTATTAAATGAGCATTTCCAAGGACAAGACTAGAAAGAAGCACTCTGAAAAACCTTTGTGGATGATTCTGATATCAGCCATGTTTGGAAACATTTGGTAATGACTTACTTAGCTCACCCCTTACTACTGAAGCAAGCAAGGATACAAATCTGTTAAAAGTTAAGCATCAACAACAAAACAGCTCTAGATAGTGCAATGTTATAATTCATGTGATTCCAAAAGAATAGAGTACAGATTTTCAGAGAGGTCCCTGGTATTAGAGGTTAGTGTTCATTTCAGACAAACCATTGAAGGATATTTGAGACATAGAAATGCTTCTTTGTCTCCATATTGTGGCTGCCAATGTGTCCCTCGATTTTCATTTTTAATTTAAGTCAGTAGTTCTCTAAGAGGGGGCATTTGACAATGTCTCAAGGTAGTTTTTTGGTAGTCATTACTGGCAAGAGTTGTGCCTGTCATCTAGTATGTAGAGACCTGAGGTACAGGTATGCATCCTACAATATATACCATGCCCAATGAGAAATTGCCCAGTTCCAAGTGTCAATTGTGCTAAGGACCCAAAGCCACAGCTGAGATGTTTTTATATAGAAATCAAAATCTTTAATGTTTGGTGAACCATTTTGTATGACATACCTCATAACATATATATTTCTCAGCTTTTTAAGAGATGGTATTGACAAAATGAGAAATATATTTGGATCGATGTGAGTCACAACAATATAGCATATTTTAAGACACAAAGTACTGACACTGCAATGGGTACTGCCATTATAGAAGTCTTGACACCTCGGGACTTTTGCTTCTTAATGCCTCAGTACCAATGTTCTACCAAATCCTGAGGTTAAAAAATGTTTCCTTCTTTATGCATTAACATCTCTCAGCCTTACCTGGTGTGCTCCCTCTGTTTGGACTTAGCAGGAGTGTCACTTGCTCAAATCTGATAAGTCTGTGTCTAAAACTTGAAGGAATAATTCTAAAAAGAGGATATGAAGCATTCTCAGAAAACCTTCCTGAGTGGACAACAGACTTTCAACAGTCTGAAAGCAAGAAGTGAGGGTGTCTTCTTTTGTTCCATTGGCTAGGGATGTGATATAGACTCTTTTCTATGAGCCAAGGCACTGAAAGGAACAAAAAGAAGGAGGAAGGAGACTGTGGCTCTCACCTTTTCTTCCTCAATCCCACCTGGAAAAGCACATCGTAGCCTGTAGTTGGTGGTTTATCTTTTCTACCATTGAGATGATCATAGGAGACTTTTCTAAACCTCTGGCCATATCATTCAACAACAATTAGCATGACCTGTCTTAGAATGTAAACTCCCAAATGATGGGCAAGGAATAAATAGAGTTCCTAGCAACTTGCTAGATTTTGGACAGCAATCACTACTTTTCCCAAACACACATCTTCTCTTTTAAAGAAAAGGACAAAAGGAACAAGGGCTGTTATCACCACTTACATAGTAATACTTTCTCTATGTAGAATAAAGCAGGTTACTTTGCTTTGAATATGGTATGCTAGGCTGGCACTCCACCCACTGAGTTACATCTGCAGCACTTGATGTGAACAAGGGATATGATGTAGTACCAGGAATTTGACCATAAGTTTAAATACGATCATTGTTCACTTAAATACAGTCTTACTTCTACTTTCCTTAAAAGATGTTGTGACCCTTCAAAATGAAAATCCATTAGTATTTCCTTTCCATCTTGGTTGATATATTCTTAGAACTTTCTAATTAAAAATTTATAATAAAATGTGAGCCTGTGGGGTGTCAACTAAACTAGATTTCTGAAAAGAATTTTTCAGAAGAATTTGGAAGAAAGTTGCTATGGGGACACCAACTTTTGAAGATTAACTTTAACAATATTTTTTTAGATGGCCCCTTTATGCAACTGACTGAAGTATCTGGTAAAGAAATTGCCTAAGTCAGTATGAGTAACAAACAAAATGAAGGCACATTTTTGTCATGGAGAGTGGCCAGCTCTGTTCCCTGTTATTTCTGTATATATGCATATGACTTTCAGTGCTCTAACAGATGTTATGATGTTGGTCTTGATGGTCTAAACAAAATGTAAAATGGTGGCCTGAACAAAACATCTTGATTTTTGTCTCAAAAGACAGGCCATTCTCTTACTTTAAGCTATTAAATCATAGAGGAAATCATAGTGTTACGATCCAAACAGAAAAGGCACTTAAATGCTTAACTTGAAGAGTGAGCTATTTCTGACATGTTGACCGATGTAAGGGAAGCAATGAAGGGTGGCAAGGGACTCAGTGATTAGCTATGTGAAACTTTTGTCACAGAAAGAGCAACAGTATGACAACCCAATGACTCTCAGCATTGACTGGAAGGGATACTGGCAATGTGTCCAGAGGACAAAATCTGAAGTTATAAAAGTAGATTGCAACAATCCCTCCCCTGACATCTTGGTTTTATATTTTCCCATCTTCTTGAACCAAACCCAGACATTCTAGTGAGATAAGTGTGCCCAGCACACAGAAGAGCAGACAGATGCTTTGTTTCCTTTCATTTTGTGTGGGGAGGGGAGGATGTTGGCAAACAGAGAGTACCAACCTGAGTGGAAGACACCACCAAACAGAGAGTACCAACCTGAGTATATGCAATCTTGAGGTTTACTTAATAATGAAAGATCCTATATTCCTTTCGAGGGCTCCCAAATTGCTTAAAGTGATTAATTAGCATATTTGAACTATTCATGTATTATACAAACTCCACCCATGTGTACTATTATATCCCAGTAAGGATATTCATATTATGTATTCATTAAAGGATTTAATCTTCACTTATATTATGTCATTATATGTGTATATGTAATTATATATGTATCTTAGAAGAACACTATTGAGTGCTCTGATCAAAATTTATTACTATAAATGAAAACTACAATGCATAATATTCCCTCTAAACTCATGAGAATAGTCTAACGTATTTTGTTTTCTAAACAGTGAAAAACAAAGAATTAATTTAGCTTTTTCTGATTGATAAGTATAGAGTGAAAAACAAAGAATTAATTTAGCTTTTTCTGATTGATAAGTATAGTTTCAGCTTTTAATGTAAAGTATTATTATTTATTTCTTCTGGTTAAGGACTGGTTACAGCCAAACACTGTAATTGAATATCCTTCTAACCCAGTTAATTTGGCAAAGAGAGAATTATCATTTCAGAGATCTTTTAGCCCATTCTGTGAGCTGGCTCTTCACTGGTGATTATTTCCTTTACTTAGCAAGATTTTTTTGCCAACTGTGTATCAGACAGGGTACTGATATTCAGGTTTTATGAAGACTGTAAAATTAACCACCAAATCATCCAATCAGTAAATGGGCTAATGAACTTAATAGTTCTCAGAAGAAAAAAAATACAAATGGCCAATAAGTGTTCAAAAAGGGGAGAAGAGGGTCAAGATTCTTAGCTATCAGGGAAATAAAAAAAAATTGCTTTGAAATTCTATCTTAACCACATTCAGAATGGCTATCATCAGAACAACAAACAACAGAGAGAGCAAATGCCAACAAATGTTGGTGAGGATGTGGGGAAAGAGCAACCCTTATGCACTGCAGGTAGGAAAATAAACTGATGCAGGCACTGTGGAAATCTGTATGGAGCTTTCATTAAAAAAAAGAAAACCTACTATATGACCCAGCTATACTACTCCTAGGAATAAACCTAAGGAGTATAAGTCAACATATCAAGGAGACACTTGCACATCTATATTTATTGTTGTACTATTCACAATAGCCAGAATGTGGATTCAGCATAGTTGTCCAGAAGTTGAAAAATGAAAAAAGAAAATAAGGTACACATACACAATGGAATTTTATGCAGTCACAAAAAAACCAAAATAATAACATTTGCAGGAAAATGTCTATATAAGTATGTGTCAGCCCAACTTAGAACACAGCTTAAAACACATGTACATCTATTTTCATGATGTTTGTTTTGTTTCTAATTGTTTCCTTGAAGACAATATGCATAAAACATTGGAAAATATTAAAGGACAGAGGCTAAAACCATGAACCATATCATGACTCTGCCGACTTGGCCACTTGTAGCATGTGTCTGATGCATGCTTGGTACATACATTACTGTCAAAGGATTAATCAATAATTTAAAGTTCTTGATCTTTTAGAAATACTTAGTGTGACAGTAGTAATAATAATAGCCAATATTTGTTGAGGACTTTTCATGAAGACATGAATAGCCCACACATATCATTTCATTTAATCCTTAAAAAGATGCTTCTATAATCTAGGTATTCTCTCCATCCTTCCCACACTTGGAATGTCCCTGACCCCATTGATCATTGATCAGAAACAGCAGGAGAAAATTAGATAAACTGATAAAGAGATCAGCAGGATTTTGGTGTTGTTCGGTTAACAACAAACACATATACACACACCATCACTACCACCACCCCCACCACCAATGAACACCCTATTTGATATTTTTAGTTGATTGTTATGATTTTATAATTCTCACTAGTAAAATGATTTTCATTGAAACATGGCAGAATTTAACCCTACTTGAATGCTTCTCTTGTCTTCTTTACATGAGTGTTCTAATGGAGCATTCATTTCAGGAATGACACCACATGATTGAACTCTCAGCCACCTGGAAAAGGTACACGTGAGCTGGCAGTCTTCCTTCATTAAAGTTTTTCAAAAGTATTTACGAACAAGGATAAACACAAGCCCCTCATGTATTTGCAGTGGCTCTGGGCAGAACAGTGGTTATGTAAACCTTGGCATTCAGGGCACCCATGCATTCTTACACATTAATTTTAAAGGGAGTGGCAGTTCGTAGACCTCTGTTGGGGAAAAGATTGACCCTTATCAAGATTAACTGGTTTAAAAATCCTGTAATTGCTGTTTTTTCTTTCGGGATGGCTGCAGAGTGAAACCTTATCATTAGGACACAGCTATAAAGACTTCCTGCATTTATTTGGTTCCCACCATTTAGATAAAAGGTGTCACAAGTGCTAATACTGTCCGATTCTGCAAACATAAGCACACTTTTACTGGAGACTTCAGTAAGGGATGTTTCAATTATATGATTGTGCTTTGATATATATTGGAAAGGGAGACTATTTTTACAACTTAGACATATGGAACCAAGTCTCCTCCTTTCAGTAAGGTAGGCAACTAATATTACATTGCTAGAAGTTTTTATCATCACTCATCGCAAACATTTGTAAAAGAACCTAGGCTCTTCTAGGGAGCCTAAGGACAGCTTTGATTTGAAGAACTGTGGGATCTTCTAGGACAGTGGTTCTCAACCTTCCTAATGCTGTGGCCCTTTAATATAGTTCCTCATGTTGTGGTGACCCTCAACTGTGGTGATATATTGTGTACCCTAATAAAATTTGCCTGAAGATCAGAGAACAGAAAAAGCCACTAGATTAAACATAGGGGCCAGGCAGTGGTAGTACACACCTTTAATCTTAGCACTCGGGAGGCAGAGATCCATCTGGAACTCTGTGAGTTCAAAGCCACCCTGAACTACATGAGATTGATTCAGTCTAGGAGAGAAACAAAGCCAGACAGTGGTGGCACACACCTTTAATCCCAGTGCTTGGGAATCACATGCCTTTAATCCCAGCACTTGAGATCTCATGCCTTTGCTTGGAAAGCACACACGCCTTTAATCCCAGGAAGTAATGGCTGGGCAGAGAAAGGTATAAAAGGTGTAAGGAGACAGGAACTATAAAGGCTTTTTGTCAGAAGCATCCCTTTCAGCTAGAGGCTTTTTCAGCTGAAGCTTTTTTGGCTGAGGAAGCTCATTTGGCTAGAGGCCTATAGGCTGAGGCCTTTTCAGGCTGAAGAGTCTTAGAGGTAAAACGTGGCAGCGACTTGTTCCTTTGTCTCTCTGATCTTTCAGCATTTACCCCAATATCTGGATCTGGGTTTCCATTATAAGACCTTTAGAAATTCAAGCTACACTCAACCATTAAATTATTTTTGTTGCTACTTCATAACTGTAATTTTGCTATTGTTATTAATCATAATGTAAACATCTGTGTTTTCCAATGGTCTTTGGCGACCCCTGTGCATAGGTCGCTCAACCTCAAAGAGGTTGCAACCCAAAGGTTGAGAAACCCTGTTCTAAGTGATCTCTGTACTGTGATGCACTTTTCTGTGTAATGCAACATCATTATAAAGTATTGGAACATGGAACTAATGCTTAGTTTATAATGTGTTGTATGAACATAGATTTGTGTTTGTATCAGTTAGCCATTGTCAAACTAATGCCATGTGACAGAATACTCTGGCATTTAGTCGCATAAAACAGACATCACCTACCGTCATGGATCGGTAGGTCAGCTGTGCTGGCTTACCTAGGTAGAACTCGGCTATTTAACTGGAGGTCCAGAAGTCAGTCTCAGAAAGTCAGTCTCAGAAACTCTTTTCACAGTTCTGCTCCATGTGTATTTATTCTGGAGTTCAGGCTCATAGAATAATGTTTACCTAGGAAAGCACATAAAGTTAGGAGCACAAGATATATACAGGTATCTAGAACATTTCTGTCTCCTCTTACGTGCCATTGGCCAGAGCAAATCACACTTACAAGACTACTGTATTGGGTAGGGAAATGCTTTCCTTTCAAGATGGGACTGCAGAAAAGGTGAGTGGAGGAAGAAGTTAAGAAATGCAGGAATGCACTCACCACACACTCACAC
>LZPO01086574.1:844938-871098 GCA_001675575.1 Neotoma lepida
AGATTGCTTTAGGCAAAATAATACTATGAACTTCAAAAAGGAAAAAAAGATCGATATCTTGGAAAATGAATTCTTGAATGCTTTCAATTATTCAAAGATTTCTTTACCTCGACAAAGCTCAATGTAGTTTTCTCTTCCCAGAAGATCAGAAATTTGGGTAAAAGAAGTTCTCTCACTCACTTTGTATCAAATATTTTACTCAATGTGTTATATGCGTACTAGTTAATCCTTACAGCAACTCTCTAATGGAATCTAGTCATTCTGTTTTCCTGTTGAGGAAGCGGAGGCTGCACTCACAGTGATCCTAAGTGTTGGCATCGTGTTTGGAACTCCTGACATCTGATTCCAAAGACTGTCTTCAGGCTCTATCATATTGAGCTTTTTGTCATCTTCCCAAGGAGAAATTACTAACTTTACTCTTTGCTGTGACTTCAATTTAATTGTTAATGAAAAGGAAAGCAGACATTCTTATTTGACTAGAATTTGATTGTGCAACAATTCAGCAATGAAAGTTTTCTGATTTCTGTGTCAGTAATTCAGCATTTAAAAATTTAAAAACATTGTTTATCTATTTGTGATAACATAATAACCATATGGTAGAACCTTACAGTATAGGATTATAATTGATAGGAATGAATAGGGGTTTCTTTATTATTATTATTATTATTATTATTATTATTATTATTATTAAAGAAAACAGAGAATTCTCCATATAAATATAATTGTGATCCAGATATGTTTTTCATCCAGGTCTTTCTTTCATCATAGGAGACACATGACAGACACATGAGCTCATTTTGAGAAGGAGAACATGTGTGGAAAGCACAAAAGAACAGATTAGCAGTGGACACAGCATTTAGGTGTTCTGGGACTCTGGGATTTGATAGTAGAGGTTATAATCTGCAGAGGAACAGTGATCTGCCCATACATTGGCCAGTGGAAAAGAGAACACTGAGAATCAGGAACTCCTTTAACCTTTTCCAGAGAGGTAGCCAGAGGTCACTTACACCTAGACCATCAGGACACCAAGTATTTTATTGAAAAAGCATATCAGTCCCAATGAATTGTCAGTGTTGCTGCGTGGAGACAAATCTACTTCATGTGGTAATACTGTAAGACTCACTCAGATCTTCGTTTGATCTGTGTTTCAACTGCAATTATAGTTATAAGATGTACTGGTTCAGTGGTTTCAAAAAAAGTCATGGATGAGTCTCTGTTAGATGAAACTCTTCTAGAAGATGGTTAGAGAATTAACCCTGGGCTGAGCAGGATGTGTGCTTATCTAGAGTGACTCATTCCCAAATGGTGGAGGATTTACTGTACTGGGCCTGCCTTAAGAGGAATGACCTGCTCTTTTCTTTTTAATATTTTTGTAGACATTTTTCCTTCCTGAGGTTACCCACAGCAGTATTCTTTGACCTTATTTTCTTTGAGCTCTAGATCATAAAAAATCTATAACCACCCACAAACACAACACTTCTTAAGATGCGGCATAGGGGGCATGAATCTTATGAACTGAAAAGAAAACTTGGTCTCTATTGGCAGACATTGTTACTTCCTTTGAGTTCTAAGGACATGGAATAATTTTTAGATGTATCAAGAAAAGCAATGGAAAAGATTAGCTTCGTAATTTATTGTTTCATTTTAATTTGTTTGTCTTTTTTTATGCCCAGTATCAGCTTCTGTTTTTAAGCTTTTAACTTGTATATTGCAATGTAAGAACTGAGAGTTGACTTGAAAAGCTTGGCAGAGCTGATCACAGATAATTCTCATTCTCATCTCTGAACTCAATTGCTTAACTGTCATAGGTAGAGTTGATTTTTAAAACTTTAATGTAAGGCTGACTTTAATGTAAATCTGAAGGTTGGTTACTACTATGATATATTTGGAGTCAAATGTTTGGAATGAGTTTCAGTGGTAAGGTCTAAGACAAATTAGCAATTGGAGATGCAAAGAATGCAGACAGCTCTGCAGAGTGCTGAAAAGGGTGGTTTTAGCCTTGTGACCCAGATGTGAATCAATCAGGTGACAGTAGTGAAAATGGAGAAGAAATATGAAAACCAGGAAACAAAAATAATAGCATCAGGGAAGCACAGAGTGATCAAACTTAGGTATCTGCAACATGTGTGTGTTCTTATAGGTAACATTTTCTCTCCCATCTTGTGCAGTTCTGGCCTTTCTCCATCCATGTGTCTTTTAAAATCGTTACAGGATTGTAGACCTCAGCACCTAATTATGAGTCCATTTTGGTATTAGAGCCTGTTTCATCTTGACTTTAACATGGTTTAAGTAAATCTGCAAAGGGAAAAAATAGTTACTTTTTCATGTCTCAAAAGCATAGAAGATTTGTTTATCTAACAGATTTTGCCAAGAAGGCAGTGAATGAAATTTCAGTTTTCAAGTATGTTTGAAGTTAACATTTGCAGTTCAGGAGCCAAGTTCAGTCAAGCAACACTTTTGCATGGAAGTGCCTTCAAGTTCAACATAAATCATGCCCTAAAGTAACTTTCAGTCTTCAGCACAGGGTCATCCAGTAGAATATATATATATGTGTGTGTATAATACATATATATGTATACAATTAATGTATATTATATATTATACAATAAAATATAATATACGTATATAAATTAAAATTTTCTAAAAGGCATGTTTAAATGATACTAAAGCTGTAAAAAGGAATATTTAATTTCACCTGATATTTCTGAAATATTACTTTGATACTCACGCATTAGAAAATTTAGTGAAAAGACACATTACATATATTGTTTACTTACCAAGTATTTGAAGTACAAGCATGTATTTTGCTTTTATAGTATGTCTCAGTTTTAACTAGCTATATGTCTGGTACTCGATAGCCATGTGGGATTTGACACCAAGGCTTTAGAGGAGTGAATTAGAAACAAGCAAAAAGATATTTTATATATTAAGGGAGTTTCCATATCAATTTGTGAGAAGCTTACCAGTCTATCTATATGTTCTCCCTAGCCCTGGGCACCCAGGACCACTTTTTTGTTTCCTTCTGAAATACGCTGCTACATCTTCATATGTGGGTTAAACGTGGGGCCACGTGGTCACATTGCATAGCGTAATTCACTTGCTCTTCTCTGTTGATGTTCTACTCAGTTTTAAATTTTAACCCCTTAGCTGTCTCACACTTACCAGCTAGCAAAACTATTGTTTGCAACGCTATCTGTTCCTTTCTAAGAAGATGAAGGAACTAATCAGATTTGTACTTAGTACAAGGTGTTCAAGTGAAATTATCCACTTGTTTTGGTGCTCTGCCCCCTCCCAAATTGCTGGGGTGTATCTTCATCTGAGGTGATATAAATAGGAATTGCCCACCTCCTAAATAAAGTGTGTAATAATGGAGGTAACTAAGTATCCTCCCACACCCTGCCACACTTGATGCCCAATTATTCCCCAGAACACCTAAACCTTTATGTAACAGGGCTCAGGAAAGAGAGAGACGTGGAAGGCAAATGTGGAGTAGACATTTCAAACATTGTTCCCCTGAATTTAAGGGAAAGGTTCTTTTTGCTTCTATGTGCAAAGTTTGTTGCACCACAAACATGCCTTAAAGCTGTCAGCACAGTACCTTGCTTAACGGCAAGAAGTAGAGATTTGTAGACTTCTCTATATGAGCAAAATTATAACCAAAGCCAGCCTTGAAGATAAGTGACTCTTGCATGATGAAGCTTGTCAACACAAGCTACTATGCTGTTCTCCATGTGAAACACAGGACAGCTTTGTACTTTGCTAATTAACCTGTGATGCAGTTTTGCTTGAATTAGGCATGGGCTCAAAGGGTGACTCACTCATAGTCTTTTGCATTTTGAAAATATCCAGTGAAGGTGGATCCAAAATGGATGAAAATTATTTCCTGTGTGTTTGAGTTTTTCTCATTCAGATTTATAATTCTTTAAGATGAGACAGATGTAGGATAATCATAATATTCTCCATGGCCAAGGGCTTGGTGATCAAGTCCGCAGTTTCAAGGCACTGCTGTGCTTTGCTTTTGGAATCAAGCAGGAGCTCCTGACTTGGCTACTGATTAACAGAGAAACTTTCAACCAATTCTTTGTGAACCTCAGCGTTATCATCTCATAATCACATCAGCAAACCTACCTCACTGAGCTGAATGAAGTAGGACAGAGTAGATAAAGTGCTTGTAATAAAGGAAAACCTGACTAAACAGCATTACTCTGTTCTAAACTTTAACATGGTTTCAGGTGCCTTTCAATTACATGCCAATGTTTATATATTTCCACTATATATACTATATTCACTAAATATAGTGGAAATATGTAATGCTGTAACTGTTTAACTTAATTATTCTCATTCTGAAACAGGAAATAGGCACCATCATCTATTTATTCAAATTGACAAATCATTTGATAAATTTAGATAATGACAAAGAACTTACTGTTGGGGGTTGAAGAGTACGTTTTTGTCAATTTATGAATAAGTGATACATTTCTTCATGTTACTCTTAAAATTTTATGCCTCTACTGGAGGTACTTTTACTCTCCTCTATGCATATTCCCCAGGGACATTGGGAAATGTCTGGAGATGATTTTGGTTGACACAACTAGAATAGAGTGCTAGTGGTATCTAGTGGAAGGAGGCCAGGAATGTTATTACATGTCCTACTGTGCACAAGATACCCCTATAGCAGAGAATTATCCATCCCCAGATGTTCATAGTGTTGGGGTGAGAAGCATGCTCTTGATAGTATGCATTTTTTAGGGTTTATGATATTTGTTTTCATTTGTGGTTTTGGCCAACCCATGAGAACTGTTGAGATAAAAACTGTCCAGTCATAAACTGGTTGGACATAAAGCTGTAAATGTTAAAGTCCTAGTGAGGAATGTCAGAGGGAATTTGATTATCAGGTGGATCAGTGGATTACTCACTCTTAGATGTCCTTCTAATTCCAGGAAGTCCATGATTCCCTTCTTTTTCATTAGAACAATGTTTCAGCAAAGATCCCCTCAAAATATCTACCACAGCTAGCCTTTTCTCAGATTCTACCATCAGAGCCAAGCAGAGTATTCTTGGAATGCTGATGAATGTGCTGAAAATGTTATTTTAAAATAGCATTCTGCTGTGCAACATCATGAAACCATCTCCTGAATGGAGCTGGTTCCAAATGGAGACATGATGTATGACATCACATAGTAAGCTATTAAAACCTTAACAAGAGAAACATCACTAGTGATTTCCAGACAAATCACATGGCTTGAAGCCCCTACAGTTTTCCATATTCCTCTAGATACACAATCAACCCTCTTCTTGAAATTCATAGCATCAAATAAGATACTGTGTGGTCATGGGATAAGCATCACTTTCTGTACAGTGGAGGTCAAGTCTCTGGATAAATTGATGGGTTATGTGGGATTTCTCTCAGTGTTGTCTAGTGGGATGGAACTCAGAACGCTGTTACTTTAAAGAGAAAATAGTAAGTCATTGCTGGGAAATAGTGCAATCCGGGATGATTTGCAATTTGGTTGCTTGCTCTTTAGGTGTGAATTCTATGTGAAGTAGAGGCAGACAATCATGCTTTGTAAGCATCGGAGAGTACAAGTTCATTGACAATCTCATTTCGGCTTAGGTGGGTACGCTGTATGATTGGAATTGCAATCCCACTCACTTTGTCATCTTTCTCACAGCTGAAACATTCTTCCTCCTCATGAATAAACCCAGCGCACCCCTGAAAACCTATTTCAGTTCTCACCTCTTTTTGAAAGTCTCTAAATATCTTCTAATTTTATTAATAATTTATCATTGTCTTTCCATTGACCCACTGAAATGACTCCTCTTTGGTATGTGACTTCAATTGAGATGCAATTCACATACATTAAATTTTCTATCTTAAAGTGGACCATTCAGTGGTTTTCGTATACTACAGAATAATTGCAACTATCACCACATAATCTACAAGGAGCCATCCCATCTAAAAGGAAATATATTCATTAGCAGTCGTCCCCATTTCTCTTCAGTACACCTGCCAATCATTAAATACTTTCTGTCTCCATAGGTTTGCTTTTAGTGGACAGTTAATTTGATTTGTGACACTTTGATCTATTTCTATTTTTCATTTTGTAAAACTATTTCAAGGTTCATCTACCCTACAGCCACTATTAGGGCTTCATTCTTCTTCTGTTTTCTTTGGTGGCCTAATAATTTTCGATTGTATACAATGCCATATTTGGTTGATGCACTCATTGGTTATGTGACATCTAGGCTTCTATCTATGTTCGAGCTTTAGGAGTAATGCTATTGTGAACATTCATGTATGAATTTCTATATGGACCTATTTTTATTTCTCATGAAATAAAGTATATGTAAGACTAGAATTGCTGGCTCACATAGTAACTTCATGTTTAACATTTTGAGGGCTTGTAGACTGCTTCTAAAGTGGTTGTACCACTTTGCATTTCTCCAAGTGGTGTACAAAGGTTTCGTTTTTTTGACATCTTCTTTGACATTTTGTTCTGCATGAGACTGTTGATGTCACTATTGTCCTGAAGATTAATTATCCCACATATGATAGTCTTACCACTCAATTTAGCCTGTAAACAACTTAGGACAATGATCCATTTATTTGCTTTTTATTTTAGTATGTTTCTTGATCGCCTACTCTGTGGCAAGACTTACAAAGTATCAAGGCTATGAATATGAAAATGCTCCACTATGCGGGGGAGGTGCATGCAGTTTGCAGCAGCCTATTTGTGAGTGGCAGGTGCTATAATGACAGCCTATTCAAGGAACAGCCATGGCTTCCCATAATTCATATTGATTGTCTCCCTCCCACAATGCTGTACTTACAAACACTGCTCAAGCCTACTATTTAGTAAATCCTACTTTAGAGAAAGAACAGATCTCTGTGTGTGTCCTCTTTTTAATCCGAATGTAGAAGCTCTGATTTTTCTTGAGCTTTTGTGTTTCAATACCACTTAGCAAATATTCTTAAGGAAATAAACAGCAGCAATATTTTGAACAGTAACTTTGGACTTACAATGGGAATTACTCTGAAGCAGTGAGTCATCGTGAATGCTAATCTTTTGATTTGTGGATTGATAACCTGTTTGACACTCTAGGCTAACAGAGAACAGGCACCTCTTAAATTTTAGTTTCAAGGATTCAAAAATAAACTGTCCGTATGCTGTATTCATCTGCAGGTGACTTCATTTTATATTTGTCTTTCTGTAAATCCAAGTCAGGATTATTGAGAAATTATGCAATGTCAAGAATAAAAGGAGTTGAGTTACAAACTGTTGTAATGAAAGCCTTATTATACCACATGAACACATAATCATATAAATGTAAGAATATGATTATTAATACGCCTCATGTTCTTTTTAAGTGATTTAACAATAGCATTAAATTGTTTTCATCTGAGTACTTAACCACTTAACATAAAATTGTCAACATTTTCCACCCCAAACAAGGTGTGTTCAAGAGTTTCTTGTATGTAGGGAAGAAAATCATTGATCACCTTATACAATTGAGGGAAGAGAGTGACATTTTTTATTCCAGTTTGCAAATCATGTCAATTTTAACAACTACTTAAAAGTTCTGTGGTTTGCTTGTACTTTGAAAAGAAGTTTATGTTAAGGAAAAACTGAAAATGATTTATGTTCACATTAGATAGAGAGGAGGGAATCCTTACTACTTCAGTGAATGTTGAACAACAGGTTGCTCCCGTGGGATTTCTTTCACAGCACTTACCCAGAACTTGCTGATTACTCAGCAGTGGGTTTAAAATTTTACCAGTCTTGACTCCTTGAATGTGCACCACTGTCCTAAGGGACATGGACAACTACTATCCTCATTCTGAAGATTAAGAATATAACTAAGTGTTATAGTTATTTACCTGAGGTCAACCAGGATGTTAGTGTAACCACATGTCATTTGGTGACAGAATGACTGCTCTTGTTTCTCCCAAAGAGAGGAATCTTTGAATTTAGACCAATGTAAGGTTCTGAAGGCCTAATATTATTCCAGATTCCAAAAGGATCTTGGCTGCCGGGTTTTCCCACAGCCTAGGACAGCAATGAAATTAAGTGTGGGTAGTAATAGTACACACTATATCCTACATGCTCTATTGTCTATATCAGTGGTTCTCAACTTTCCTAATGTGACCCTTTAATACAGTTTCTCACATTGTGGTGACTCCCAACCATAAAATTGCTACTTCATAACTGTAATTTTGCTGCCACTATGAATTGTAATGTAAAATCTGATATGCAGGGTATCTGGTATGTGACCCCTGTGGAAGGTTCATTTGATCCCCAAAGAGGTCACAACACACAGGTTGAGAACTACTGGTCTATATAATAGTTTATCTATGCCATAATATTATGTATTATAGATCATATCTTTACAGAATGTTTTCATATTGTGATAGTAGTACTCTATGTTATACACATATCCACTTATATGCATATATTGTACATAAATGCTTTATTGTTGCTATGCTTTTCTATAGCTTAGGTAATATAATGCCTGCTGCTCCTCTCTCTGATTTCCAGAAACTGAAAAGCTATTAGCTTTCCAGGAACTCATTATTCTTCCTTTGTGGTGAGACAGATATTGAGTGGCTAACAGTATAAAGCTGTCTCCAAATACCATGGATGGTTCATGGAAAAAAGACTCAAAGGCCTCAGATGTATCCATAGCTTTGCATCCGGACAGTGGCTTCTCTACACTAACAGCAGCTTCTGCTAAATGGAATTTCTGATTAAAATTGTTATGGGTGAGGCCATCACACAGTAATTTCGTTTCATTTTGTTTCCTCTCTCTTTCTCTCTCTCTCTCTCTCTCTCTCTCTCTCTCTCTTACACCTCATTGTCTATCTTCTTTTTTTCTTTTTGAGACAGGGTTTCTCATTGAATCTAGTGCTTTGAAATTCAGCTAACTGGTTGGCTAGCGAACTCCAGGGATCTGCTTGTGTCCATTTCCCCAGCACTGACAACAGATTGCCACCACAGCACCTGATGTGTATGTTTTTCTGTGGGCGTTGGGAATGAAACTCAGGTCCTCATGTATGCACAGTAAGCACTTTATCAACTAAGCCATCCTCCAAGTCCATTGTAGCAGTGACAGTTTTTTATGATACCGTGTGTGTGTGTGTGTGTGTGTGTGTGTGTGTGTGTGTGTGTGTGTGTGTGTGTGTGTGTGTGTGTGCTTGAATGTTCATGTGTTTGTTTATGTGTATGTTTAATGAGATAAAATAGTGAATGCTATTAAATTTCTAGACGTCCTTGACTAGAGTATTTTAAATTCAGTAGGACATTGCATATGCTTGTACCAGCAAGCTATAATGTCAGAAAATAGACTATCTTAAAACTAAACATCTCCAAGTAGGCTCTGTGATATTTGTTGAAAGGATAAACTTATATCAAACAAATGTAACAAGGATAATCAACATTATATAGTCTTCATTTAAGATAATGTATCTTATCTTGGAATTCATTTTAGAACTTATTTATAAACAAGCTATGATGTAGTTACAATATCACCAAACACTAGATCAGAATCAGGTTTCATACTTAGCAAGAATGATAAAATAGTAAGCACTTAATAAATACTTTGGAAAAAAGAAAAAGAATGGTTGACTACAGTTTTATCAAGTAGTGCAAAAAGGTAACTACTGTTTACCCATTTCAGAGTAGGGAATGAGTGCACAGTCATTTCAAATTTCTTTATGTTGCCTCTGGGTAAAAGAAGGATAATTGAAGAGGCATTTTGAAATTCATACCAGACTGTGTAAACAAGATGTCTGATACTTTAGACAACATCCAGGAAGTGTCTTGCATAGTGCCATGATGATAGCCAGAATTTGCTTGGCTGCTTCACTTTTGAGAGGTTTCAAAACGAGGTGCGAGTTATTCTTTAGGTTAGGGGTTTCTCTGCCTTGTGTGTGACAATCTGAAACAATTACATTTTAACATGTATGTTCCTTTCTATGGAAAGCAATAGAACCTGCAGTGAAGTCTTCTGCTTCTACTATGAAGAATAAGGTTTCCAGCTCTCTGGGATGATAACACTCCTACAGGATGACTCATAGGCTAAACCATGCGGAACAGAGAAAGGAAATATTTTTACTTGGCCATGCCTTCCATTTTAAAAACAAATAATATTTTTTTTATAAAAACATATCACTGGCACAGTTTTCAGGGTTTTTTATTTTTTTTATATTTTTACAAATGGTTGCCGTTTAACCATGTGGTCTTTAATAGTGAAATCACTCAGAGATAATTATTTTTGGAAGGAAATGACAAGGGAAATAGTTATGTACTCAATTTTTGATTATCCAAGATGATTTTGCCACTGGAATTAATATCTTATTTTAGCACATAGAAACAGCCACCTTCTGTCTTTGCTAATCCTTGGAACAAAATGTTTTATAGGAGAATTTTATTCCTTCTCCTGGGCCTCAGGCCTGCCTTGTATTTCCTGTAGCAACTAATGTTTTCCCCATTTCAGCTTGCACTGCCTGGAGAACCAATTGTATAAATCTCTTCAAAGGCCCATGGTCCACGTCCTATCTTGGTACATCAAAATCTGCCATAATAGGGGTACTTATACCATGGAAATTGACAAATGCTCCAAACTGTATCTTTCCTCTAGAGAACTGTAGTTAAAACAATTTCAGCACACAACTACTTCTTGTAGAGAATAAGGTTTTTTATATAAAGTTCATGGCCATAGTCAGAAACTTTGTGACAGCTGCTTCATCTGCCAGTTTTGTAGACAGTAAACGTGTGCATTTGCTCAGCTATCACCATCCCGAACTTGTTAATTTTTGTTGGGCCTGAGGTTCTGCCGGTTCCTTTTGCTTAGGGATCCAACCCCAAGCTCTCTTGCCAATTCCGATTGTTACTCACATGTCTTTCTTTCTTCTGATTTTAGAAAGCTGAATGTTTTGGAAGTCTGGTTTTTAGATCAGTGGGATGTTGCTATATTAACCACAGATGGATACTTGCTCAGATCACAGGGAATTTTGAATAAGTACTTGAAAGACGATGTCTTTTCTCATTCTTTATATTTTATTTCTTCAAGGAATCAGCATAAAAAGAAAAAGTTATAATGTTAGACATATTTAAGTTTGAATGTATTTCAATTCTGTACTTTAAAGTAATCACTTTTTGTTGTCTTATGAATACATACTCTGTTTCTAATTTTATGGTACTGGGGTTTGAACTCAATGAGTAAACAAATTACACACTCTACCACCTGTCTCTTATACACATCTAGATGTGTATAAGAGACAGGTACTGGGGTTTGAACTCAATGAGTAAACAAATTACACACTCTACCACTGAGCTACATTCCTAGCTTAATATATGACTTAAAAAGAATCATATATACAATATACATGGAATCTTCAGCAACAGGTCTTATCAACTGATTCTGATCAGCAAAAGAGTAATGCCAAGAGTCTAAATTGCTTGGGGACCTCTGTGGTACCCCAAAAATAACTTCTATGATGTTATTTTTTACTTGGCATTGGAGATTTTGCTTAGAGAGCTATTGCTTTTAGGACTAGATTTGTCTAGCCATTAAAAGTGAAGGATAGTTTCAGAAGAGGAGACAGAAAGAATGTAAGAGCCTGAAGTTAGAGAGAAGGGCTGTGACATGCCATCTTCTAAGTAAGACATAGTCATGGCAATTGAACTCATGGTAATTGTAACTCCTGGCACAAGGCCTACACAAGACTAGCCTGGTCAACAGTCATTTGTGCTTAGAGGAGGGACTCCTGGGGCCCCACTGTGTACTGTTTAACTATTGCCAACTATCAGATTCCAGGAGAGGGGGACGTGAGGTGTTGCATTCTGTATCAGCTGGTGAGCCACCAGGCTCTAATCGATAGTTCCAAGCCAATGGTCACCCAGATGGCTAGGGTCAACCTCAGTGTGACATTAAACAAAACGACAAAATGTCATGAATGTAGGAAAGCTATCTGTAGGGAAGAAACTGGGAGTGATAGGGATGGAATGGAGATAAAAGAGGATGGTGGAGAGTAATCAGAATACATTCTGTACATGTATGAAAATGTCATAGAATAATTGTAGTAGAAGATATTAATTCTTTGAAAATTTCATACAGTATATTTTGATGATATTTATCCCCCATCACTCCCCCTGACTCCTCCAAGATTCACCCCCGCATTCCCACCTGATCTTTTTGTTTAAATAACTCACTAAATGCCATCTATGCTGCCCTTATACTCATGGGAGTATGCTCATCTGCTGGAGTATGTTCAATCTACCAGGGCCACACCCTTAAAGAAAATCAAGTCTCCTTGCCTTAAATGCCATCATCAATCAATGGCTCCTTGTTTAGGAGTGGGGCCTTATGAACCTGCCTTCCACCTTACAAGAATATTGACAGGTTTGAGCTTGTGCATGCAACCACAACAGCAGGTGAGCTCATGAGTGTGGTGGTCTTGTCATGTCCAGAAGATGCTGTACCTCTTCAATCCTCCCTGACGTCTGGCTCTTATGTTCTTTCCACTCCTTTTTCACCAGTGGTCCCCAAGTCTTGAGAGGTGTTATAGAGATGTCTCATTTGTGGCTGAGTACTCTACTGACACTTATACTCTGCATTTTGATCAGTTGTGAGTTTCTGCATTAACCACTGTCCACTACACAAAGAAACTTCTTTGATAAGGCAAAAATTTTAAATAGAAATTATATAAGCTAACATTCATGCCACTACTGCACCAGTAGGCAGATCCTGTCAGACAGGTCATTATTATATAGCTTACAGGGTTAACAGCTGGGTAAGATCGATGGTTGCTTTTCTCCTCCAGTAATATGCATAGCACCTTCCAGCACTGTGAAAGCTCGCGGTAAAGATGAAGCTGCCAGGTCAATGTCAACTTGATTTTTCCATGTTCTATGAGCCAAGTATTTGATACCTTCTGAAATAGGGTCTTACCATCAAATTCGGGTTGGTAATCAAGAATAGTGGCCATAGATTGAAATATTTAAGGGATCTTTGGGATATAACTGACATACAACTCCAACAGAGGTAACCCATTCCTGACTTTGGTCTTTTTATTTGATAGCCTGGGGTGTCTGGTAGGGGCATTGCTGTCCTGTTATAGGGTAACTTCACTTAAACTCCTTTAATATATGTATATTCTTATATTTAGGGAAGCTTCTGCATTAGCAGTGTTTTACAAGGTCTTTATTGTTATTTATTCCTCCCAGTATTCCATCCTTTCCCATGTGCCCCCATTCTCCTCCCCATTTAACCTTCCTATTCCATTATTGTCCTTTATATCACAGAGTTCTCTTTCCTTCCCATGGCCCTTACTAATTTCCGGACCTCTATGAACATTCCAAATGAAACACAAGTATCTAATGATTCAAAACTAACATCCACAAATGAGAGAAAACGTGACATTCATCTCTCTAGGTCTGTATCCCCTCACTCAAAAAGATTGCTTCTAGCTCCATCCATAAATCTGCAAATTTCATAATTTCATTTTTCTTAATGTCTGTATAATATTTTGTTATATAAATGTACCAATATTTTTGTTATTCATTTAGCCATTGATGGACATCTAAGCTATTTTCAATTCCTGCTTCTATCCATTTTTTTAAAATAGCATGATTTCATTCTTTATGGCTGAATACAAATCCACTGTGGGTATATGCCACATTTACTATGTAAAAATATTTTTATTTTCAATTTATAAAATAAAATATAACTATTTCATTCTCCCTAATCCACCTTCCCTCCATGTAATACTTCTTTGCATGCTCACCCTGCTCCCTCTCCAGTTTAGATGACTTTGTGCATAGGGAGAGGTAAGAATTGAGCTTCATTCTTCAGCATTTGGGTCTCCAGCTTTCCCAGCACCAGGTGAAATGTTGAAAAGAACACATTTTATCTTATGTATAACTTTAGTTTTTTGCCAAGAACCAGTTGGCTGTAGCTGTGTGGTTTTATTTCTGGGTCCTGTGTTCTATTCCATCAGCCTATGTATCTGTTTTGTGAAAACATTGTCTTTTTTAACTGTATCTGTAGCATAATTTGAAATAAGATATTGTGATACCTCCAGCCTTGCTCCTTTTGGTCAGGATTGCTTTGATTATTCAGGGTTTTTGTGTTTTTATATTAATTTAAGGATTAATTTTTCAAGTTCTGTGAGAAATTTCATTAGAATTTTGATGGAAATTGCATCATTCATGATCATTATTTTTGCTGATATAATCACCATCACCACATTAACTCTGCCAGTCCTTGAACATGGAAGTCTTTCAAATGTCTAGTACCTTTAGCTTTCTCCTTCATTGTGCCATAGTTTTCACTATGGAAGCATTATCTTGTTTAGGTTTGTTCTCAGGTGTTTTATTTTTAAAGGATATTATGAATAGGATTGTTGTCTTGATTTCTTTATCAGCAAACTTAGTGCATGGCTTTTAAATTCAGCTTCTTCACTGATATCATTTCTTTGAGTTCTTTGGTCAAGAGTGGAGAGTTTTCTAGTTATAATAGCAGATAATCAACAACCAGGGATAATTAGTGCCATTTTTATCTGTTTTATTTCTTTTTCTTCAAATATAGTACTTTAATTTTAACTTACTAGATTTGTAATAATTATTAAATAGCCTCATTTTATAATTGACATTTTATAATTCTTAGAATAAATAAAAATTAAACTTATTTCCTTTAAATAAAAAATTACTTAACCAATAACAAATGATATAAACTGATTCTTAAATTGGACTGTGTCTTTTAAAGGATGTTCTTGGTGCTGTCTATCCATACAATGGAAAAGAGCCTACTCTAAAAAAAAGCACACAAACTTAGGGATACAACTGAAACAAACACACCACAGTCTTGTAGACCTTTACTTTCCCATTGTAAAGTGTGACGTGCTCAACTTTCTTTCTGAAGATCAAGGTCAAGTGTATGTGCATTGTAGGGATGTTCTTCTTGGTTTCTAAGAGTATATTGTAAAAAGAAAGAAAGCTGCTAGAAGAACTTGAGAGACGTTAGACATTGGATCCAGAGGTCTGCCTTCCATTTTACTTCTATTAATTTTGTACTTAAAAACTCAATTTTCCTGCCTTAGAATGGGGGCATTTGCCACTGTACCTTATTAATTTTACCTTGGGCAGGAAAATGAGATAACTGACGTGAGATTAGTCTCAGAATGTAAAGAGTTTCCTAAATGTCAGTCAGTATGATTTTTATTGCAATAATTTCCTACGACTCATCCCCTTCTGATTTCTCTCCTGAGAGTCAAATTAGGTTTTGATGAGCTCACTAGTCACTCACTGTTATCAATTAATTAAGTAGTGATGAAATGAAAAACCTAAGCTAAAGAAATTGAAGTAATAGGAGGGTGTTGGGAGTGGTAACACAGGAAGAGCCCTGAATGACCAGAAGTAGGCAGCCATAGTAGAGCTCTGTTGAAAGAATCTTACATAGAAAGTAACAGTAAAGGCTAAGGCCAGGCTTTGAGATCCTCACTGACAAAAGATCAAATGGAAGACCAATACTCAATGGGCTATGCTTCCAAGAATTATCAGGCTTAAATAGGTTCCTAGTAGGAAAACCTGACCTTTTCATTTTCTTGTGGAAGTTAATCAAAGATATGAGGATTGTATGCTAGTGGTTTAGGGTTGAGTAATACCTTACTTGAAGAATACTTCTTTATATTTTCTATTTTGTTCCTATGCCCGCATATCCCCTACTCCAAAACAGGTGTTCAGACGTTCTTTCTCAAAGCTAACTGCACATTAGAATCATCCAGTCATTTTTCATACCTCACTATTCAAATTATGGTCTTTAGACCATCACTGCTGATATCCAGCAATGTAGAACACAGGAAAATCCCAGAACTGCTCAATCTGAACCCAAATTTGAGACAAGACCCCAAGGTAGCCCACCTGCAATTTAAGGCATGTCATATAGTATTGGGCCAAGGATCAGACTTATTTCTAGAAATTTTTATTTATTTTGTCTGGGAAGAAGCCTAGGCATATCTTTGTTGTTGTTGTTGTTGTTTGCTTTTGGAAGTCCCAATCATTAATTAGTAAGAACATACAGTCAAGTTTCTTGGTCAGTGGCTTGCTTGTTCGCATTCTTAGGTACATAGTCACACTGATAACCATCAAACATGTAGAAAACAATTGTTTAAATTGCCTGTTTTAGAACCTCCACTCATAATTCTCTGTTACCTGGCTTGGAATTAATAGTCTCAATAATGTGTAAATATTTCCCTAAAATTGTTCCTAGTACCTATTTAAGATGACTCATCACAGATCAAGTGTTTAGATGATTAGTTTTCTTTGTCTTTCTAAACCAGATAAGACTCTTGGTGGAACCCTAACTCATCCATGCTGTCATACTGAGAGTTCTATTATTCTTTACATACACTTGCATGACAGTTTTGAAAAACATCTTAATATCCCATCTTCAATTGGATTTCTATAAAGTGTGGAAACTAAGTGGCTTAGAAGAAATGAATATAAGTGGATAATTTGCAAAGCCCCTATTATTCCTAGAATATATGATTAAGGAAGTTTAAGATATAGTATTCAACATGAATATTTTACTTTAACATTATTTATTAAATACTGATGATAAAGTACTCTCTTTAGATGTCTTCCTTTAAAGAATTCCCAATGTATCTTAGATAAGCATTCTTCCAATAATTTAATTAAATTTCAAATGCAATCTTCACTGTAGTAGATTGGAGGTCCAAGGTTCTAATTGTGAAGTCCTTGATTTTGAATTTTTGTAAACCAACAAGTAAATGTTCTTAGTGATTGTGTTTTCAGCAAGAGACATTTTCATTTTTCCTGAACTCAGAATATAAATTGTACACACAGAGGCTTATTTTATTCATGTTTCAAACGAAAGGCAGGGAGTATCTATTATTATCTGCAGAAACATTAACCATATTATCTAGAGCAGGGTTTATTATCCAAGGTACCATTAACATTTTGAGCTAGATAATTATTTGTTTTGAGACATAGTCTGTGGTATTGTAAGATGTTTATTTAGTATGTCCCTGGCTTCTACCCATTAGGCGCCAGTACAAGCCCCCATTTATAACAATAGAAAATGTCTGAGATATTGTCAAATGTCCTTTGAGAGAACAAAATTGCCTCCAGTTGATTGTCACTGTTCTTGAGAATAGATGGAAACAGAAAAAGAACCAGTCCATGTTTTACAGCCCAAGTAAGGCACTCTTAGTTTTTGTGTGGTTCTTTGTCACCATGACAAAATGCCTGGCAGAACAGCTCATTTGGAGGAAAGATTTCTTTCAAATCATGATTTTAGAGGATTTTATTTCATCATGACAGGGAAGGCATGGTGGCAGAGTAATTGTACCCGTGGTAGAGGGAACATATGGCCAGGGTTCTTCACAGGACTGGTATAGACAAGCACAGCTCAGAAACAGAGTCAGACACAGCTTTCAAGACCTGTCTTAGGGACTTACTCCTGCAGGTAGACCCTATCACACAAATATTCTCCAGCCTCTCCAAAAGATTCTACTAGCTGTGCACCAAGTATTCCAACATGTGAGCCCCTAGGAGCTAGTTCCTATCCAAATGGTCACAGCTTCCACTGTCACTCATTTGTACTTTGTGTCTGTGTGAATTGCAGTGAGTGGGAAAAGCATTGGTACATTGGATTTCTATTTAGAGATGGTTCCAAAGGTTTCAAATAATTGCCTCTTTACAAACCACACAAACATATTTCTACCCTTTCTTTCTGAGTTAAGAAAGCATTCTTCTTCCTGAATTTTAAAGCTCTTTAAGCCAGGTGAAAAAAATGAGCCATTTATCTGCCAAGGTCAAATAAGGAAATTGCTGGCTGTAGTGATTGGAGGCTCTTCATGTGGAAGTGGCTGCTTAGGCCTAGTATTTTACCGATATGTCATTTCAAGTTTTCCTTCTGAATATACAAAGCAGTCGGTTATGTGAGACCCTGGTTGTACATGGAAATCATGTGGGGCTATAAGTGGCATAGTTCTTAAATCCAAGCCCCAGAGAGCCCAGCTTAATTGTGCAGAGTTGGGCACAGGTAAATATAGAGTTTTGGGGTACAACGAGGCTTGCTCTCCACTTCTGGATTCTGTCTGGCTTTAGTGCATTTAGCCTTCATTGATATCTTCCCCCTTCACTTTCTGGCTGCTTTCTTCAGTAGCATGCTCATCAAACTCTAGCCTATCCCTTCTTACTGCTTTTAACCAAATGTTTTCTCCAAGTGTTCTTCTTTTAGTTAGATGCGAGCTTGTAAGGAAGCTGCTGGTGCAATCTAGTCCACTTCATTCATGACCTTCTTTTGATTGTTGCCTTCATGGCAACTGTTAACCTTATTCCACCTGAAAAAACCTTGATTGTTTTTGAATGGGTATTTATTACTCTGCCAGCAGATCTTTATCCTCAGTTCCCATCTATGTTTCCCATCACCGCTGGCCTCTATTTTTTCCTTATTGCTATTTATAGATTTTCTTTTTCTTTGTGCTTCGTCTTATTGATTTTTCCATCCTTAGATGACATGCTCACATTTTGCGAATTCTTAAGTGTGTTTCAAGATAGTGGGAGAGTCCATTTTATTTCCTAGGCCATGATCTGTTTGCTTTTTTGGTCCCCACCTGCCTGTTATTTTTCTCTTTAGAACAGCGTACTTGGTTTGTGTGTTATTTAAAATGGCCCTGTGGCCAAACCTGAGTATTACCATGTGACACCTCATGTCTGCAGGGCTCCAAGGTTCCTATTATGGTCAGTGGATCTGGGCGTGGCAAACAAGCCTAGGCCTCAGGCATCTCATCACGTCTGGATTCACCTTTTCCCTTCCCACAAGATGGGCTACTCACCTGCCCTCTAACTACTTAGCTGACCTCTCCCCAAGCCCTGTGTTTCCAGTACCCTTTGACCGCTTAGTGTCCTTGTGTGTATTTCTATGATGCCATACCAGGGAAATCTTGTTTCTTCTGGCAAATTTATCCAAGGGAAAATCATTACTCAAACCTACACCATTTTCTCCCATATTGGTATTACAATCATTACAAAGTGATTCTTGGGGATTCCTTGTTCTCTTTCGTGGAGAAAGTTTTATTTATATCCACACATTTTGGCTGTGTATGTGAGAGAAGAGGAGACATAGCGGGTTGTTGGTAGTAGGGAGAGCTTGGACTCATAATCTTGGCTGAATTCACTCACATAATTTTATGCATCTCATTGTTCTTCCTATAGATCTTTATCCTTTAAAAAATTGATACTGACCTATCCCTTGCACTTTTTCTAAGCATTAAAAGATCATTATCCCTTTATTTACTCTTTGCCCCATTCAACTGTGAAATAGGATAACTATGTGAATACAGTTTATGTATTAATACTTTCTAGTTTATGTTCAAAAGCAAGTGAAAAAATCCTGTTCTAGTTTTCGAGCTCCAACTCTATTTCATTTTGTCATCCTCTAGTCTTCATATTTTTGAAGTGTCATCACTCCTTAGCCTATTGCTTCATAAACCATAACCAACTGAATTTTATACACAAGTGAAATAAGAGGAAGTGGCTGCTTTGATGCCATTTTAAAAGAGGTGAAACAGTTTGAAAAGAACCAGCTTCCCCACTATTATACTGGTTGAAAATTTTTGTGTAAGATTCAGCATCTGGATCAGAAATTGGGATCCAAATAGGAAAGCTACTTATGGCAAGTAGCATAGGCCAAGACTCAAAAATATAACTTGTGTAATAAAGATTACTCTTTGTGAGTTTTGTGTTTCTCCTCAATTGATGTGCAGAGAAAGGTTATGGATGAGAAAAACAAGGCAACATAGCTAATCAGGCAGTTTCCTTCACAATCCTCTTCAGCTTGATCATAGATCTTACTCTTCATAATTAGAGCATCCAATTTTAAGAAAAGGTCAGACAAGCCCTTGCAATCCCAAGATTGCTCCTCTTTGGGATCCTGAGTTGTTCTTGTTGCTGTTTAATCATGTATTATTACTCTCTCTCTCTCCCTCTCTCTCTCTCTCTCTCTCTCTCTCTCTCTCTCTCTCTCTCTCTCTCTGTGTGTGTGTGTGTGTGTGTGTGTGTGTGTACATTCAGTCATGCATGTGCCACATCAGGCAAAGTAAGATCAGAGAACGACTTTTGGGAGTCCATTCTTTCCTTTGACCATTGGTCATGAGGATGGAAGTTAAGTTGTCAGGCTTGCATGGCAATTGCAAACTTGTTGGCCAGCTCCTGGGCCTTTAAAGTCACTTTAGATCAAGAATAAGATCCTCGTGAGAGTTTTCAGATGTTTTTCTCCACAGGGAACCATGAAGCCTGATGTTTCCTTGTGGGACTCCCAGTCCTGCTCCTTAGAACTTGATTGGTTGATCTAAAGATAGCCTGCAAAAAGGCTCTTAAAATGACATGCCTTATTGATTTTGGAATGTTCTGGTGAATGCCATTCTGATTGATGTCGTTTATGTGGAGGAGACTTTGGATCAAGGCTCATAGTGATTTTCATGAAGAAAAAACATGAGACCTAATAAACAATGTGGAATTTACATATCTAGACACAAAAATAATTATTGTTGGTAGTAATGTGACTGAAGGCTCCACAAATACTTCTCCATTCAGGTAAATTTCTAGCCAGTGAATGTAAGGGATATGTGATGTCAAAATAAGCTGCTTTGGTCTCACTAATTTTTCTGTATACGTGTATTTTCTTTCTTGGGTTTTATTGGTCATTGTCTCCTTTGTATTTTGACTTGTTTGGGCCAGATCTCAGTGACTCTGGTGATTTACTAGCTTAACAAATATAGACTCTATGTTGCAAACTCATACGTATGGATGGTATTTATTCTGAACACGTCCTGAGCAGCTACATCTTCTTTTCTAACATGGCAAAGCTAGATTATTCATTGTGCAAATGTTGCAACTATAGAAAGAATTATAAGTAGTAAACAATAATGAAAATTCCCTAGTATATGACATATGTCATGTAGTATGTGTATTCTTGACTTATTTTCTCCAGATGTCAATGAAAATGGACTAAAACTCATAAACTGTAGAGGCAGCTTCCACAAATACAGCTCTTTGGAGTTGTGTCTGATCATTAAAGCATTCTCTATGAAATAGACATTAATATCTTTTAAACAAAAGCATGTCTATTTACTTATTTATCTTTGCCTTGATAAGTATTGAAAGGTTTTTGAGACCAATCAGAACATCCATAATTCTACTTTGAAATTAAATGAAGAATATCTCTATGTTTTCTTCCTATGGTGAAGGTGATGATCTTGTTAACTACTAGCGCAAATAGTGCAACCTAGGATCTATCTTATTGCAGTAGGGTTTGAATAAGCTAAACTCTGCGTCCTCATCACCATCTTCATTATTGCCATCACTGCTCCAACCATCTCCTACATTTCATCAACTATCACTGTCATCGCCATCAGTTTCATTTTCCTTGTCATCATTCAATACTTGGTTTCAAGAAGCTAAATAGGTATTTCTTTCTCTTTCAAGGAACTCCTGCCTATCCTCTTCCTTGTAACAAAATCCTGTTGATCACTGGTGATGTAGTTTTGTAGTGTCCAAATCTCAGACCATTATCTTACACAACATTAATTTTTACTTGTCTTATTTCTAATGCTTCATCTTAAAATCACAAGACAGAACACCAAGACAGTTAACTTTGTCATCTGTCGCCTTCCAGAATCAAAAATAGCTGTTGCTGCAGTGTTTGGAATAAAAAAGCTTAAGAGAACTTTGTATACAGAAGTGATTTGTACAGCCTTTGCTCCTGAATTCACGCCAGCAGATATTTTTATCCTGTTAGGAAGTAACTAAAAGGTTTATTCAATTCTAGTCCGCCAGCCTCTGTAGCTCCCATCTGATAAACGCTTCTGCCTGTGTGAGAAAGTTCTGTGCTCCCCCTGGTGGCAAAATGTCAAACTAACAGCCGTGCTCCTTAAGAGAGGGTATTGAGAAGATACGGGATGAATGTTGCCTTAACCTTTTGACCACTTTCTTGCGAAATTTCATTGCCTCTTTGGTTGCTTTTGTTCTTTGAGTAACAGATGATTCTTATCGTCTGGGGTGGTTGTGATGACAGAGATTTGAAAAATTGGCATAGCACATGGCCTTAGGGACAACTGGAGAAATACATCTATGTCTTAAAAATCATGATAGTTTCAGTATAATCACATGTTCTACATGTTAGTCATGGAAGTAGGCTTTAGAATTTGTGATAATAGAAATACATACTGGGTTTATCGTATTGCCTCTGACTGGAATTCTAAATACTATGTACACACTCAATATTTTTTTTAAACCAGCAGCTAGAAACTTACCTATCTATGGTCACAGAATCTAGACGGTGTTGACTCAAGCAAGGACTGTTTTTTAACTCAACACTCACAAATTTTTATCTGGTGCTGATTTTGTGGCCAGAGCCCATGTCACATGATCAAATACATCCCCATTTAATCCATGCTTCCAATAGCTCTATGTGAAATGAACAATAACACCCTTACTCTAACAACATGGGTACCCTGCTTCTCAGAATCACAAGGGCAGCAGAATGGTTAGCACACATTCTACTTTAGATGTCCTTTTCTTTCTTTCTTTTTCTTTCTTTCTTTCTTTCTTTCTTTCTTTCTTTCTTTCTTTCTTTCTTTCTTTTTAAGAGCCTGTACTCTAAGTCAGTGAGCCAGCAGCTCTCAGTGAAAATGATTTGGTTCCCAGAGGGCATTTGACCATGTGTGGAAGCGTTTTGAAGGGATATGCTTAAAGGATCTAATGTTTGGAGAACAGGGGATTCTACTGAATATCCTGTAATGAAGACTTCCCTGAGTGCAAAGGTCAGTAGCTGAGGCTGAGAGGCCAATGCTGTTGCCAGTGCTGTCCATGGAACAGCAGCATCTGCAACACATATTTATTCCAAGGCCCCATCAAAACCCCAGTGAACCCACAACTCTGGGAAAGGCCCATTGGGGGAATGGCTGGGAACATGTCTTACAAGTCCCTCGGGTTCTTCTCATGCATGCACACAGGAGAATCTCTACTCTAAAACGCCAGGCTGGCTTGTGTCTGATTGACCTGGACACCCTTGATGGTTTCCTCATCACTTTCCTGTGTTCCATTATTGCATAGAAGTTTCTCTTCAAGGATCCAAGAGGGGAAAGTCTGGCACATATTAGGAACAAGTATGACTCATGGGGAAATCAGTGTAATTACAAATCCAGGAACCACACCCCACTGAAAATCTAGGAAGGCAAATCTTTTTCCTCGTGTTATTTTTTTCTACTGTAAGTAGGGAAGTCTTAGAAACACAATCTAGGCTCAAAAATTTCAACATGTACACAGGTTTGGTCTGGATTTTTATCAAAAGTTAACCTTAATATTGAATTTAATAAAGTCCTAGAAGAGGATAGGGCCACAGACTATTAAATTTGAAAGTCACATTGATTTTCTGATTTATTGACAGCTCCCAAATAGGTCTTGTATCTTCTGTATTTGTGCAGTCTTTAAATATTTTATTGTTGATGGTGTCACATGTTTATATAATTGAAGTTTAGTTATTTCATGCCCCCTTTCCCCTCTCTCCCCCACTGCTCTTTTCATGTCTTCTCTTTGTACGTGGCCCACTCATTGAGCTCAATTCATTCCTTACCTGAGTGTGGGAGATTATTTACTGGAGCAGGGACAGTCTATGTCTACATCATTGAAGAAAATGACAACCGCCCTCCACAACAACTAGTAACATCTCTTCAAGGAGGGATGGGCCTCACAGTACTTTCTACTGGGATTCCAAATTGCTGGGATGCACAGAAATGCTAGTTTTCAAAACTCAAGTTTAGCCCAGTATCAATAACTTCTTTAATATCAGAGAATTAAATGGATGCATCTTAATTGTGATATCATCATTTTATGGCAGAACTTTTCTCTAAATATTTCATTATGCTAAGTAATCAGAAGTATGAGTCAGTAAACTACATGCAGAAATTCCGCTTATTCACCTCTGTACATGGTGCTACGAACCTGTTAGGTGAAATTAGAAGAGCCAGATCACTTCACAGGCTGAGAATTTGGAGATAGGAATAATCTAGGAAATGGGATCCAGGATGATCCTGCAGTGAGAAGGGACTACTAGAAAAATGGTTGTACCAGTTTCCTGTTCTTTAAGGCTGTCTTCCATTTTCCTCAAAATTGTTAGCACAGGAATTTGAAAGCATACTTCACATGAAGTGAAGTACCAATTTAAGAAATGTGAGTTGCGGGGCTGGAGGGGTGGCGCAGAGGTTAAGAGCACTGACTGTTCTTCCAGAGGTCCTGAGTTCAATTCCCAGCACCCACATGGTGGCTCACAAACATCTGTAATGAGATCTGGTGCCTTCTCCTGTATACATAATAAATAAATCTTAAAAAAAAACTTAAAAAAATGTGAGTTGCTGAAACCTACTTCTAGTGTTTGAGAGGCTCACATTCTGTCAATGAGCCTGATCCATAAGCTCTGCAGACTGGGGGTCAGAACTCACTCTGGATGAGTTTGAGGACTCAGGATCCACAACAGCCTTCCTAATTCTGAATCCAGATGGAGCCCTCTTTCTCTGCATTTGAGCCTCTACTGTGGAGGAGGTTACTTAGCAAAACTCTGCTGAATGAGGAGACTTTCAGAGAGCCCAGAGGTGTGAGGGAATGTTTGCCCAGTCCCAATTACATGCTGACATTCTTCCTTTCCCTATCTATCATAGTCCTCTATCCCAGCTCCCAGATTCCTGCTGCTTGGCTCTTAACTGAAGGCAAAATTGAAGGCTACCACAGGAAACCAGATAATCAGCTCATTAAGTAACCTTAGTTCTAAACACAACTTGAAGCCCATCAACTGTGGCCCGAAGGGGGTCCCAGAACTTCCCTATCTTGGGAAGAAAGTTCATGAGAAAATTTTAGTGTTACTTCCGGTTTTAAGACCATGTTCCGAATACTTAAAATCACTAAATAACAGACAAATGAATAAGTGGAGCATTTCTGTCCCAGCTTTTAAAGGACTTCAAAATATAAATATTGCCATTTGTTGCTAAAGGATTTTATTTGTGAAATCTGATGACACATATTTTTATAGCTAGTGTGAGTTCATGGAATTCCACACTCCCGAGAACAGAATTTGTTTGCAGATTCCTTCTTGTCATCTTTGAAGGGTAGATTCCAGCTTCTGGAACACTTTATCTTTTCCAATGCCAAATGCAACAGTGACCAAGGAACAATGCAAGGGAACCCAAATGGCTAAATAGAGAAAAATACAGAATAGTTCAGTGCAAAAACAACACATTGAATAGAAGAAACTGTGGTAATGAAATGGTACTTCTGTATGAAGCTTTTCAATATCTCTTACATTCACTCTTGTGTTCAAAGTCTGTGTGCCATGCAGAATGCAATTTATCATGGGCACTGTGACATGGCCATTGTTTTCAGGTCCTTTCTACTCAGATGGGGCATGTTTTAAGAAAGATAATTGATGGAAATGCACATTTTCAAAGAAAGATAGCTGGTTGTTTTCTTATTTCTATAAAAAGTCATCACTGGCTTTAATTTTTAAAGGAAATATTTTTTCTCAAATAATTCACTGGAGATCAGCAACTCATTTTGTAGTTTAAGGAGCAGGAAAAGCAGTGTTTAATCATAAACAAGGGTTATTGATCTATAGTAAAGGTCTCTGTCTACAGACAGTGGCTCTGGATAATGCAGTTTAAAACAGCTGAGTCTAGCAACCAACTTACTCATTTCCTATTGTGAGGGGATCAAACTCTGCACTGTGCTTATGGTTTTATTATTTCAGCAGCAGAACATTTTATTCAGTTAAGTGAGTAGAAGACCAGTCATTGAGTTAGATCCAGTGATTAGTGACAAGATTTTACTTTGTACAAGGAAGGGCTGTATAATTTATATACCCTACTGGTGTGACACACATATGAACTATTTCTACTTGGTGAGAGGGAGGCATTTGTAACACTAGTCAATAGACGAGATACTAAGGGTTTATAGAGGTTATACCATCTTGCATCTTGTAATAAATAAAACCAACATACTTTGATTCATTTTTTACCCTTACTTTCTAATACCTTAAAAACATCAGCTTCGATGTTCTTTTAATTTTATTGACAGATGTTAATGG
>LZPO01086574.1:873188-892400 GCA_001675575.1 Neotoma lepida
CTTTCTCTCTTTCTCTCTGTAATGTCTGACTGTGGGTCTCTATATTTGTTTCCATCTGCTGTAGGAGGAAGCCTTTCTGATTATGGATGAATAAGATGCCAATCTATGAGTATAACAGAGTAACATTAGGAGTAATTTAATTGTTACTTTTTTGACTAGTAGTACTTGGTTTTACCTTAGGTCTCTGGGCTATCTAGACACTGGTTCTTGGTCACCCAAGCAATGCCAGGTATGAGTTCTAGCTCATGGAATGGGCCATAAGTCAAGTTAGACATTAGTTGGTCATTCCCACAAAGTTTTTGCAACCATTGCCCTAGCATATTTTGCAGGCAGAACAGATTGTAGATCAAAGGTTTTTTGGTTAGGTTGGTGTTTACTTTTCTCTTTTGGTAGTCTGTAGAGTACCATTCTGTGTCATAGACACTAGAATATGCAGCTTGACCTCTCCATGTTCAATGAGTTGTGTGGGGTGTTGTCTTCTGCAATGAGGCCTTGTTATCAGTTGGCGGACAGGTACCTATTTCTTGACAACAGTCTGATCCCCATTTCTTTTAATTAAAACTCCAATGCTCACACTTAATAAGTCAAGGGCTTTATCTTCACATCATAGCTAATACTTCTAGATGCTTTGTATACACAGGAGAATGGAGAGCAGGACATGGCAGTGTCTCACTCTTCTGACTGTAATTCATTCTCATCTCCTCAAATTGCTTAAGGCCCATCTCTTGTCTTGGTGCTGGTCAGTTGCATCATTGCAATCTCTTTGCATCTCCCTTTTGAAACCCACTGAACCTCTCAGGGTTTTGTGACTTCACCTTTAAACATAGCCAATGTTCTATCTTCTTGGAATTCCTGGTCTTCTGGTTTCACTCTTCCTGAAAATGTATTTTCAATTGATAGTACATGAGTCTTGGGAAAGAAGGAAGGTAAATGCATGTATCTACTCTGCCATCTTGTCTTAGAAATACTAATTTTTATAACTGATTCACTTTTTAAAAGTTTATGACTCATTTAACTGATTTAGTTATCATCACAATGATGATAAATACTAGTGGCAATAATGAAATTGTATTAACCTTTCTTTATGATTATTTTCCTCATCATCTTTATCCTTTATTTTTTCTTAATGTCATATTTTAATATAGGAAAGCAATCTGCTTCTCATGATAGCTAAAGAGAATAAAAACACAGTTGCTTGCAAATATTAACTCAAAGAATGTAAAACATATGTTTTTAAAGAATTATCTCTTTAGATATAAGTGTCTAGGAAGCAAGTTTAAGAGAGAGAAAAGACACAAGGGTGGGAGGAGAGAGATAAGTCAATGACTTTTGGGGGAAAAATGATGTCAAATATGTGACAAATCTTAAAAGAAACACACCAAGAGATTTTTGTTCCCGTGAGAATTGTGGAGTTGAAACTTTGTAGATGAATTCTCATCCAACGACAAAGGAAATCAAAGAAAGCTGAGTTCTATCAATATTATCTTTGAGCAACAAGCTTATTTAGCAATAAAAGTGGTGTGTGTGTGTGTGTGTGTGTGTGTGTGTGTGTGTGTGTGTGTGTACTCAGCCATTGGGCTGCATCTCTATAGGTCTTTGTGTATCTCTTTCTATCTCTCTGACAGATTCTAACTGGGGAAGTTTCTCTCACGTTGGATTAGATTGGTCCCACCTGGACAGTTCAGAGCACTGCCCCTCCACCTTTAAGGTCCATTCAATAAGTTACATACGCAAAGCCTCTCCTACAACACATGGCAACATTTTGAGAGGATCTAGGGATTGGTATGTGGATATCTTTGGGGACCATTATTGTGCTTACCACACCATGGTTGTCAATACACAAGTTTGGGGTATTATTCTCCCCAACTGAACCCTACTCTGTTTGTGACTACATGATTATGTCTGCATTTTATTTCTTCTATATTTCTATCCCCAATTTGTTTTATGTTTTTATGCTATTGCCTGGTTTCTACCTTTTCTTTTCCTTTTTGTCATTATAATACTTTTTCCTCGTTAGCATTTTCTTTGTAGTCCACATTAGTTGGCATTTGAGAGCTGTTTTGAACTTCTTTCTATCTTCCTGTTCTTTTCTCTCTAATTGAATTTGCTTATCACTTTCCTTTGAGCTCACTTGAGCTCTGTTTTTTACCCATAATTGACCAATGTCTTTTTCTGTCCTTTCCCAGCTAGCTTCTTCCCCTTTTAACCCTCACTCTCATCCAGAATTCTTATCTCTCCAGGCACACATTGTTTAACTTTTGTGGTTCCTTCAGCCTTGACTGTGCAGTTAATAGTTTGGCAAGCAGAGGAGCTGCGGTAGCAGACATAGCAGAACAAAGCCACTGGTGCTGAGAATCACAGCCATTCTTGTACAGGTTCACCTGAGGAGGCTGTGTGCTCTACAACCAAGCTTTAGCTCTTTGGAAAACCCACTAACACCTCATCGGGTAGCCTTAAAACCCGAAATGTACATGATCATTTATTATACCTATATAATCTCAAAGGTATCTTCAATAACAAAGCTCAGAATACAATTTGGAGTAATCTAGATGATCCAGCGTGAATGAAGTCCTTTGATGTTAATTTTCTGACATACAGCAACAGTTACCAATTACCAAGCATTTAAAATCTAAGTACTCTACATCATTGCTTTCTCATATTATATATATATATATATGTGTGTGTGTATGTGTGTGTGTGTGTGTGTGAGTGTGTGTGTTTGTGTGTGTGTTCTATGATTCTAATAAAGAGAGTATTATATCAGAATTTTAGTGATCATTACTGCAGAATTTTCACTTAAGAACTTGCAGGGTAAGCTTATTGATGATGAGATGATAATGAGTTACATTTGTGTATAACTCGGGTTTTTTATCTTTTTAAGTCACAGACCTAATATGTTCACAATAAGATATAGTCAATTTTTCTTCTCAAAGAACATGCATGAATACACATGCGTGTGTGTGTGTGTGTGTGTGTGTGTGTGTGTGTGTGTGTGTGTATGTAAAATATGGCATCCGCATTTGGATGTTTTCTTTATAAATCCATTCTAGAAGCCTTTACAGAGAAAATATGAAGTTAACAAAATAGAGATACTGTTCTAGACATGGTAGGTACGTTTGGTCACTAAAAGAAATAGTTCTTTTGAAAGAGATCATCCTGTAGAATAGGGAGTATCACAAACTGATGGATGTGTAGTATTTCTACTGCCAGTAAACAAGATAGTGGCTATAATGATGCAGAAGAGTTGGTTCAATTGTTAGGAAGCTTTCTCAGAGGTGACATTTCATCAGAGATATGACTTAAGCAGGAAGCTGATACTTAAAGGATGAGTCAACTATTGTTAACAGCTTGCTATCACTTGGGTTCCTGTGTGGGAAGTCAATTTAGATAGTCAGACAAAACCCTTTTGTCGGGTAATGTGAAGAGCTGGTTGGTTTTAGTGTAAGTTCTTGTACATAGCCAAAAGTAACTAGAAATTAGCACACTGTAGGGAGCACAAACTCTTGCAGATTTATTTGTTTTTCCAATTGGACTAAACAAACATACAATTACCTATTAAAATAGAAGCTCTAAAAGTGGTATTAGATTGCCCATACCTAAGGAATTAAGAGAACAAATGGTTGCAGCTCTTCTTTAAAAAAAGAAAATTTTGTAAAATGCTAACATCTTAAATTCTTATAGGGTCTAACTATACAGCATTGTCGAACTCGAAACTTCATGATGCTAGAGATATTTGATAAGTACTTTGTCCTTATTAATATTCCTTTGAGATTTCTCTTTTTTTATCCCAATCTTTTATCCCTTTTATTGAAAATAGATTTTTTTCCCTCACGTACTATATCCCCTCCCTCTGTTTCTCCCAGTTCCTTCCCACCTCCCCTCCCATCTGGATCTGCCCCCTTTCTGTTTCTCATTAAAAAACAATTGGGCTTCTAAGGGATTATAATATAATATAATATAATATAATATAATATAATATAGTATAGTATAAGCCGTTGTGGCGCACGCCTTTAATCCCAGCACTAGGGAGGCAGAGGCAGGTGGATCTCTGTGAGTTCAAGGCCAGCCTGGGCTACAGAGTGAGTTCCAGGAAAGGCGCCAAAGCTACACAGAGAAACCCTGTCTCAAAAAACAAACAAATAAACAAATATATATATATATAATATAGTATAAATTGTAATAAGATAAAACAAAAACTAACACAGTGGAATAGGACTAAGAAAAAAACAGAAGGAAAAGAGCCCAAGGAAAAGATACAGAAGCAGAGACCCACTTGTTTGCACACTCAGGAATCCCATAAAAACACTAAACTGGAAGACATAATATATGCACAAAGGACCTGTAGGGTAAAAAGAGATAAAATATATAAATAAAATAAAATAATTAAAAATAAGATAAGTTTAAAAAACAAATGAAAGGAAAAGCTCTGGCATGACATTATGAGATAAGGAACCTTCAAAGATGCTTGACTTTATTTTCTGTTGGCCATGTAGTGCTGGCGTGCAGCCTACCCTTAAGAGTAGTTTGTTTCCCAGTGAGACTCCCTTGGATAAAACTAAAATTTTATTTGCAAGTGGTTATCAATTGGAGATTGCTTCTTGGTTGGAATGCGTCCACTTCTCCTTTCAGCTCTAGGACCCCTTCTGGTGCAGACCTGTGCAGGCCCTGTGCATGCTGCCTCAGTCTCTGTGAGTTCGTATATTTGACAATCCTGTTGATTTATAAGGCCTTGTTTTCTTGATGTCATCCGTCTCCTGTGGCTCTTACACTCTTTCTGCCTTGTCTTCTACAGGGTTCCCTGATCCCTCAGGGCAAGGATTTGATGGACACATCCCCTTGAGGGCTGAGTGTCCCAGGTTTCTCACTCTCTACATACTGTTTGCTCTGGGTCTCTGTACTTGTTCCCATCTACTGCAGGAGGAAGCTTCCCTGATGATGGCTAAGCAAGGCACTGATATGCTTCCCTGGCCAGAATCGAAATTTTTCTTTATGATCACCAAGCCCCTATTGTTTGAATACTCCAAGGACCAAAGACTGAATCTCTACCCTAGAGCCTACCACCAGTGAAAGAACGACCATCTAAGGCTTCCTTATGATCCAAATTACAGTGGGACTATGGCTCAGTGACAGTGTGCTTACCTAGCATAAGCTAGATAAGCTAGGCCTCAGTTTTATCCCAGAAGTTCCAAACTTGTTTCAATTGTGGCTTCCATGTACCCGGACAAGTAATTTATAATCTTACTGAATATTATTATGAATTTTCAAGACACTCTATGCGAGGACCATTACAGGCCTACTTACTCCAAGAGAGAACACAGCTATATGTCAGTGCTCACTCGAGGAAAGAGGGCCCTTTGCTTAAGAACTCGAGTCCTTTGATTCAGTAGACCTAGCTATATAGTTGTCTCTTTAGGTTGTGTTTATATCTTATTTCCATAAATTATTGGTCATAACACTGTTATTATATGTTGTATAGCCAAAAGGGTGATCATTTATTGATCTCAATAAGAAACAACTCCATATTGGTGTGTTAACTGGATGGACGATTGCTGATATTTTCATGGAACAATGATAGGTTAAATCCAGTTTTGAACACATTTGATTATAAGCAACATGTTTTATATTTTTAGCACCTAGAGTTCCAAGGGAAATAAAATCACAAGTCAAATTGATTTCCCTAACACCTCCTGTGCCCATGTTACCTAGGTGTTCACACTTTTTCAATCATTCCAGTCCAGTGAGGCCCAAGTAAGGACAGCTGGGTAAGCTTTACTGCCGCTTTGCTAAAAATCTATCCAGAAAGTATGACCATTAAAATGTTACCTTTTTGGATTTGAATCATTTTACAAACTGAAGATTGTAACTAGTCTTTCTCTGTACCACCAGCCAGCATCCAAATAAATGACACAGAGACTTATTAATTATAAAACCTCGGACGATAGCTTAGGCTTGTTACTCTCTAGCTCTTACAATTTAAATTAACACATTTTTATCAATCTATTTTTTGTCTCATGGATTTATTACCTTTACTCTGTACTGCTCATGCTGCTTCCTCTGAGTCCTGGCATCTCCTCACAACTCTGCCCTTCTTCCCAGCATTCTCTCTGCCCTGAAAATCCTGCCTAGCTATTGGCTGTTCAGCTTTTTATTAAACCAATCGGAGTGACACATATTCACAGTATAAAAAAAGATTATTCCACAACAGAAGATACTTCCTTTGTGATGTTTATATGCTTGAAATATAGACCTTCCAAATCCATATAGGCAATGGTTTTTAAGTTAGGAGGTTCTTCAGTAAAAAAATCTGGGTAAATCTTGACCTCTTTTCCTTCCTCTCCTCTCCTCCCTTCCCCTCCCCTCTCTTCTTTCTCCTTTTCCCCCTTCCCTCTCCTCTCACCCCTCTCTTCTCCTCCCTTCCCCCTTTCTCCTCTTTTTGCTCTGCTCTTCCCTGTGTTTATTGTGAATTTGAGAGAGTTATTTTTCCCCAAAGTGGAGATAACAAGATTTTTTTGCTTCATGTTTTCTTTTTCATTGTACTCACTACACAGGACTTTGTTGGACTTTTGTCTCACGTACTTCCATCTGTGTATTCTTGAATTGAGTATTGGCGACAAAAAGCTTTTAAAAAGACTAATACAGATAGGTAGAGGTTTAAATCATAATGTTTATGAAGAAATGTAAAATAAATAAATAAACCCTAAACAGAACATTTAAACAACTCCTTTAAAGGTCCAGGGAACATTACAGAAGAGGAATTGGAAAGAGCCATAAGGACTGTGAGATGTTTTCAGGGAAGGATGCAGGCATTGCAACCATGATATTACAGCAACTGTAGTTGCCTGTACTAGGCCTGCAAAGGAGTGGAACTATTCAAAGCTAATCATGGATCTGGAAGGGGCTCAAGGGGCCCTACTCTTTTCTCTTGAATTATTGGCTACTGATGGATGTTGAGGGAGGAAGTGTCATTGTCTTCCATTGTTTACACACTTCAGGGAGCTCACTTGGTTTCAATGTATAGTTCAAAACTCCACAGTCACATGGACAGCACTGGTTAAAAATCAGTGGGTCACAGAACAAAATAAAAAGACATGAATGTGGGAAAAGGGACTTCTAAGGAGGGAGGGGTGCTAACTGGAGGGGGGAGAAGATAAGAGAGGGTGGGAGTGAGGGTAATAAGAACACATTACATACATGCATGAAACTGTCAAAAACATTTCTTCAGTAAAACATGGATATCAAAAATTAGAAGATTTGAAGTTGAAGGGATTTCTCAGTGGTTAAGGGCACTTGCTGTTCTTGCGAAGTACTTGGGTTCAATTCCCAGCACCAACAGGGCAGCTCACAACTGTGTCTCCAATTCCAGGAGGATCCAACATTCTCTTCTGGTCTCTGTGGTGCCAGGCAGATATGCAGACAACATCCATACATGTAAAATAAAGTTGAATTTTTCTAATGTTGCTATTAAGTATTTCAAGATGATTAGAACCTATAGTTTCACAACATTTGTATAATTTTTAAAAATTTGCATGATGAGTATTCCTTTGGTAATCTTTTGGCTTTTGAATTTCTGAAGTAGTTTTTGACTTTGAAATAGCAGAAATGGCAAACTGTTGTCCCAATTAAGTCATTAATTATTTTTAGCTGTTATTTAAAATGTATAGGAAATGAAGAATCTGAGCACAAAGTACTAACTATAATATGAAGTTTTTTTAAATGCTGTCATTCCTTATTCATTTGATATATAGTGAATCACTCATAATCAGAAATATTTGTAATGATGAAATACCTGCTTCTATATATTAATATGAAATAGGGAAATATAAGTGTAGATATTGGGAAATATTATCTTGTTGAATTTGCCATTTGGTTATAATTACATGTGTCCTTATGTTCGAGTAATAAAACCAAAGAAGATACTTAAAAGCCTCTGAAGGAGAAAAGAGGTTCTATATTGGAAAGTTGCACAACTGGTCACAACAGATGGTTTATCTCTCCTTTTGTTTTAGTAATGTAAATATTCACATCTTAAAATCAACTAGAGCAGAACACAAAGATGAGTCTCTTCTTAATTTAAACATAATTTTCTTTATCTGATTTAGGTCTTCAAATAATTACATATTTTTATTGTTTAAAAATATATAATGAGGTATATTACATCTAAATCAAGACTGTAGTATACTTTTATGGAGACATTTCTTGTGGTTCAGTTCAGTTATTTCTAATTATTATGTAGATATTTAAGAGTTGAACAAAAGCAGAAGTGCTGCCATTTCCTTGATGATACACTTATAGAAATAAGCATACCATCCCTATGTTTATTACCTTTCACCATTTACATGCATAAAATTAAGAATTCTCTTTTTGATAGATAATGTTTAATTGATTCATCACAGATTAACTATGTGTTAACATATAGTTAACTATATGTTAACTATAAAGAGAATTTGTATATAAATTTACAGTAGTAATTTCTTTGTGCCAGCTCCATAAAGCCACTCTTAAGATTTATGATAATTCTAAATTATTAAAATATTATGAAAATTTCAAAACAAATGAGTTAAATTTCAAGGCAAGTGTGTTTTCTTATGCTTGTTTTTGTGGGGTGGGTTGTTTTTGTGTGGGTTATGTACATTTTAGTTCATTTAGATTGGATAGTAAAATGTTTTAGACTTTTCCAATTAGATGGTTTATGTCAAAACTCTGCACATAGACATATATGATAGATGAATGGCTTCATCTATCATATATATGTGTGACTGATTAAAACTTTGCTTACACTAACAGGAGATGTGTTGGATTTGTTTTGTGGGTTATAGTTTGCCGACCCCTGGCTTAGAGGATAACTGGCTGTGTACTGGTTGAACCAATTTGATGAGAGATATACATGAGGGAGCAGGCTCATTTCAATGCTGCCCAGGTCCTGACTGCCTCTTTTCTAGAAAACAAGTACCATTCCAATCAGGTAATGGAGTGTGCTTGTGATTTCTCTCCCTTGTGAAGGAATTTTGAGATTTATCTACCAAATGAGATGTTCAGTGCCAGAAGCAGCCCTAGTAGAATAAAAATATGTTAGTTCTATTTTTCTCTATAGTCTCCTTTCTCTATTACATGACAGTAGAGCCAATCTTCATTACAAGCATATTTTAGACATACTTTGAAAATAGCCTGATATCTAGTTGACAAATATTACCATATTTAATGCAGAGTGGAACCATAGTCAGTCATCTGTAGCACATGATGAGCTTGAGGAGACATTCTCCAATAGTTTCATGAACTCTCATTTAAGAGATCCATTTTCTTATATTCATTGCTGTAAGTACTGCAGTCTAAGCATGTGTTCATATATAACTCAGTGGAAGTGTCAATGGAAATTTTAGTCTGTATTGAATTTTGAATTATGGAGATCGACATAAACCATGTCATTTCAAATACAGTATCCAATTTTATAATGGTTAAGTAGTCAGAGACTGCTTTTCTTTTTGTGTATATGTGGATGTCAAAGAATGACACCAAGTGTCTTCCTTTATTTCTCTCCATCCACATTTATTTTGAAGGACATGGCCTTTCATCAAATTGGAGCTCATAGAATAGGCTAGGCTGGCTGGCCAGTAAACCTCAGGGATTCTCCTGTTTTGCTTCCCAAGAGCTAAGAGTACAGGTGTGTGCACACCCAGATATTTGTGTGAGTGCTAGGGATCTGAACTCAGGTCCTTGTGTCTATGAAGCAAGAACTTTAACAACTGAATCATTTTCCAGTCCCTGTGATTAATTCTCTAGTAAAAAAAAAATTTCCAAGTTTCTTATCTCACCTTTTCTCTTCTATTAACTGTAGTGAGAGGAACAACTCAGATCTGACATTAAAATTGACATCACAAGAAAGAAAAATATTATAGCTTGAAATCTCCTTTATCACGACGAAGAAGGTTACAATTTTGATAACCATAGTAATGATTTTAACCCTATAGATTTGATTCTCACTACTCTTTATAAAATGCTGTTTAAATACTGTAATTTTATGTAAGTTGAAACAAAAGTCCTTCTGAAAGGTTGAAGGAATGAAAGTAAAATTGAAATACACTCAATTAGGAAAAGAGGAGGCACTATTCAATCTCTCTCTATTTTCCTAATACTTATCCTGATTTTTCTACAGGTAGCATGGTGTTTTATAATAGTAAATGCAGTTGAGTTGCTTTTGGCAATTATGACTGACAAACGCATAGTATAGAGTACAGCCTTGGCCTGTAGAATTTAATCTGGCTAAGAAATAATTAAACATTCATGAACAGTCAGTCGTTTGTCACCAATTCTCAGGCAAAAGGCTTGCACTTGTTTTTCCTATGGATCTGTCCCAACCTTGACAGTCATTTCTACATATACCTAACACTTTACAGTTTAGCACATTCCAGTGCTATTTTAAGGTACTTGTCATAATGTGCCTCTATTCATTTCTCTGTGATGTTTATCTAAATAGGTATTCATTTATATGCAGATTTAAAAAAATGGGGAAATGGCAGGGATGTACTGGATCAAATGGAAAAGAGAACTCAAAATGCACTCTAGAGATTAGGATGATGGCAATTTCAACTATCATCATTTAAAAAATATTTACGGTGGATAGGGAAAGTAGTATTTTGTATTAGTATCTTATTTAATCCTTACATCATAAATTTGAGATAGATGTTTTTGTTTCTATTCCTTAAAGTTTGTACTGAAAATAACCCATGTCATTATGTTTTGACCTCAATGATGAGGCTTCAAGTCACTTAGAGCTTGAGTGATAGTCCATCATGATGCATGGGATGTAAGACATGGCTAAGTAGGAGAACATACAGACACTACTCGATGTGTGGCCCTGAGACTAGCTGCAGCAGTATCTTCATTCCAGACCTGCTGAACAGAAAATGAATTTCTCTTGGCACCATAAGCACATTGGGATTTAAAAAGCACAATTCTAGACTTTTCTAAGCTTCCTGGTAAGTCATCTGAAGAGATGTAGAAAGAGTTTTTCATCAAAATGGGCACTGGGAAGCAAGATAAACAGAAACTATCACAATGCTCTATAGACAAGAAGAATTTCCCTACTCCTGAAATCCATATTTCAAACTTGGTGGAGAGACTTGGGCAGGAAGTGATAATGAAGTCCTATTTGGTGAAAATTTATCAAAGAACAGGATTCAGTAGTCTATAAAAAGTCTAAAAGCACATAGATGGGAACTCAAAAGCTTACAAATTTTAAAGGGTGACAATTACATTTTGTTATTTTACTATGCAAATATTTACTAAAACTTTTCTTTCTTTGTCTGTATTTTATAGGGTACAAGAACTGAGGTAGACAGGATAGAAAATAGGAGTATAAGTTCAGCCGCAAAGCAGGTTACGTATGTCTTGTCTGACAGTATAAATTTCAGAGGTTTCCATATTTGGGAGTATTTACATAGACTTTCTAAACTCCAGAGCATTTTGTGATTTAAGATTTTCTGAATAGCAATGCCCAATATGTGTTAGGAAACATTACTACAGAATAGTAGTTAACCTAAAGGAAGCCATACATCATGTGAGCATCTGGGTTCTATTTGTATCCTGTATCATTGGAAATGATATAATATTTTTAAATGTACAAACTTTTTGAAGTAAATAATTCTGTCTATATTCCTTTGTATCAAGTTTTAAGGCTTTAAGGAAGTCTTTTGTTTCAAAATGTGTACATTTGAATTGAGAAATATCTACCCAGTTCTTATTTTAAATTATAGAAATAATTCTATGGTCAGTAGGTAGTATCACATTAATAGAAGCAAGGACAAAGAAAAAAATCTTATGGTTGATTTATATTATTGTAGGCAATTCACTTCTTATGGCTTTCCACTAGTTTTAAAATATATGTGTGTTGTTGCTTTTAATATAACACATTTAAAAAATAAGGCATAAAAAATAATCTGTACATGCAAGCTACAGAGAACTGTTTAATCCATGTGCTTCAGAGATATTTAAAAAGCAGGACAGAGACATCTACATGGGTAAAAGTTCCTAATGTAAAATAAAGTGTTGTATATACTATCTGTAAATGATTATGAAATTCATTATTTCAATTCAATAAATAAAATATTAACATAATTTGTTCTATAATTTCCAAAGAAATCCAAACATATTTAGCTTAAAACCAGAAATATTAAAACCAGTGTTAAGAACCATGTTCTTAGGGTGATAACCTGATTGCACTTCTAGTAAAATGTACAAACTTTAAGACGACTTTAAATGAATTCCCAGAAGATGTATCCTAATATGGTAACAAGACAACTTGGAAAGTTAATGATGGAGGCATGAGAATATAAATTTGAGGTGACGTCACAATATACTGTCCTCTCTTATACTGCACTTGGATCTTCTGACAGGTTTGGAAGCCTGAACCAAATGGGCATAGTAAAAATTGGAACACATGTTAGTTTGGGCGCTCATCAGCCTTTGTGGGTTTTAGAATGAAGTATTTATTCTGAGGCTTTGTTTCTTCTGAGCTGTACCTCGTAAATGAAAAGTACAACATGTGCATCTTCCATGCTGAGAAATAAACAGCAACCTCACCCTCTGTAAACAGTAATCCAATATGCTGAGCAAGATTTACAGATGCATCCGTTTAGATAAACAGTAAGAGGCCTTACTAATGATTAATCCTGTGTAAGAACTGTGGCAATGGGTACTACACGGAAAAGGTTTTCTGTCACTACTACACTTTCTTCAGAGCCCAGGCAGTGTCTAACACATAGGAGGAGGCCAGTTAAGATTTGTGAGTAAATGAATCAGAGGGCATTCTGGAGGTTTGGAAAGAGGAACTCCCAATGGCTCCTGCTTTAGTTCTTTCTGCAGTGTGCAGAATTGCTACAAGTCAGATCATGTAGCTCAGCCTAGGTCTCTGCAGGAAGCCAGGAAGGAGAGGCCAAGGCTTGACCTTGTGGCTCTGCCAGCCGACCCTCTATTCTGGCTTTGTTTCCTTCATGTGGAGAAGCAGATGTGCCTGCTTGATAGGGCAGATGCCTGGAAGCCTCATGGTCAGGAGGAGGTAACATCCTGGTCTCTTATGCTTCCTGGGTGATTCATTAACCAGCCATGAGTACAAATCTGTCAATCACTTCCAGAGGCTCAGCCCCATCAGTGCTCTTGTGATAATGGGTTCAAGATCCAGAGAGAGCAAAACTCATGGCAAATTATAAAACAAAAACAAAAACATAAACTCGGTATATTCATTTTTATAAAGTTAAGGCAAGCTTATTTAAAGCCTTACTATAATATTCTTTTAGTTGCACATGAACATACAGGGTCAGCTTATCCTTTTGCTAAAATACTGATCATGTATGAATCAATTACAGGCACCATACATCTCATTTCCTCCCATCTCAGAGGCAAACCTATCTCTTTTTATCCAAATTTCAAATAATCCTCCTTATTTGGGGTCACTGCAGAGCATGTCATCTGACTGCACCCATTGCTTTGAATTTGTTTTTCTGTACAGTTATCTCATGTTAAGTCTCTGCCTTGGCAAAAACTCTTCTAAAAGCCATTCCCCTCTACAGCTGAAAATCTGATGAGGATGGGTCATATACGCACCTCTGTCTATTCCTCAACCCTCTGCCAAGTAACTTCTAACCCATCACCCTTCCAAGTCCTTTTTTTTTATAGTTTACAAGAGCCATCACCTCTAAATCCATACGGTGAGTTCTGACCACATTTAACCTCTTTTAGATATTTATCACCATAGCTCCTTTTTATTCCTACTCTTGTCAGTGATTCTCAACCTTCCTAATGCTGCGACCCTTTAATACAGTTCCTCATGTTATGGTGACTCCAACCATAAAATTATTTCATTGTTACTTCATAACTGTAATTTTACTACTGTTATGAATCATAATGTAAATATCTGATATGTAGGATACCTGATATGCAACCTGCAAAGGGGTTGTGACCCACAGGTTGAGAACCACTGCTCTAAACACTATGTCTTGGTCTTCCCTACAAACCTTGAATCTCTTATCTGTTCCTTAAGCACATTTACATCACAAATCCCCTCTCTTGTCACTGTGGATTCATTCATTTCACCCTGTGATTGATTGCAGCTTCAATACTACAGTCAAGCTTTCTTATTTCTAATAAGCTTTCTTATCTCAGGCAGGCCAACATCACTGTAAAATTACAAGGGAAAGAGTGTAAGAGGACAACCACATTTTAGCCTCTGTGAAAACTGAAATACCATTGCATGCAGTACCCCAAAGCACCAATTACTACAAAATAGAACTCTTTCACAGCGTGGGATACTTACCCAACTATAGACACAACTTTCTAAATCTCTCCCCTCCTACTTCACTCTAGTCTACTTTTCCCCCTTTCTTTCATGGTTTCTGTTCAGTTATGTCATCTGTTGTGTCTTGGTTTCTGCTTCATAGTTCCTTTTTCTGCTTTATAGTGCCCTTTATTCTCTAGCTTAGAAGCCTGCTATAGCTTTCATTTTGCCTTGAGTGGTTTTGAAATTAGGAGGCTTATGTATATATCTGAATGAAGTGATGAATGAACATTTCAACCATATACTTTGACTTCTTCTTTGTGTCCTCAATGCTTGCTAGTAACACAACTACTGCCAGTTATTGAGTAAAATGCTGTAACATCTACCTTTACACCATTTACATAGTCTTTAACCTTAACATGCCCCTTAGAAAAGATGATGTTAGGGACTAAATGCTTGTGCATCTTCCTGGGTGTCTGTGTGGAATTCTGTCCCTGAATGTGATGGCATTTTAGATGGAGCCTTGGGCAGGTGATTCAGTTTAGCTGAGTAAGGAGGGTGGGACCATGATGAGTTCAGTGTTGTTAGAAGAAAGCAGGATTTATTCTGCCATGTGAAGATACAGAAGAAAGGTAGCCATCTACAAATCAGAAAGTGTCATCACTAGAACTAGACTATGCTGATATCGGACCTCAGGTTTCAAGTTTACAGAACTCCGAGAAATCAATGTCTGCTACTTAAGCCAAGCCAGTCAATGTTATTTTGCTGTGGCAGCCTAAGAAGATTAAGGCAAAGGGTATATCTCCTTCTTTATTATACTTCTACTTTTTCAATACTGTATTTTTAATTATGTGTAGGTGTGTATATCTATGTGTGGGTATGTGTGTATGAGTGAATGTGTCCACAGAGGCCAGAGGCATCAGATCTTTTGGAGCTGACATTGCGGGTGGTTTTGAACCACCCAGTATGGGCACTGGGAACCAATCTTGAGTCTCCTACAACACTAGTATGTGCTCTTAACTACTGAGTCATCTATGCAGCTTCTTGCCCCTAATATAAAAAGAAGCTGATTTGTTCAAAGTGAATTGCTTGCTTTATTTCACAGTTCCAGTAGGTGTCAAAACCAGACATCAAAAACCATTGTTATCATTTATTTTGAATACCTAATGAACAAATGCAATGTGGGTTTCTGCATTCAATGTAAATAAACAATTGTCTTTTAGTGATTGTGAACCCAATATGTGCAGTGAATTTTGTAATTATTTTTCTATTTTTTATTTGGGGATGGGGGATAACAATATATCACTTTAGTAATACCCATTGTTTAATATTCCAAAGACAATCATTGAAATATGTTTTTAATATAGTGAATAAAATAATAATTCAGAGCTAGTGAGGTGCTCCCATAGGTAAAAGTGCTTGCCATGCAAGCTTAACAGTCTGAGTTTGATCCTGGAATCCATGGTGGAAGGAGAGAACGTACTCCAAAAAATTGTCCTGTGACCTCCAAGAGTATACTGTAGCCAGCATGTACCCTGCACTTACACACATACACACACACAAACACACACATACACACACATGCATGCACACAATAAATAAAATAAAATAATAGTGCTTGGTCTTTCAGGATTCTAATAAAATTAACTTGTAGAGGCATATACCAAGGGGAAAAATTTTGGAAGGTTGATTAGATGGGTCAAATGAATCAGAAGCTATTCAGCTGCAAGCAAGAGAACATTCTTCCCTCTTGGGAGATTAAGCAGCATCAGAATTGTAAGGTAACATAAAAGAAAGTCCAGCATATCAGAAGATCCATATATAGGCCTCCTTCTGGAACCCATCCTGTTCTGTATGCTGTTCACTCTACTCTCAGGTGCGTGGCATGATGGGCTGTATCAATTTCAAACAACCACATTGAGATGTGACAGTGAACAGAGGAAGATGTACAGACCATCCCTTTTTCTTTCTTTTCTTAGCAGGAGAATTCTGCAAACTTCTTCATCTTCCTTTGATTGCGGCTGGATAATAGACTGTGGCAATGACTGCTACTTGCCTTCTCTTCTCCATGCACACTTTTTACTGCCTTCTGGATAGCTTAAGACTAAATCTCCATCAGTGTGTGATTCCTGCTGCCTAAAGTACAGATAAGTCTGTCTGGAGCTTTAGCAGCAGTGTTGGCACCAAGAGCCCCTCCCGCAAAATGGAGGAAGCATAGGCTATTGGAAGCTTTTTCTCTCATACATCACAGTGTCCCGGATTGCAGAACACCTGAATTCTTTATCCAGCAGAGAATTTTACTTGCATCTGATTTAAAAACCACTGTTGTGATTGATTTATTGCCCTTTTCCTAAATGTCATGCAACCAACCTTAGTCTGAAATGCATTTAAAGCATGCTTGGCATGTTAAATGATATAACCACTAAGTGAAAAAGATGAAGCTCTATTTTTGGAGCTAGGATGAGTCATCTACCTTGACTATGGGGAAAGATTGACTAGCCAGACATCAGAAACCTGGGAAGAGGATGGAAAGGCAAGTGCCTACAGTGGCAACAGACTGAGGCTATTCACAAAGTTAGTTTTCCTAGAGGTGACAGATATTCATGGCTGGAAAATTATTCCAAGTTAGGTTGTATGAAAGCACGTTCAATGGACAAATCTTTGTAAGACTTAGTCACCAATTTGTTGATAAAATCCAACTGCCATACGTGTATTGCTTCATTAATTCCTTCATCCCAACATGCAAATGGCCAGTGGCTTCTTCTATTTGGCAAGAATCCTTTACATAAATGTTACCCTCACTTTGAATAAAGAGTGGAGAGAAAGCCATCTCAAAGTTATATATTTGGCTATGGGTAATGATGTGAGAAAATTTGCTTTGCTAATGTTTGTCTGAGCTAAAAATTGAAATAGCATGCATTTGTCCCAACAGGGCCCAATCTCCTAAACAAGCAATAGTGCAGCGTGCATGTGGGTTTTCTTGTTAACACCATATGGGTGCTGACCCTAGAAGTTTCACTTCCCTTTATATACTGTGGCTCCTTTAGAAGATAGGGCTCAGCACGTTGGTTTAAAAGTGCTTTCGTTCAAGCACTTTGGTTGGCCTCATTATTGTAGAACTCAGTAGCCATCTCAGAAAGGCAAACAATGGGCTGCAGAGATGGCTCATTAATTAGTAGGACATACTGTTCTTCCAAAGGACATGAATTCAACTCCACGTTGGGTAATTCATAATAGCCTGTAACTACAGCTCCAAAGGCTCGTCTTCTCCCCGCCATGGGCACTGCACTCACATGCATGTACCAAGACATATACACATATACACATACCTTTAAAAATTAAATTAAAAAAATAACAGGAATGAAAAATTCTCTACTTTAATTTTCTCTTATATGGTTTTATTTTTTTCTTGTTTCACCAAGGTCTTTAAGTGAAATATCCAAGAGAAACAGTGCCTTTATTATCGTCATATATATATATATATATATATATATATATATATGATTGTATAGAATTCAATGGCAAATAATATCCATGTGTCTGAATGGTAAATAGCCAACTGAATTTCACAGAACAATTTCATGGATGCTGAAGGAAGCAAGAGAAAGAAGACAAATCTGAGGCCTGTAGGATCCATGGAGGGCCACACAAGGGACAAGGAAGAGGATGTATTTTTAAGTGTGAAGCCAACACAATATAGAAATGCAGTTTAACATAAATTATGCTAAGTCAATCAGAACTTCTGAATTGGGATATAGTGATAAGAAACTTGGTACTGATATATATGTTCATAAATCTTATTGTAAATATTCACAAAATGTATAAGCAAAGCAAAACGGTTTGGGTTACCTTCAATCTTTATAAGATTGCAGTATAATTTACAGGATTAATATGCCAATTAAACAATTTCCTTTTCTTCTTATGGTTTAATGAAATTTCTTCTTCTCGTGGGTAAACTGAGTAATTATGCATTCCTGAGTGGAAAAATGTTTTCGCAGAAATGTTCTTTTTTCTGACATCACTAAATTAGTCAGTCTCTTTGAGGTACAGTTGGGTATAGATGATCCAGTCTTTCTATGTGTGAGTCTATATTTTATAGGCCAATTGAAAGATCATTCTCAGGCATTTATTTGAAGGAATCTCTTAAATCTTCCATCACTTCATTTCGGATTTCCTGTGGGTCCTGAGCTATTTTATACTTGGGAATGATTTAGTAAGAATGCTAGAAAACAAAGCTAAAGTATCATTCATTCAGTACGCTGGTCTCCAGTGATTTTTGTGCTGTCTTTAAATTAATATGGAAGACTTTGTCCTGCTTCTGCCGAATGCATTGAAGATTTCCTACATGTGACTGATTCACTATGTCCATTGCTTTATTTGCCTTAATTAGCAGTGCCATTTTCAGTTCCCTAGGGAGCAGATATTCATCTCCTACAGTATTATAATCTGCTACCGTAAAATTAGTCTCATCTCTGATTTATTATTATTATTGTTTGTGTGTGAAAAGTATTGAAATCTGTAGTTCACCAACTGGTACTAAACAACCTATTTGCTATTGATGAGAACAGTATTCTTTGTACACATTGGTCCCATACAATAAGGTTGACTTAACATTAGTCTCTTGGTTGATTTAAATATGATGTTCCTGAGGCCCCAGACCAATGTTGGTTACAACTTTCTCACTTCCTGTCCTATGTTTGAACACCTCCAAGTTGTATCGGGTTATTGCACAGATGTCTTTTGAGTCTGAGGAGAACCAATTGAGAATGTAGCTCAATGGGTATAGATCAACCTCCAGAAGAGAATAAAAAAGGTAAAGCACAGAAGTGGGGTCTGGGTCATAGTTGATCTTTTTTTTTAACAACAAAAGAAAGCAATTCTGTATAAATGACAACACATTTGCATGAGGAGTCATATGATGAAGTGTATGTTTGTGCATGGTGTGT